>JAOYMU010000001.1:64903031-64913359 GCA_025802295.1 Psammodynastes pulverulentus | reverse complement strand
GCTATGCTGGCTGGGGAATTCTGGGAGTTGAAGTCCACAAGTCTTAAAGTTGACAAGTTTGGACATCCCTGTCATAAGGAGATTGTCGGTAGATATACTGCAGGAGTGTAGGCAGTTCTGAGGGAGGCTGAACAGCAGCTGCTGTAAATACTGTATGTTTTACCACCATACCACATTATTTTTCCAACAGAAAATGCTGATTCTTCAATCTCTAATTTCTCATGCTTCCTTTTTTATGTTGCACTGTTAAGATCTGCTGTTTGAGAAGGAGGAAATACTTTAGGCAACTTGACTATTTTGTATTAGCATTTTGCTTTCCTTTTGACAGGAAGTGCCGTTTCAGGGGCGTATATGGGTGGACCAACCAAGCCATTTATTGTCTTGAAACCTTTCTTTTGTAGTCTTAATACTTGAAGGGTTTCACTATGCTTATTCTTAGAAACTGATCTCCACCTCCATTGTGAACGAAGGAGCCTGTGTTTGTACAAATTAATGAGCGGGTTTCATCTCAGAGTTTGCCCCTGGATCCAGTACACTGCAATGATGCATCAGGAGTGGCTGAATGAGGATCAGATTTATTTAAGGATTTGTATAGCCACCCATATTACGAACCACAGCCCTGGATGACTCACACACAATAAAAACACTTAACAATAAACAACCATAATAAAAACTCCTGGCCCCCTGGGGCAATACTCTCCCACACATTAGCATACCACCTTGTTGAGTTCCTTCTGCCACAATGCTTGTGCGCAAAACCAGCTCTTCAAGGCCTGATGAAGATACAAAGAATATAAAAGAATGGAAATGGGGACAGACAAAAGGGGGAAAGAAGAATCACTGCTGCAATTCATTTTTCTTCTTTTTCCTTCCAGTTTTTCCCGCTTTGGCCCACCAGTTGGCCTGTTAAAGTATTGTGTCTCAGCTATCCAGGAAGAAATGAAGGGGAGAGCCTATTGTCACTATTGTCTGGTTGGGAGAATAACAGAAAGTCAGCACGGTATTTAGAAGTATGGCTGGAAGCTAATTACAAGTGACTTAGGGGCAAGAAAAAAAAATTCACATCTTATTTTGAGTATGTAGAAGAGAAAACATATATGTGTTCAATAGTGACGGGGCAGAGAAAGAGATACTGAAGATATATGAGATTGTTATGTTGAGGTTGATAGATCTTATGGGATAGGAGTATGGGATGAAAAATGGTTGGAAGTTGAGAATCTAGGATGAGAATTGGAAAAACGTCTTTTAAAAGGGTAAGAACAAACAGCAGCTTTACGTTTTGTAATTCAGATACCATCTCTATCTTAATGTGCCAATTCTTGGGCACGTTACTGGTTTTAGTGCTTTCTTTGAGACTGCTGCATCCTCCACTAAAACTGATTTGGACAGTATCTGTATCAACTTGTACGAATTGCCCATTGATTCAAAAAGGCTCAAGACAAAGATGGTTGCACCGGTATATACAGAGAGTAGTGTGTATGGAGCATGGATTGGATTGAGCTGCAGGATCATGTATTTTTTTTTCTCTGCAATGCAGTTTTGGTCTGTTCAGCACCTTCTGTTCCATAAAGGCTTTAGTTATATACAAAGAGGCTGAACCATGATCAAAGTATATAATGTAGTTCTGAAATGTTGTATTTGATAGCAGGGCTAATTCTGTTCTTTGGGCAGGTTTTTTTCCTAAATCATAATAATCTCAAAGATGTATTTGTATGTGACATGTGAATGCAGCAGCTAGAATTATCGTACATTAACGGCAACAGCATGTTTGGGGGAGGCAGCAGGTGATATGCCAGAAGAAAGAACAGAATTAGATGTATAGAATGAAAGGGATTGATAACTCATAATTTTCCTTATTTGGAAAAAGGAAGACTAGATTTAAAACTACATTCTTCCCAATCTGTTATATTTCTTCTCCTACAATGATGAATCCATTTTTAATGTGCCTTCCTTTTTGATTTTCCTCACTTATATATCAGGGGTGTCAAACTCGCGACAACATGTCATCACATGATGTATCGCAACTTTTTTCCCCTTCACTAAACCAGGGGTTGGCTTGGCTAGCGCATGACACATCTGGCCCGCAGGCCCTGTGTTTGACACTGCTGCTATATATGTATCTTTCCATGTGTGATGTTCATGCCACGCTGCTGAAAAAGTAATAGGCCTTATTCAAGCTCTTGTCCCACAAATAAGCCCTCAAAACAATCTCCCCTAACCTTATATTGTCTGGATGTCTTCGTTTACAAGCCCCAACATTGCCAAGTACCATGTCCATTGGCTTCATTGCCTAAGACTGTGTGGTTTGCTGTCTATCAGGCCCAATATATCTCAAGAGAGCAAGAATTATCCAGACTTCAAGATGGTAGCTGCAATGCAACTCTGGGATAAATACAGAATTTTGGGAACTCTAAGAGAAATTGCACACCCTCAGTTATAATGAATTTATTAAGGTGAAGTCTCACAAATTGAAATGCTTCTTTTCAGGTTTCTTATCATGTGGGTTGAGATGGTGTTCATGAGATAAGTTGCTAGCTGATTCATATGGCTTATATTGATTCTCCCTTCTATTCCTTTCTTAGCTTTCATTCAATCTGTCCCATTGTTCAGGGCCAATAAAGGGCAGCAAACTGAGAAGGGTGTTTCAAAATGCTTAGTTTTTTATAATTCAACACGATTCTTTTCTAGAAGAATCCCATGTGTATGAAATAAGATTACATGTTTGTCATTCTAAAATTGAGTAGATAAAACATATTTCTGGAAAGTAGTAAACAAATAGATAACCATTTAGAACCCAGGAACTAAGATCCGAGCTAAAGATGACTCTGAAAAAGTTCAAAGGAGGCAGCTTTATGGCTACTTCCATTTCCTCATTTTTAAGCAAGCTCCTATCTCTACTGCTTTTAAATATTCTCATGTTTCAGGGATCATACTGAAACTCCTATAAGTCAAAATGGGGGAAAAAGTTCCCTCCATTTCTTTTCCCCCAGGGAAGCATATGACTTGCACAAAATATCTCCGTAACTGCTGGATTTGCACACAATACTGCCCTGACTTACAAGTTGCAGTGACTGGATTTGCAAAACCTGTCACATTAAGACTTAGTCAAGGCAGGGTCAGATGTCCCCTTGAAAGCTCCCCAAATAAAGCTGTTTAGTTGTGTGCTTATAGCAGTGATACCCGGCTATTTTAAGGGGAGAGAGAAAAAGATATTAGAGTCCCTTTCAAGTGGATCTTGATTCCTGCTGACTTCATGGATACGTCCCTGTGGTGTTTTGGGGAAACAAAACTCAGAAGTGATTCAGTTCTGCTTAGCATTTTGAGATCAGCCAAATCAGCTGCTCCACCACCTGGTTGGACAAAATCTGATTCTGCAAAAGCATTTTTAAGGCTATCTCAAGGACGCCAGGAATGTCATATCTATAAATCCTGACTCATAGTTTCAAGAAAAGAGAGAAGGGAGTTTTTCATAATTGTGTATGTCTTTTACATGTTGCATTGAGAGGAAATGTTATCCTAGGAAGATTTAACAGCCTCTATTTTTGGCATCCTGCAGGTAAAATAAAAATTCAGGCTGAACAATTCCAAACCATTAGCTTTTTACTAGGGAGCATTTAAAGTGTCAGAAGTAGAAAAATGGATTTAATTGCAGGGTAATTTTATGTTTTGCAGACTAAAGAACAATTCATCAGAGGTGGATATTTAAACGGTATTTTAATTAATGAAGTCCAATTTGCATTTTGTGATATGAGCTGAAATCTTCAGTAGATATAGGTCAGGGATTTAAACAGACTGAACATAGACATCATTTACTGCTATTTATGTGGCAGCAAAAAAGAAACTTCAACAAGCCAGCACAGTAGTAGGTGCCTAATCTTGTGAGGTATGTCTAGATCCTCCTGTCAATCAGCGATTCTTCTATGTGCTTTGCATCAACTCTTATTCTAGGAACAGAAAACCCAAAAGTTTAAAACCTACTCAATTTTTAAAAGCTCACTGAGCTATCTAACTGCTACTCAGCTCCTCTGAGAGGAAGTGATTCTGAATAATTCATACGAAATTCTTCTAAACCTCAGTGGCTTGCTTGTGTAGGAATAGGCTCACCTTTGTGTTTCATAGGACATTTGTTGGGCAGAATAGAAAAAAAATAGCTTATTTTCATTTTTCATGACATGGAGCTGCTAATAAGCAGAACCTTGTTGAAACGCAATTTCCCTCAGTGTGAAAAACACAGAGACGGGGTTACTACCATCTTCACTTTTGCTTACATAAATTGCCACAGAGCAAAACTTCCCTCATTCACAAGAAACAGACCTTTGCAATTACAGAAATTAAGCTTTGCATGGTTAACTGCTGGGCACCAATCACTTTCACCTATCTCTGGAGGCACTTTAGTCTTGAAAGTAATTTTCCTTCTGTATTCTTATTCATTAATTAGATTTGATTATAGCTCCCAATAATAACTGAGAACATTTGGATAGCAGTGGTGTTCCTTTGGCTTCCAGAGTATTCGGGATGGAAGACATAAAGATTTCCGAACGTCCCCTGAGCAGCGTTTGCAAATGGGTTGCCTAATTCAGAGTTGCCAGAGAACATCCAGCAACATATCAGTCCTTCACCCCATTCCATTAGCCTTTGTTTGCTAGTCACAGAACAGGACAGTATCAACATATTCAATGAGGCAGAAGCTCTCACCTGAAGAAAGCAAGCTCATGGGTGAGCAGCTGTGAAACGGGAAATGGATGACGCTTGAAAACTGGCCTTCACACCTAGAGATGAATTGCCATTGTGTGTGTGTGTGTGTGTGTGTGTGTGTGTGTGTGTGTGTGAGAGAGAGAGAGAGAGAGAGAGAGCATGAGAAAAGGGGACTAGTGTGGCATTATTTTATATGCTTGTTTTATTTGGCATTCATTTCCTATCTGAAGATGGTACATGATAGTGCCAAGAACGGGCGGGCGTACTCTTCACACACACACACACAAAATTGCAATTAACTAAATCAAGTTTTCTTTCCCCTGCTACTTAGAGTTTGGCTGTGGTTCTGTCAAAATACATGACCTCTATCTTCTTGAGTTTATAAGATTCACCATAGAGAGAGATGCTACTGTCAAGCTAGAAGTGAACGTCATTGTAAACTGTACATGCAGATTTATTATTTATTGGATTTATAAGGCTGCCTAAGTTCATAACACTCAGTTGGAATACAGCAGTAAACAGAACAGTAAAACAGTAAGAGATGCAAACTGTGTATGTCCAAAAATGGCAATTCCTCAAATAGTTAAAATTCTATTAGAGCTCAACACTCATCCTAGCCCAAAACCTGGGGGAACAGCCTGACCTTCTGATAGTCCTTGAACATTACAAGGGTAGGATAGGAACCATGAGAATCTTGGGGAGGGGATGCTGTTCCCCTACAGGTTTATTATGGGGATTTTTTATGGAGTGGGTAGCTTTGAGCCAGTGTTAATTCCTGGCAACTGCCTGCTTCTTTCCTGGGGCTGAGAGAGAATGACTGGCCCAAGTCACCCAGTTGGCTTTGTGTCTAAGGCAGGATTAGAACTCACAGTTTTCTGCTTTCTAGCCTGGTACCTTATCTACTACATTGAACGGACTTTCTCACTATTGGAATGAAAACCTTGACAATAGAGTTGGGGAAAATGACAGACATGAGCCAGCTAGGATTCCAGCTGCTGAATTTTTGATTTCTGTGTTGGCAAGAAACGAGGTTGGTCTGAGCAAATATTTGGGAAACGCCACTTACTTTGTTTTCTCCAAGAAATTTCTGCTGCAAGTGGCGATTTTCCTTAGTGTGATGGATATATATATATTTCCAAATCTGAAAAATACGTAAAAAAAAACCCCAACAGTTAAGATTTGATACCACAATTTTATTTTATTTTTTTGCAAATTCTCCAAAGCTTGAGAAGAGATTCACTTGACAATATGTTGCCCTAGGAAACAATTCTCTGAGGCTGCTAGAAAACGTTGCTGCCAATCCAGAGGGTATTTCTCCTGAACAGAGCTTTGAAATCTCTCTTTTTCCACTGAAATAGCCAACTTCGAGCAAGACCTGTATGTTGCTATTCACTAATGGGAATGAATAGAAACTTTTCAAATCCACAGGATGCTGCCAGGGTTTGGCTGTGCTGTATTTCCACTAAGAAATGGACAGAAACATGTTGATCCATTTATTCTCTCCTTAAGTTTCTTTGCAAGGCTTTTTATTTTTTGCAGTTGCTTTTAAAGTTGTTTGATGTTTGTGTTAAAACATAGACGACGCCTCTGTCCCCTTTGCCCATAGAATAAGGTGTTTTATCTATTTTTAAAACCCAGTACATTGGCATCTGAATAATTAGTGACGCACAGACACTTACTGTTCTACAGTCCATATGTTAAATCAGTATCAAATTTGCAAGCCTGAATCAAGATATTTTGCTGCTTGAAGGCTCATCCCTTCATCAACATTTTAATCATTCTTGTTTTCACCATTCAGACATCAATTCCTCTTTAGGTCTCTCTTCCCTTACCTATGTTACTGCCCCAAACAATAGCCTTCAACCTGAATAACCTTCATTCTGCCAAATGAGCCAGCCTAATTAGCTACTAGTTTAACTCTTCAGTATCTCATCAATTAATTACTTGTGATTATTAATAAATAGCTAAAAGGTGTTTCTATTTAAAACCCACCTTATAAACTCTCCTTTTCTGAGGTAGCTGGCTGCTTTCATATTTTCCCAGGTGAATATGCATATTTTAAATTAAGTCCTTTTCTACGCTTTAACTGGAAGCTATGACTACATTGTTTCCAACTGTATGTTTGAGTGAGTTCCTTCTTCATTAAAACAAGCAATGGACATGCTACATATCTGGTAAAGGAACATGTCTCCTGATAAATGTTTTGTCCATTCAAGCCTTTTTAAACATACCACATATAAAAGTATTCATTGTTGACTTTCTTCAACTCCAGCCTTTGTTGGTGATTCAAACCAACAAAACTGGCAACCCAATAAGGGTCTATGTGTGTGAATATTTTAGTTTCTAATCTTATCAGGTCTGGTTAAGAAACTACACGAAACTACCAAGTCTGGTGGTTGCTCTTACTGAGTAGGTACAAAAATTAATTAGGCATCTGCACACATATTATTAAATATGAAAAAGAATTTTGTTGATATTGTCACAAGACAATATTATGATTTAGATATGGTTACGGACAGTCTGATGTAGACGCAGTATACCAATAGAACTACCTTTTGGACTGAGGGATTTATTATTGTGTTGTGCTGGCTGTTGCTTCGAGACTGCTTGCCTCCTGGATGCCTTGTGCATCCAATTAACTGCTTAGCTTTTGCCAGCTCTCTTGTAGACTAATGGGAAGGAAAACAGTTCAGGTTTCTTAGTCACCTGGTCTTTTCTCATTTACTCTGGGGAGAGCAAGTGAGTGAAATTTCCCAAGACAGCTGGAGAGGGCCTTCATTAGACAATCCCACAACAACTGGATAAATATAATTTCAGTAGTTGACAAAACCAACTACTAATTCAGCAGGCCTCTGGCTCTACAGTTCTTTGTTAACACCGTAACCTGTCCTTGCCCCCAACTGTGACAAGATTTTGCAATGCAAAGTACATTTCCTTTGTTCTTGGTGTATCAGCACCTTCTGACCTCATGATTTCAAATTTCTCTTATATTACTCAAGAGTGAGCTGTAGATTATTGTTACACACGACTGGGTTTCTTAAAAGTTTGTTTGCCGTTGTTGATTGTTAATCTTTCTGTTATCAGCTGCCCAAAATTGAAGGCTAGTTTTGCCTTTTGCTTTAGATTCTTATGAAATGCAAAGTGGAAGAAATGGCATTTCCCTCCCTTACCTGGAGAAATAATGTGGAGGCAGAGCAGTTTATCCAAAGTAAATAGCAGAACGTGAATGTTTACTTCTTAGATGTTATCCTGAAAATCATACCATGTCCAAGATGAAGTGGATTGAAAAGTTGCAGTTTTTCAAGTTTATTGTAGAACAAACTGGATTTCTTTGAGAGACTCATAAAACCATGTCTTTCCTTTTTATAGGTCTTTGCATTGTGACATAATTTCACAAACTCATTCTACAAAGAATATGCAAGTCTTGGGCATTGCTAGTCTTGGTAGTCCTTACCTTAATTGCCTTCTGATAGATCTAAACCAGCAATAGCTAATCTAATTTGGACAATATGTCAGTAATAAGTTGTGATTATGAGTAGCTGTACCAGAAGCAACTATTTTGTCAGATTAAATGAAGAAAAAAAGAACAAGAAATGCGGGGCTTAAAAAAAAAACAGTCCCCTTGAAAATTCAATCTCTGAATGTTGTAATGAGTCACGAATAGGTTACCTGAAATGACATTCCAGAAATAGACTATAATATAGTATTGGAGAGACAGAAAGCACAGGTTGGGCCTATCCTATGGCCAGGTTTCCATATCCACCTGTTTGGTATATGTGTCACATTTTAGCTACCTATAGCCTAAGTACATCTCTTGTTATCTTAAAAATGGCTAGGTAAATAACTACTGGAGATTAGTGTATAGTAAATGTATACTTAGCTTTTTAAAGAATAACCAGAACAGTCTTTTTTCATTACAGCTTTCTTCTTAGGACTATGGATGCCAGAATTGTTTGCTGATCAGATTACTGTCTGCAGGATGGCATTCCTTAAATTGCTATGATTTTGAGTATCCTCTAGGACAGGGGTGTCAAACTCATGGTATCATGTGACGTATCGGGACTTTTTTCCCCTTCGCTAAACCGGGCATGGATGTGGCTAGCATGTGACACATCCGGCCTGCAGGCCAGGAGTTTGACAGCACTGCTCTAGGACTAGGTGTAGGAATAAATATGTACATTATTTTCCCTTTATTAGCCGACAATGTAGATCTCCATTCAGTTGACCTTGCCACCCAGTGACTTCATGGACATATACCTAAGCAGTTTGCTTGGCATTAAAATTGGTTTGCTGTTAACTTCTTTTAAGAAACCAACATTGCATTATTTTTTTAAAAAGAGGGTAATTAAAGGAGGATATTTCCTTAATGGAGTTAAGTGCTTGTTTGGACCATTTGGCAGATGTAATGGGTAATGTAAAATTAGGAAACCTGTGAGCCAAAACTGATTTACAAAATGATTGTATTGTTTTATCAGTAGCTTTAATGGGACTGCGGGCCTTCCATTTTAGAAACTCTTCATATATGCTAGGTGGGTCATGCAGTTGTTCAAGACAGAGGTTGCTAGGCAGCTAGAGAACTGGATTTATCTGGCTGGTCAACTAGAAAAGACTTTTTTCATGGATATACTGTCCAGAAAACAAGTAGCAGGAGGATTGGGGCTTGAAAGCATAGATTCATACCCTGGTCAGGGTCCAGTGAGATAAAATCTATGCAGACAATAGATCCAAAAAGAACAAAGGTAAAAGAGCTAAGAGAATTATCTTGATGTTTTTATCTTGTGGAACTTATACAGGTAGAACAGCATATGCATATGGCTATTCCTTGCAAGGATTCCTGAATGTTTAGAATTCCTGTATGTATAGATTTCTCACAGATTTCACAATAAGCACATTTGTTTTCTTTGAAAGTAGGCAAAAGCTGTTTCAGTAACTCTTTAATACAATATTTGGTTTTGCTTGAAAATTAATAATTTCTAGCATTTGTAGAAATACTAATGCAAACATCTCCTGTAATTCGTCCAGTAAAAGTCACTTGTCCTTTCTATCTGTGGGTTTAATCTGATTTGTATATAGACAATAACATTGGTGGAAACTGTTTTTTTCATTATCTTTTTTCCCTTTCAGTCCCCATATTTTTTCCAATGTCCTTTCCCAGGTTCTGGAGCCTGACAGCTGTTCCTGAGCTTCACTGGTACTGAATCTTTATAATATAGTTGTCAGAGAACTGTGAATCTGGCTCTTTATGTTCTTCCTCACATTGTTGAGAATTTCATACTTTGAAGCACGTAACCAGGCTATTAACAAATCTTTACATTTAGTTAATAGTTGGATGATCAAATATCCTTCTAGCTGATATTCAGGAGCTATTTCCAACTATTCATATTCTCTCCCTCTTCTCCCTTTCTCCCTCTCTCCCTCTCTCACCCCCTCCCTCTCTCACATACACACTAATTTTGTTTGGATGCTTACAATTGTAGAATCAGAATTTAATTTGTTAAATCACCGGTTACTACCACTGTGTGGATATATACTATCCCACGACCTCCTGCTTTTACCACCATCCCTTTTCTTTACTAGTTGACATCTTCCTGTAAGTACCACCACATTGCAGGCTTTAAATTTTGTCTTTTCTG
>JAOYMU010000001.1:64872250-64885993 GCA_025802295.1 Psammodynastes pulverulentus | reverse complement strand
GGGCTGCGTGGGGAGGACGGGGGGCTCGGGGGTGACGTAGGGCTCCTGTTCAGGGATGTACGGAGGTTCCACGGTGACCTTGATTTCGGGAGGGAGGAAGGGGGGCTCCAGGGCGGTGGGGGGGATTTCCCTAGGGATGTACGGAAGAGGTAACGCTGTGGGGGTCAGCTCTTTAGGGTAGAAGGGGGGCTCCAGGGTCACCAGCCGCTCCAGAGGGACGTAAGGAGGCTCCAGAGACGGAGGCAAGAGCCCCGAAGGCACGAAGGGCTCCTGGAGGGCGATGGTGGGCTCCGTTTCTCTCAACCGGCCCTTCCACGTGGCCTCCTCCCCCTCCCCCTCCTCCTCCTCCTCCTCGCTGGGTGTGAGGAAGTCGCTCCCTCCCAGGTCTTCCGCCGGTGGGGAAGTGGCCGTCCGGAGGGGAAGGAGGGTCACGGAGCTCTTCGGCCGGTGCTTGAGGAGATGGGCCTCCCTCGGGGACGTCCCTTCGTCGATCTCCATCATTTCCCCCAGGATCCACTCCAGGAACTGCTGGGCAGAGGTGTAAATCCCAGGGCTGTTGGCCTCACCGCAGCCTTTGCCCCAGCTGGTGATCCCCCAGATGTAGAAGTGAGAGGTGGGGTCCGTCCTGCACATCAGCGGGCCTCCACTGTCCCCCTGCAGGGAGAGCAAAGCGGGAAACGGCGTCAGTCGGGCAAAACAGGGGAACGGGGAAACTGGGGCGGGGGTAGGCCTCGACTTACGACCACAATTGAGACCAGGATTTATGTTGCTGAGCGGGAAATGGGCTAAGGGAGTTTCGTCCCATTTTACGAACTTTTCTTGCCTCCGCTGTTAAGTGAATCACTGCAGTTGTTAATAGCAATAGCACTTAGACTTATATACCACTTTATAGTGCTTTACAACCCGCTTTAACAGGTTTACAGAGTCAGCATACTGCTCCCACAATTTGGGTCCTCATTTTACCCACCTTGGAAGGATGGAAAGCTGAGTCAACCCTGAGCTGGTTAAGAAGGAAGGAAGGAAGGAAGGAAGGAAGGAAGGAAGGAAGGAAGGAAGGAAGGAAGGAAGGAAGGAAGGAAGGAAAACCACTGTTTTTCTCACAGTTCCTGGCAGGGGTTTAGCAAGGATTATGATGTCTCAGAACTACTAATGTCAGAACTTTTCAAATAATGCAGCACAGTTGCTCACTTCTCAAGCAGTCATGTCATTTTCTACTCAGAAGTAAATCCCAGTGAGCCTTGGGTGGCAGCCTTCTCAGAGATACAGCAATAGTTTATTCAAATTCAGTACTTGCCAGCACTTGTTGAGGAAATACCTTCTGAACACTCATGCTTCCAATGTTACATCAAAAAGGCTTTCAGAAAAAGTTAGAGGTCTCTGCCAGTAATACACATGGTTTTATCTCTGTTCCAAATGAAGCACGATGGCCCCAAATCACACAAGTCTCTGCAGATCTCATTAGACGAGCACTTATCTGAAACGAAAACAAAACAAAAACACAGCCACATTACTATATAGTTGAGTGTCCCAAAGACATAGAAGAAGAACAATTTTTATTCAGAATTTGAACAGCAGCAGCGGCGGCGGCTGCAAGGAAATGTGTGTCACGGTGTGTGGTTTTTGAAGAGAAAACAGCAATTATGAAGTTGGTAAAGTAAATGCAGAGAATTGTGCAATAAGAAACCAGGGCTTCAACCACAATTATGCCATCCAGCCTAGTTCTAGGGAGATTTACTAAGAAGTAAGTTTCAGTGAAGCTCGTGGGACTTTCTCTAGGTAGAGGTGAACACAGCTATGCAAAACTTTAAAAATGAAAAATTCACATTACCTTTGGCATCAACAATTATTTATAATGCGGCCTATAGAAATATTTCATAAATACAAAAAAAAGAGAGAGAAAAAATTCTGCCCCAGTTCAGGAGATTGTTCTAGGTCTGGAGAGCAGGGAGAGACCTGTCTGTTCAGATGTGATTCTCCCAGGCCTCTTAACCACTTTTATGAAGTAGGAATTAGCATGGGAGCTCTTATTTCTCAAGAGAAAATTTAACACTTTTAAGGAGGGAACTCATCAGAGCTCTCTTTTACAGATGAACTGAAGCCTAAGAAGAATGGATTAGCGGTCACATACACCTCTTTTGTTTCTTTCACATACATAGTTTGCCTTGATTTTGAATAAAGGATGGATGGATGCTCTTTAGGCTACCAATTGCTTGAAATATATTCAGTACAGCCAACAATGAAAGATCATGGGGATTTGATGCCTCTGCATTTGCCTGACTATGGTTTATCCAGATAGGCCTGCACCATTGCTGATGCAGTGGTTAGAGTGCAGTACTGCAGGCTACTTCTGCTGACTGCTGGCTGACTGCAATTCTCACCAGGCACAAGGTTGACTCAGCCTTCCATCCTTCCAAGGTGGGTAAAATGAGGATCCAGATTGTTGGGGGCAATATGCTGATTCTGTAAACCACTTAAAGAGGGCTGGAAAGCACAGTGAAGCGGTATATAAGTCTAAGTGCTAATGCTGTCATGTTTAGATTAGGCCTTAGAACAGTCTTTGAGGCTACCTAGGACTCTACTCAAATCATGAAACTATCTCTGAAAACTATTTTAACTCTGCTGGATTCGTTGATTGTGAATGACAGACTTCCTTTCTTGGAGAAACTCTCAGGAAGAAGGAAGGGAAAGGGGAGTTCCTGACTGATCAGCTGTGAACTCTATTCAACAATGGGAAAATGAGAAAGCAGTAATTCCTCTCTTATACAACTCAAAACTGCACAGGAACAATTCTGTGAAAAACTGGCTGGAAACACCCAGGCCAGTGTGTGCGTGCACATATACACAAGACAAAGAAAAAGAGAGTTATTTTACTTTTGTGTGAAAATATCAGCTGCCTTAAATGAATCTCCAGGTTTAATAATTATCTATTTTGAAGCATCTGCTTTTTGTGTTCATTAAGCAGGGTCTGTTATAATTGACAGATATGTATGAAAAGGTACATAAAAAATTAATCATAAAGGAAGGCTGGATAAGGGCCAAGATCAACTTCCCTTTCAAATGAGCCTTGGTCTTGGTTCTTGCCCTGACCCACTGGAAATGCTGCTTCTCTCCTGCTCTCCCAAAGCATATAGCTATCACTAAGCTGAGCTTTTAGTCTGTAGCTTTGTCACTTCTGTAGACTAATAAGTCTGCTGATTTCTTTTCTTTTAAACCTGTTTCCATCCATTATGGAAATCAAAACTGGAGCAACAACAGGAATGGGTAGCCTAAAGAAAGCAAACTAGTCTTCTACATCAGGGGTGTCAAACATGCGTTGTCACAGCGGTATCGGTGATGTATCATGACTTTTTTCCATGCCCGTGTGTGGGCATGGCCAGCGCATGACGCATCCAGGCCACGGGTCTCAAATTTGACACCCCTGTTCTACATGATTCCAAGGGAAGGAAATATACTGACAAGATGAATGTTTCTCTATGATATCTGAATTTATTTTCAAAGTGTACTATGTGGAGAAGAGGATGCTGTTCTTTGTTTTAAGAAGTAAGGTTGGAAAATTCTGCTATGTTACTACTTTATAAGAGCCTCGATGGAGCAGAGGTTAGAGTGCAGTAATTGCAGGTTACTTCTGCTTACAGCCAGAAATCTCACCAGGCTCAAGGTTGACTCAGCCTTCCATCCTTCCAAGGTGGATAAAATGAAGACCCAGATTGTGGGGGCAATATGCTGATTCTGTAAACCACTTAGAGAGGGCTGTAAAGCACTATAAAGTGGTATATAAATCTAAGTGCTATTGCTATTACTATTGGTTGGATGTGCCAGTTGAAGTCATCATCTTTTTATATCTGGACAAAATGGATAAAAGTTTCCACTTTGAACTGAGTTCTGTTTCCCACTTAGTCATCAGCATAAGATCACTGGGTCTATTTTAGGCTACTCATTTCCTCAGCCTGATTTTCTCCCAGGATTATTGTATAACAATGTTTAAAAAATCATTCCATTGCCTGGGTATTGCCCTTTCATGTTTCAAGCAACAAGGTCATTGAAGAATGAATGCAGTCTATGCTGACAATCAAAGATGGTTAATACCCAACATGACAGTAGCATTGGAATGGGAATCTTAAAAAGAGCTTTGTTTATTTGAATCTATTGACTACAGCTCCCCTGAGACATGCTCTAATGACAGATGGGAAGATAAATTTCAGCCTGTTAAACAAATTATGTTATCACATCAGGTATTTCCAGGCTAGAGAAAAATGGTCTTCAGGCTTTATTACAAAATTGATTTTGGAAATCATCAACTCTTTGCACTTATGAGCCTTTTGGCACTGAGGAAAATGGCAAGAGATAGATGAGAAGAAGGGTCTTCACACACTGCCTCTGCCTCTCTTTCTCACCTGGCCTGTCGTTAGTTAATCCCTCCGCATTTATGAGATGAAGGAAACTTAATGTTTTTTTCTTCTTTTTTCTCTACCTCACTCCAAAATTGTCTTCATTCTGCTTATATTCAAGGGCCTGTGTTCCAACAAGAGTCCCTGCTGAATTCAAATAATTGTTCTGTTACTACAGAAATGGTCAACTTGTAAAATTATTTTTTAAAGAAAGAAATATCCTGTTTCTGCTTATAATATATACCATTTACCTAAAATTAGAATACTTAGCATGCAAAGGATTTTTGAAGACTACATATTTGAAGTCTACTCAAGTATGAAAAGAATCATTTATCGAGGTTATATGACCTGAAGTTTCAGCAAATAGGTGGCTGGGAAAACACTTTGCTTATGGCTATTTTTATTTAGCTTCTGATGTTTCTCAAAGGAATTGATGTTGCTTATGAAAAGAAAATTATTCTTGAGAGTGAAATGTTCTTAATCGTGATATCTGGGCTTGATTTTTTGGTCTTATTTTTTAAGGGTTTCTATAACTCTTATCAAAGGGGAGCTGTTTTTAAACAAGTTGAAAACAAGAATGACATTCTGGCATCGGTATAGTGTTGTTAGAGAGTTTTCCAATGTAGGCATGTGCTGAGGTAAATCGAGATGCCAAGTGACAAAATGTACACTGTGACATCATAATGCAAACCCTGTAACTTACAAACTTGTGTTCAATGTCAAGAGATACACTAGTAAAGGGGAGAGTTTGTGTTGTAATGTTGAATGAAGAATTTGTCATTGGGAGCCAACTTAGCTGAGCAATGCTGTCAAATTGAAGCATGCCTCAGGATGACTTTCATGCAATTTACAGTCTGAACAAGTACCACTATATTCCTTCCTTTCTCTGCACATGACAGCCTGGCATCTAGACACCGAAACTGTTGGCACAACCTTTCCAATCTGTTTGCTCTCATATATGCTGTATTGCAAGTCCAGTCAACTGGTTATGTGGATGGTAGTTGCTGTCCCACATAAGGAGTATCCTGATTTTGAGAAGGCTGAACAGTTTTGGTCACCATTATGTAAAAAAGATGTTGAGACACTAGAAAGAGTGCAGAGAACAGCAACAAAGTTGACCAGGGGACTGGAGGCTAAAACATATAAAGGAATTGGCTATGTTTGGTTTGATGAAAAGAAGGACTAGGGGTGACATGATAGCAGTGTTCCAATATCTAAGGGGCTGCCATACAGAAGAGGGAGTCAAGCTATTCTCCAAAGAGAAGGCAGGACAAGAAGCAATGGATGGAAACTAATCAAGGAGAGAAGCAACCTAGAACTAAAGAGAAAATTCCTGACAGAACAATTAATCAGGGAACAACTTGCCTCCAGAAGTTGTGGGTGCTCCAACACTGGAAGTTTTTAAGAAGAGATTAGACAACCATCTGTCTGAAATGGTATTGGGTTTCCTGCCTGAGCAGGGGTTGGACTAGAAGACCTCCAAGGTCCCTTCCAACTCTATTATTCTAGTATATTATTTTAGTATATTAATGACTAATAACTTTGCTTCTTCCATTTTTCCAACAGGTCTGACTGCCTTATTAAAACAATCCGGTCTGAAGGATATTTTGGGATGTACAGAGGTCAGTATTTCATTTCATGGTCGCAAATAATTAATTCCAGAAAGAAATCTTATTGAAAATGTTGCATCTAGATGAGAGGTTGCTAGATTTTATCCATAAGGCTGCTGTGCATTTAACTGCTTTATAGCAGTTAGTGTTTTTTACCACTGAAATGCGGTGATTTAGAAGGTATTCTAGGTGGCAACCAGGAAAAGATTGCCTATCGTGGTTTAATTTTTCAAATGTGAAATAAAGCTCAACAGACTTTCCTCTATGAATTTCAATTCAATTTTTTTTGTCACTACATAGGTATGAGAAAATTTTATATAACTTGCATCAGGCTGGCAATTGGAAATACAGATTTTTTAAAAGGAAAATGTTAATTACTTTCATTAATATTAATTACAACTTTAGAAAGCAAATTAACTTGAATATGTTATACACATACCATTTCTTGATAAAATCATTTCATATACCCACCATATTTGTTGTTATAAAAATTATTTGTTATTAAAAAAAAATCTGTTGACTTTTAATAATTTGTCCTGTTTACCACATGTCAGTACTGATAATAATTGAGAAACAGCAAGTTCCTGAACTTAATTTTTGATGTTAGAAATGCTGGAGGTTTGTTTTTTTTTCTGGATAAAATCTTGTGATTTTTTACAACCTCACTAGAAACTGAAATCTGGTAAATGAACATTTTCTCATCCCTCTGCTTGCCGATCTCCTCACCATACATCTGTTAAAGCTAGAAAGGTTTTGTAGCAACAGTGACAAATTTGTGTATACAGAGCAGAAGAAATATATTATCCATATTACATTAGCTAATTTACCTTCTGTCTGTCTTGGCACACCTTCATTTAACGGTATATTCTAAGATTAGAGGCACACAGTTTCAGTTCAAACAGCTATAAACCTTGAAGTAATTCATGTAATGAGAAGGGTGTAGCTACAATTGGAATCTCATTTAGTTTATAGTACTAAAGATTTGCAAGAGTAAACATTTTTATCTGTTTCTCAGAAGAGGTTATGCAGCATACCAGAGTACTATAGCTTACTCTGCAGCATTGGGTAGCATAGATAAAGTTACTTTTCAGATTTGATTACATAAATCCGTGTCCTGTTTTAATGATCTTTGAAACAATGCTGCAACAGCTCTTTTGTAGCTTCTCAGGAAAGGGAAACAGGGAGTGGCATTAGAAGTACCTGGTAATGACAAACTTTTTTTAAACTACCTAGAGGGTTGGTGAATACTTATTTTTAATGACAGTTGAGTTCAGAGCAGTTGTTACTCTCTAGGTTGAGCTATGATCAGGGCAGTGAAGCAACTAACCGAGAGTAAAAAGTACAGGTTGTCTTTGACTTACAACCACTTGTTCAGCAGCCATTTGAACTTTACAATAGTTCTGAAAAAAGTGACTTACAACCAGTCCTTACCCTTACAACCTATCACAGCATTCCCGTGGTCATGTGATCACAGAAACAGGCATGTGTTTATGACAATTTCGGGATCTCGGGATTGTGTGATCACCATTTGTCACCTTCCTAGCTGGCTTCCAACAAGCAAAGTCAATGGGGGGACGCTGGATTTGCTTAACGACTGCATGATTCACTTAACAACTCCAGTGATTCACGTAACGCCAATTGGCAAAAAAGGTCATAAAGTCATGCAGGGCTCACTTAACAACTACCTTGCCTAGCAACAGAAAGTTTGGTCAAAATTGTCGTAAATCGAGTACAGATAGTCCTCCACTTATGCCACAATTGAACCTGAAATTTCTATTGTTAAGTGAGATATTTGTTAAGTAAATTTTGCCCTATTTTACAACCTTTTTTAACCACAGTTGTTAAGTGAATCACTGCAGTGGGTAAGTTGGTCACATAGTTGTTAAGTGAATCTGGCTTCCCCATTAATTTTTGTTTGTCAAAAGGTTGCAAAAGGTGATCACATGACACAGCAACCATCATAAGTATGAACCAGGTGCCAAGCATCCGAATTTTGATCACATGATCATGGGAATACTATAAAGGTCGTAAGTGTGAAAAATGGTCATAAGTCACTTTTTTTCAGTCCTATTGTAGCTTTGAACGGTCACTAAATAAACTGTTGTAAGTCGAGGACTACCTGTACCGCTATAAGCTCACTGGAATACAAACAAGAAGGCTTGAACTTCTCTTGTAAGCGTGCGAAATCCAGAAAAGTAAAACTTCCTTCTTTGTTAGAAAATGGTGGATTCCTTTGCAGCCTCTTATGCATCATCCTAATGCTGTTTCTGAATAGCAGCTCAGAGACTGGCAGGTCATCCGTTGGAACCAGCTTGTGAATAATAATTGCATGAAATTTCCCACCAGCTTGTTCAGCTTCTTCTCCTACTTTCCTTTTGGATTGGGAACCAGCCAAAGAACTGTCTTTGCCAAGTGGTTTCCATAGCACAGAACTGCTGCAAAGCAGACCGTGCAAGACAGACAGCCGTCTTCCTAAGAATAACCTCCTCCTCATCCCTGGATTTGTAGCGGAACGGGCAAACCATTTCTAGCCACCGGGAACAAAGTGAACTTTTCTTCCATTCAGTACACATGTATTGATCTACTTCGTGCTCTCCCAAAGTGCCATCCAGGGACTTGCAGCATAAGACAGCCAATGCCAGACCATTTTGAAGTAAAGGGGACTCTGGGTTTGTTTAGGGTTTTCATTTTGTTTTTGTTTTTTACCTTGAAAAATGCAAATAGAGGCAAAAATTGGCACAATCTTGTTCTCTTCCCACACATACATTCTGTGATGTTGCAAATTATGTAAGCTAGGAAATTGCATACTTGCCTAGCCATAGGGGCTTGAGAATCAAAACACCAGTCGTTGTTCACTCCTGAGGCAGATTGTTATTTTTGTCCCCACTCCTTCCTCTAAAGCAAGATTGGTTTATACCAGGGGTCAGCAATCTGCGGCTCTGGAGCCGCATGTGGCACTTTCATCCCTCTGCTGTGGCTCCCTGTCTCTCAAAATATGCATTGTAACTGCCAATGTGCAACACCTGCTGGCCCGTGATTTATTGAGCTTTTCGATCCCTGCTAGGACAACCATGGATAAATCCCCAAAAAGAAAAGTTTTAGAAGAAAACAGAATCTTTAATTCAACTATATATGCTAGTTTTTTGGCCGCCCAGGAAATAGTCAGGCACGGGAAGGGTTCCGTGGCTCCCAGTGTTTCTTTTCTGTGGGAAACAGGTCCAAATGGCTCTTTGAGTGTTTAAGGTTGCTGGCCCCTGGTCTATACTCATTACAGAAGAATAGTTTTAATGCCAGTTCGCTGTGGATAAATGGCATTCGTGTCACAATAGTTAGAATGCAGTAATGCAGGCTAATTCTGCTGACTGCCAGCAGTTCGATTCTGACCGGCTCAAAGTTGACTCAGCCTTCCATCCTTCCGAGGTTGGTAAAATGAGGACCCAGATAGTTGGCAATATGCTGACTGTAAACAGTTTAGAGAGGGCTGTAAAAAGCACAGTGAAGCGGTATATAAGTCTAAGTCCAATTACTATTACTGAGGCAGTAGAGTTCATTCATACTTAAACCTTGAACTGTCTAACTTTGTAGGCAAAGATTTTAAAAACATCTGTCTAGTGGCCTGCACTTTCTCTTGAGGGTCACCCTTGGTGGTCTTAGCTTAATGGTGGAAACAGAGGAATCAGAATAGATGACAATTTAATATATTGATTTCCACTAGTTGGCAACCTCCAGAGTATCTTTAATATTTCTAACAACTTGTACTTTAGTCTTTATCCCACTAAACACTTCTGTATTCTAGTACTGACTTAATTTTGGGTAGAAACTGATGTTGCTGAAACAACAATAATCCCATAAAGTAAGAAGCTCGTGGTGTTTGTTTGTTTGTTTGTTTGTTTGTTTAGTCTGTATGGTTACCCATCTTTCAAAAATTGACACAGGGTAGCATACAAATGGCACTAAGTACAGGAGCATGCAGGTGTTTAGATTATGCAGACCTCTTCATAATTCATAATTAAAGTGTACTAACCACCAATTCAATTTTCCTTGGGTTGACTTCAGTAATAGAGGCAAAACAGTGCTTCATGGGCCTGTTTTATATTCCAAGAAAGATTATGTAATCATATCTATTTTAATTAGAAGCATTAGCATGGGCTTGTTGGGGAAGGGTTAGTAAAAGAATGCATGTTGCATGTAGTTCTTAGATGTATAGCCAATTTGTCAACGGAAGCAACAGTGTCTTTCTAAATCACAATTGGGTTAGAGACAACAGTTGCTTTGCAGAATGCCAGCTTCCCATTTAGTTATTACGGCCCTTTGTGAAATAGTTGGATAGAGCAGATGAAAGATTAAAATGTTCCAAAGACAAAGAAGGTTTGGCAGATGCTGGACTCTCTTCTCTGAGTGATTTCAGTAAAGTGGGTCACCCTAGCATTAGTAATACCCCTTTCCTTTGTCCTCCCTGAGCCAGGCACAGCTTGGGATCTTCTCTGCAGCCCTGGGATTTGTTCTTAGGTTCTCTATATATAATAGAGTCCCTCTTTCCCTTATCCCTGTCAAAGGCTGTCTACATGCCAGGGAGCAGAACTGGCTGAAAGTGGCGCTCTGGTGTGTTTTCCTGCAAAGAGAATTTCCCCTGAACAAGATTTCACTCAGAACAAACAGATGTCAGGCAAAAAGAAAGTCGACCTGTATTGACAGGAAAATGTTACTGATAAATATAAATATTTATGTGGAGTTTGCTGAGGAATAAAAATATGTGAGCCTTAATGTGCATGATTTTGGCAGTCCCTAAAACACCTTTTTAAAGGAGGACCTAAGCATTATTTGGAAGAGAGGACTGAAGTTGTTGGAGGTGGCTTGCATAGGGCACTCGAGCAAATACATAATAAATAAGATTTGAACTAGTTTTTCTAGTTTGTACTTATTCCTTTTAAGGAGATTGGAAGAATCTACCATTAACGTGCATGGATTTTGGACTGAGTTAAAATGTTTTGAAAGGAATACAATAACAGCTCCTTTTAACATGTGGTGACAAAGCTGACCTATTTTGTATATTCAAACGAACAAACGGAGCCAAGAGACCAGCATTCATGACCAGCGAACCCCTTGTCAACGAAAGTGCAGCCCACCTCTTATATATACTGTATATACCTCTGTATATACCTCTGTAGCTTCCATCTGCTGGGCCAGTGGAGAGGGATGTGTGAGTTGTCAGTCAGCCATATTGGAGGATTGTTCCAGTTAGACGCAGTGCAAATATCAGTTTATATTTCTACAGTTGAAACAAGGGCACTAGGGACAACTGTCCTACATTGTCCAAGGATTAACCATCAGCTGTTGGGAAAGAATTGTACTTTCTCTTTTAAAAAGATGCTAACAAAATTCCTCTGCAGTTTAGCTGTCTTCCAGTGTATGAATGTACAACTGTCTTTATGTAGCATAGTTATGACACAATATAAGAAAGAAGTTCAGTGGCAGCACTATTATCTCTATTTGCTGGCAGCCAATCATAACATGCCTTTTCCTGTGTGTAGATACAATGGTGGGCTGCTGCTGGTTCGGACAGGTTTGGGTGAACCGGTAGTTCTGATGATCAGTTGGCCCTGCCTGCTCGCCCCTGCCCTATCCTGTCCTTTATTTCCTGCTTTGTAGCTCATCTCAATTGCGTGGCACAGCTGATTCCCTCCTCTTGCTGTTCTACTTACTGTTGCTGACTTGGAAGGTAAGCAGCTGAGCTTCTAAATGCTCCATTTTCAGCGCTGCACGCAAGCACCTTAGGCACACATGCACGCAAAGCGTGCACTCACTAAACCAGTTGTTAAACCGGCAGCATCCCACCACTGTGTAGATACCACTCCTAAGACTCACTTTTTGTTTTGAGCACAATTCATTGTCACCATGCAAAGATTATTTAAAATCCTTTAAATCACTAAGCTCTGCGTTTTCTTTTTCTTGCCAGGGGCTGCAGTGAATCTAACACTTGTGACTCCAGAAAAAGCCATCAAGTTAGCTGCCAATGATTTCTTTAGGTACCATCTTGCCAAAGATGGGTAAGTGGAGTGTGGGGCATACTGCATATAAAGATTTCCAACAAAAATGGGAGGATTAAACTGGAATTTGTCACTGTTACTCCATTGTTGTGTATTTTTCCCCATTATAGTTCACAGAACAGTTAAACATAAATATCTTTGTTGATTTTGTTCCTATAATGTTAAATTGTTTTATTGTGCCCGCAATATAGAAATGGATACATACCAACTCCGGAACAGGCAATTTTTATATTTTTGGGAGTGGGACAAACTATCAGCTTTTGACATGCCCTATTTGTACATTATCAAAATATGACATCCTCCTTATTCCAGGGCAGGAATAAGCATACTTACTGCTTTGGTGTTCTAACAGTAAGTCAGGGCTAACTTCTTGTATGATTGTCGATGCATCTTAATTGTTGATGCATAGCTTAATAAAATTCCAACTGCTATATTAAGACAATATTTTTACTACACAGATAATGTGAAAAAATGCAGTTCTCCATAGTGGTGGTGATAGCATCCAGGCAAGGGTTTATCTCGTCTCCTAGCCAATAGGACCGAATCTGTCAAAGCTGAGGACACTCCTTCCTTCCCAGAATCCCCAGCTTTTGAGTTGGTCCATTGGCCAGGATGGAGAAAATCTCCTTCAAAAGACTATCTTCTCCTCAATAGAGAATGGAAAAACTTTCCCTTTTAAAAAAAGAGGCGAACCGGCTATTAGAGACCGAAAGAATCGTAGCGGCCAGATCTTTGGCTCTCCATGGCCGTGGGCTGCCTGGAACAGGTAAACAGCCCTGGGCAGTGGTCACGAGCCTGGCTCTGCACCATTAGCCCGTACTTGTCCCAGGGCAAAGCCATTGGTTCACCAAAACACTTTAAGCAGTATAGCAAGACAACAAAGCCAGCTTGGAAGCCAAGGAAACTTCCCATTGTCATAGTTTTATGGGAAAATATGGGATTAGATTCAGGTATCCAAATTATTGACTAACTGCAGAAAACACATTTTTCCTAGAACTGTTTTCTTTTTAGAAATACTACAGAAGAAATAGAAATAGAAGAAAGAAAGAAATAGAAGAAAATAATACAGACTTTTATAGTATTTATATCTAGATGTAGAGTTTATAATCACAAGATAATTGTTATCATAAAAGGGGAATCCTTGGGCAATGAAATCATTATATTTGGTTGATATTTGAATAACATTACCTCTAGTTATTTAACTCCACTTACTAGAAATATAATTTTTGAGATCTTTTGGGGAACTCAAAAGCTTTCTCAATTTTATGACTTTTTATGCCAAGTAAATAAATTAAAATACAAATGCACACTTTTGTTTGTTTTCTTCTTAGAAATAATAGTTGGGGGCAGGGTTTATCTCTTCTTCATACACCATGCAGTCTTTTAAATATCTCCCCCTCCATTCGTTGCTATTCTCTGAAAGAAATTTGACATCAGCACCAAGATTTAAATGAGAGAAATTAGGGAAAATAGACCCTCCTCATTTCCCCATATGTTATAATCCTAAGCAGCCCTTGCTTTTACAACTATTCTTTTTACTTACACTTGCCTATAATGACTATCTTGTTGATGATCAAAGTGAATTGCTCAATTAATAGAAACATGCAGTTTTTCTTAACTGTGGATGGGACAAAATGTTTTCAGGGCTGCAAAATGTCATTCTGATAGCTGATGAGAATGATGCATGTGGAAAACGAA
>JAOYMU010000001.1:64814008-64824782 GCA_025802295.1 Psammodynastes pulverulentus | reverse complement strand
CCCCACACGTCTGGGAGTTGAAGTCCATACATCTCAAGAGTTACCAAAATTGAGAAACACTGACCTAAGCTACAATTAAATCGTCTCTCTCTTGCATTTATGGCTGTGATCTTATAGGTTAGGTCTATAAGGGAATCATTCACTGGCAGTCATTGTTTAATATCGTGATATTCCACTGTTCTGAATAATTTTTCAGAACCTGCTCCCCATCTGAAAACCTGTATTCTTGTGTATATGTGTACAAGCTTTCCTAACCCTGCCTTATTTGAGAATATGTGTATATACATTATAATTTTTGTAAAGTTACGAAACCTGTATTCTTTGTAGAAAAGCAGAATGCATTTATCTGCACACCTGCATTCACACGAAGTGTCTGTGTTTGTGCCACTTGCATTCCATTGTACAGTAGCCAAAACCAAGATTTCCTTTCAATAAACAAAACTACATTTAGCTAATTGATGAATGTATAATAATCCGTCTTGTGCTTGTAAGGAACCCCTCTGATTGATGGACAGTTGCGTGTACAAAAGAACTTTCTCTGCTTGCCTCTTATATGTGTTCCTAAATTATTCTGGAGCAATTGATAACAGTCTGGAGCAGGAAAGAGATGGGTGAGGAAGGAAGAAGCTATTCTGCTCAAAGAATGGCACCAACAGATATTCCTAAATATAATTTGATGGTGTAACTGTGGATCTGTGTGATAACATGTGCAAGCTTATTTCTCTCTTGAGATTTAAGGTAAACCTAGTGGTGGTGTATCATCTTTGCCCCTGCCCCAAATTGACCCTTAGGGAAATGATAGTGATGCAGAATAGGGCTAATTTGCTGCGTGTATTCTTGTATACTCCACAAATACAATCTCCAGTCAATTTCACTGCAATAATAAACAGAGCAACTGCTTCCTCATTCTTGCTTTGAACAGTGGACATCTGGAAAATGTGTTCATTTATGTAGGCCAAGCTCAGTGAACTTGTGCTTTATGGAAATGTGCAACTTGCAGTAGAAAGGCTAGTTATGTCTCGATTTGGTAAGCAATATGTAAGCTTTTGAATGTGTGTCAACATTTGTGTTTGTTTCTTTTAAAGGTGGAACAAATCAGCTTGCATTGCATTCTGATTTGTGCAACCCCTCCTATGTCTTGTCTCCTTACTTAGGGGCTTTTGGTTGCTGCTTATTGGCACCAGGGAAATTGCTGCTAAGTTTGACTTTGGCATCTCTAATATTGGCTACACTTCGTACAACAATCCCATGTAAGCATTTCTCTAGTTCCAAGGCTGTTGTTACACTTCTATTATCATTAGTGGTAAAGTAACAAAACACTTCTTTCAGAAGGCTAGTAGTCTTCAGTTGGGACTCTTGTATGTCTTGAGTGAAGTCAGGATGTCCTCTATTGGTTTTTAATGGATCCCCCCCCCCAATTTCAATATTTGCCATACTGCTACAGGCAAAATTGTATTGTTTCAGTTTATTATTGCAGATCAGCTGGATTATTATACAACTCATCAACTAACTGGTTTTATACTTCATATTTTTACTCTTTCCCTACCCCTCCAAGTTTACATGCCAGCCCTCCTCCATTGTTTAGATTGAGAATGAATGGATCAAGGCAATTCTGTGAGCTTTTTGGATAGGAAAAGTCTAGAACTTTGGCTCTCAAGATTCAACATTACACTGGTTTTTTTTTAAATACAGTGCAATCCTCAAAGTACATTCTAGAGTAAATTGCATTGACTTTTAAATTCTTTTTACAAAATAAGTGAGTACAGCTTTTTCTGTGAGTAGGAAAAGGTCAACTAATATTAAATGTCTGCTCCAACTGGGCACTTCCTATATCAAATGGCATATATGAGTATAAATGCAGCTGGAGCTAATGTTATGACACGGAGGATGTGAAAAATAATTGGACGCTTCTCCTTAGTAATCACACATAGTTTTGTTGCTAATATTGCAACTGTCATCCTTGCCCCCATCCTTAATTTTCATGTAGTGAAATTGGGGAAACTGACCTTGAGATAGTCTCTGAACATTGAGAAGACGTGGTAGCTTCAGCAAATTCATTAGCAAACTGCTGTAATAGCAAAACGTATCATGACATCATTGTATAAGTGGTGCAGTAACATGATGATGTCACAATATCTGATGCAAGTAGCTAAGTCACAGCCTTTGTATTTGTATGATGATGCCATGATGCATCTGTCATTCTCTCTCACTCAATCTACCCTGTGGATGCCCATGTAACAAAGGAATACACATTTAATGTAAGTCAATCATGTATTATCAAAAAATCCACGTTCAGTAGGCCAGACTTTCTATATGTGCTTATTTGGTGGGGAATACATCAGTTGTTCTCATTTTTATGGAGATGATACAAAAGTTTTCATTCTGCATATACATTTGAAAAATTCCCTTACATTCCTTCTTTGTACAGCCTCTTAGTACAAAATATTAAGGCATAGTAGCCATCTCAATTTGGCCATAAACATGTATCACTAGGGGCAGGGAGATCAGCCCTTTATCAGCCTTGTACAGGACATTCAAGAGAGTTACTTTATTAAACATACTGGAACTTATGCATGAACTGAGTCTTCAAGGTGACACAGCTATAATTGCAGCGATGCTTCAACTGTATCAGTAATTCATTCTGGCTGATACTTGAATTCATTGCGTAAGGTTTTTCTCAACATAGTATTTTGCTTTTTTACCTGAAAGAAAGACTCAGATTTCACTATTTTTTTACAGTACTAAAAATGAGTTAGGGGAAGCTACTCTATATTCTTGGCTGGTTTTAAGTATTGCCCCTGTACGGTTTACAAAAATGGATAGTGTTTCTCTCTTTAGTGACTAAAGTGTGAAAAAAGAAAGAGGGGAAACTAATAAAAGGATAAGAAACTTCTTCTCACCCCAAAAAGCCAGTTTTGTTCTATATTAAGATCTGGATGGTTGTTTTAGATGTGTTAGGACAATAAAACATAATGATAAGAACTAACATCTAAAAACTAAAAGTGTTTTAGTTTAGACAAATATATGTACACGTGGGCAAATGTTAAGACTATACTTCTATCCAAAGTCTCTTGGCTCTGTCTATCTTACATTCTCCCATTCTTCTTATATCACTCCTTTTTTTTCCCCTGAACCATCTATTAAGATGCCCAGGATTCAAGGCCCACTTCACCTTCTCCACAACACAGAACCTCCCATACTTTGCCAAACAGTTTCCATTTTAGTCTGATTCTAACAACATTTTAAATTATGACTGAATTGTAATCTAGGATGAATGGGGGGGGGGAAGCATTGACTGGTGTAATCACTTAATATTTCTTCTGTTTCTTAATATAAACATGGCCCAGAGCATCTGGGATATGAAAGATAGTTCTGTTATAATTTTCTGTTTCAATCTCAAAGCCATGCCTTGATTATAAGCTAGCAGCTACAGTTCCATCATTATATCTCGTGCAGAATTGATGAGCGCTATGTGGTGCAATTAAAGTTGTCTAATCAGTTGCTAATTTTTCAATCATAGAAGCTTCAATCAGTTTCCCAAGCTACCAAAAATGCAAGGAGAATACCCTTTTTGTGATATACCTGCGTCTTTGTTCGTAAATGTATTTAAGGTGATCTGCCACCCCCTCATATTTCTTACGTCTTTTCCTATATTTATGGTTAAGGGAAGGCCCAAAGTAATCCTTGTAGATGGGAAATGCTAGTTGATTCAATCCGAATGTTTGCTATCTGCTTCTAGATTCATTTGAACAAAACAATAAAATCATACAAAATGTACTCCACAGCAAAAGTTGTTTCTAAAAATGATGTAACATTACTAAAGAGTCTCCCCATTAATTTGAGTAGTCTATAACATTAATTGATTATTTCCCTTACTCAACAGGCACACTTACACGAACAACTTGAGATTCTCCATAGATCTTAGGCTATAACCCACTCAGTTCCGAGATATAGTCCAACACAATTGGAAAGAACAAAATTGGTAAATGCAAACTTAACATATGTTGGCCTATGCATAACAGATTAAGGCGTTTTCTTTTTTTCATTTGGAAGTCAGCTGTTGCAGACTATCTTTTGTCAAAGCAAATGTGAAATAACACCACTTTAAGTTAGAAAATAAATCTGAATCTTTTGAATATCTTCTGATATTGCCTATGCTTCTATGGACACTTTGTATGGGCTTCAGCTCAGCTCCTTAAAATGGCAAATAATTTTTCCTTTCCCATATAGTATTCTTTTATTTGAATTTTAAAATGCGTATAAATGCAATAATGCAGGTAGAGTAGAACTATTAGACTGAAAATTAAAGTAGTTTAGCTTGTCCCATTTGTGACCTACAGTGTTGTATGACACCCAACACTGTATCCTAGCATTCTCCAGGCTTTCCTACGTAGCTGAATCTAGTCTTAGCTTTGAAAATTCATTGTGTGAATGGTGGGCTGGGTTGACTGGGAACGTGTATGCTTTACACACAGTATGTTATTTGCATCAGAAGCTACATAGCCACTCCATTTTCTATGGAACTGTAAATGATTCCCAATATACCTGTAACTATTATCAGGATTGTGTGAAATAAACTATATATATATCTATATAGATATACGGTACATGTATATTGTATAATTCCTACAGTTATCTTCATGTTTTATTTTCAGTATAATCCTATTAAAAAAAAAGAAAACTAACACATCACTTATTAGGGTAAGAGTGTTTTCTGAACACGGATGAAGAATGATTTATCAATTAGGGCAGTAACAGCAATCCTGATGGCCTAGTGGTGAAGACACCTCCCATTCAGAAGATTGAGGGTTCAATCCTAGGTAGAGGCAGATGTTTCTCTCCTAGGGCATAGAGAAAAAAATAACTGCTGTGAACTCCACATGGCATCAGGAAGTAAACGCTCAGCTCCATTCAGTCGGCCTGACTCTTTCCTGAATTAAAAGATTACAGGATCATAAAAAGGGAGCAATCCTGTTACTCAAAAAATTACAATTTAGACAAATGCATAAGCAAAACTGATATTTGTTTATAACTCTTATTTAAATCCAACAGCAAACAGACCAGGGGTGGGATTCTACTGGTTCCACTACTGGTTTGGTAGCAGCTGTCAAAAACACAGCTGAGGTGTGGCAATCTGCTTTGACGCGCCCATCAGCTGAGAGGATATATGGCCAGAAAAGTGCAAGGGCGGGTGTGTGGGCCCAGTTATTGTCGCAGCAAACTGGTTCCTCCCCAGCTGATAATCGGAGAAACCAGTATGACTGAACTGGGCCGAACCAGTAGAATCCCACCCCTAAAACACTCTTAAGGCAGGGAATTCAGGAAACAAAATACAAAGTTCTATAATATGAATATTGCTCCAATTTAGGCTTGCATTATCTATTTTTCCCTGATATAATTTCAGGAAATAATGCAGGGGTAATGATAGCAAAGAATAGAAGTAGCTGAAGGGCCTGGGAATTATATAGGACCATATTTATAACAATGCTGCTGGCAATACATTTCCCCAAAGGGTTTTTTAAGTTAACAATCATATTATGTTTCAGGAGCAGAGGAAATTTAAGTCATTTTAAAGCACTATGTTGAGACTTTGTTGCAGTTAGGGGAATACCTCTGAGATAATTTCAGCTATATGGCACTTCTGTAAACTGTGAACCTCTACTTCTAGCTGAAAGGTAATGTCTTCTTTACAAAATTGGTTAGCTTGGAAATAGGAATTCAGCCTTCACTCCTAATCTTCATCACTGATTTGTTGACAGATCATTTTGGAACAAATGATTCCAAGTGCAGGTCTCCTGCTACGTGTAAGAACCAAATTTTTGGTGCTCTTGAATCTTCTCATAATGCTTAGAAAGATTCCTGTGGTATCATGTCATGTTATTGAAAAACTGGTCTTTCATAACAACCATGAAGGTGATATGGACTAAAGTACTGTAAATGGAATGAGCTCAAAATCAAACATGTTTGGAATGAAACTTCATGGAGATTAGAAGGTGGTGAACATTTGTTGTTTTTCTCCATGGCAAGCCAGTTTTTATTACATATCCTAGAGTTGGTCATAAATGAGAAATCTGGGTGGGGGGGGAGGGGAAAACAATTAGAATTATATGTTCAGCTTTTGTTCTGTGTTACTTTAGGTTAGTAAACCATAATATCCTTTCTTTTTGATTTCCTTTATGTATGAATCCATTCTGAGAAATAATGAATCTGGAAGTATGCAAAGACAGGAAAGTGTAGGCCTATGCTAACGCTTATTGTGAGTCCTTGTTCATATTTAATCTGGATAGCAATTGTGAGTCAACAGCTGTGTAACAAGCTTTAAGTCTAGATCTCAATTATTTCAACATAATATTGGTATAGTCTTTCTCTGAAAACACCTACATGTACCTCTGTTTTTGACATTTCAAGATAATCCAGGTCTTCTAAAATATTTCAGGATGACAGTTCTAGGCCATGAGAAATATGGTCTTGGAAAATCAGACCCAAAGAAGAATGAAATTAGAATTGGAGTGTGCCTTCTTAATTGGAGCCAAATTAAGTCAAATAATCTTGCATAAAGGCCATGGAATTACTAAGCAGCTATACAATTTAAGGTTTTTTTCACAAATGTTACTCTGTCTTTTTCCTTCTTGACTAAATAGCAAGTTATTTTAAACTACATCTGTCTATGACAAATGCTGAATTAATTTGCAGTGATTGAAAAAGATACTTTTGTTTTACATTAACTATATAAACAAGGTTTTGAACGTGCATAGTATATTGAAATTATGACCTAAAAAGAGAAATTAAGTAGTAGAAACAATATAATAATCTAACTATATATATGAATGACACAAATATGTAAAAATGACTTAAAATGTAAAGTAGGTCCATTGTGTAATTTTCTATTTCTTTACAATTGACTACAATTACAATTGTCAAATAAAAAAATTTGTAGCCAATATCTATATCAGACATGTATATCGAGCTTTTATAGCAAGATGATGACTTACCATCTAGAGAAGGGGTGTCAAACTCGCAGCCCGCGGCCCAGATGTGTCACATGCTGGCCCCGCCCCTGCCCGGTTTGGCAAAGGGGAGAAAAGTCCTGATACATCATGTGATGCTGCTGTGATGACATCTCTGATCTAAAGTAATAAGCAATTTATGAGAGAACTTTTAAAAAACCCCTCTTTTTGAATGATTAAAGCAGCCACACCTTTTCCCACTTCTGAAGGATTTGCACAGCCAACCAGTTTTTGCAAATGAAAAAAAATCTACCATCTAATGTAGTTCTACTTGCAAGAAAAGAACAAGAAAAAATATATAGAAAAAATTCTTCTCCAAATCCTAAAAATAACCTCTGCTATCTATACATTATTGAAAGAACATATTGTCCGACACCTTTCCTGGACAGTTAAAATAATTAAAAGTAGTCTTATATAGTTAGAATTGAATGGATGAATGAACACAATATTGCAACCTTATACACGATTTTACATGATGCCTAAGTCAATGAAAGAAGTGCGTCACAAAAAATAGCCTCAAAACGTTAAAAATCTGTGTCCTTTGGACAGCTCTCTTTGATAGCTTTCCCAAGCATCTTTGTGCCTGGCTGTACGTGCAACTCCTGTGCTAGGCTAAAGGGATGCAGCTGTGCATGGATGAATAGATGGTTTTACAAAGCAAATGTCATTTAACCCTTTCCTAGGGAAGCACCAAATCACAGGCATTTAATTTCTAAGAATCATATACAGGAGAGAAAGTGTAGATACAGCACTGTAAACAGTTTAAGAATTTAAATGTAAAACAGTTAAAAATCCTGTTATCTCACATCATCTAAATGCCTTCCTCTTCTTCCTTTAAATCAGAGGTCTCCAAACTTGGCAACTTTAAGACTTTAAGCTGGCTGGAGAATTCTGGGAGTTGAAGTCCACAAGTCTTAAAGTTGCCATGTTTGGGAACCCCTGCTTTAAAAGCAACTATAAAATTTTTAGGACAGGGATTGTTCTCTTCTTTGAAACAGTTTCTTTTCTAAAGTTAATAAAGGAAATATAGGGAGAGGCATGCAATTATTTCAAAATTTATTTCTATAGTCAGTTTGTCCTTTCATTTTTTTGTGGGGAGGGCAGTTAAAGACAAGATTGTACTATGAATCATATGGCTATGATGGTATCCAGGTAAAAAATTACTAGTATATGCAGTCCTTGTACCAGGAAATCAGCATGCATTCCACAAGTACAGAAACATATTCCTGGTGGGAACAACAAACATCTTTAAAGCTATATAAAGATCCATGGAGCTCCTATGTTCTATTATTTCATTAGATGTAGTTTCAGTTACTCTGTGTGATATTATACCCCTCGAAGAGAAACATTGCACTTCACTCTTTCATTGATTAGATTTTATAACTTCCAGTTTTAGACAATATTTTTTACCATTTGATTATAACATGCTACAGTAAATGTCCATTTTCTGGACTGCAAGAGGTTTCTTCACCAATCCAGATTACAACTCAGGCCTCATGTTGAAGGATGAGGTTTGAAAAGTTCTTTCCAGAATATTTCAGGCATGTGATTATATTGGCCCTTATACATACAGAACCAAATTTCAGCCAAGGCAGTTGGCTGACAGGCATGGACTGACAAATGGCATTTATCAAGGGGTAGAACATCCAAAGTATTAGAGATGGAAAATAGCACAAGTGCATGCCTCTCTGCCCTTGTGGTATCCCTCTGAGAGGGATGGCGCTGTGATAAAAGCTACTTACAACAATACCGTTTTCAAAAACTTTCTGCTGATGAAAGATTAGAATGGAGGTACAATTCCTGTTCTTTAATCCAGTTTCAGAAAAAAATCATTGAAACCTGTTCTTATACATAGACCTTTAAAATGAATAAATGGGATAACTTTATCTTAAGAGCAGTTTTAGAAACAAAGTACAAAGCAGCAGCCCTGATTCAAAAAATGAAAAGAAGAAAGCAATTGTTCAGCTTGCTAGTTAGTGGGTGATAGCTCAACCAGATTTGTTTTGATCTTGTAGAGAATTCAGATTGCATTGAATTCCATGGTTGCAGTGGAGACTTTTTGATCCACAGAATAGATGACTTCAATGTTGTGGTTAGGGTCAGACTTTGAACCTAAGAACGCAGGCCATTCCTTTGCTGTTTCCATGGCAGCCCTGCAGGCGAGATCTAAGCACCCCGCAGGCTGGATCCAGCACCCGGGCCTTGAGTTTGACACCCCTGACCTAAGGCCTCCCAGTCCTTGCACCAGACCATCTAGAAAGTAGACCAGAACAGAGGAACTCTACTAGATGGCTTGCCAGTAAACATTCTGATTAGAGACAGTTCATGTCCTTGAAATTGGCAAAAAAAACAAAGGCATAATAAAAATATAACAGCAGCAGCAGCAGCAGCAAAATACCACACCAATCAAATGGTCTCAAGTGTATATCAGGCCAGACAAATTAATGTGAGGAGCCAAGCAGACTATTTATAGAGGCATTTTATCTCCTTCAAGACAGAAAAAAACATCCTTCATAAAACAAAGTACCATCTTCTCATATCATCCTCTTATCAAATCAAAGACTCAATGGCGCCAACTAGTATTCTTCTACTTTATTTTTTACTTAAATTAGTGCAGAGTAATATGAACGATTAGGAATGGGGTTGCCTTTCAACTCATATTTAAATGTGGCACAGTAGTTTCAGGATTTTATAGAATTTTCCATTAGAGCAGAACATTCATAATACAGAAAAATAGTGCACTTTTATTTTACATGAAATGCAACTAAACCACCATGCGACTAAACCACCATGATTTACATCTGACTCTGATCCAAGAAAAATAAAGATGCCCTTTGCAATGTCTGCCTCTTCAAGCTTCTAATCTGGATAGGGCAATTTTTTTTTATAAACCCAAGGCTACAATAGTTTCAATCTATAGAGATTGAATTTTATATTCTGTCTTCATCTCACGGATATAGAGCCCAGAGCATCGCAAGAATTCCGTACATTATCGTACAACATACAATTTGAGAGACTGAAATTGCCCTAGGAAAGTTAAAACAGTTGCAGCTACAAGACTCAACTCCATTTCTTCTGCTATAAAAAAGCCCTTACTGTTAATGGAGAGAGGAAAAAGTCTGTATTTTTTTTTTCAAGGAACGAAAGGAGCAAGCAGCAAATGCTGAATAGAAAATAGTGGAATTCCTAGCAATGCAGAAAACGTTAACATCAAAAGACCCCTTTTCAATGTCGACTCGCCAGTAAAAAAGTAATCATTTTTTTAAAGCTATCGTTCAAACTAAGCTGCGTTGGGGAAGGAAAAACAACAATACAATGGCAACAATGTGTGCATTTTATTTTAGAAGATTTCTGGCTACAAGAAAGAGACCTGCAAGGCTGGCGTCAGATTAGAAAAAGGGGGCCAAATGCAGGCCGGCGAACAAAGCAGCCGTGGGAAGGCAATCCATCCCACTCTTCCACCGGGTCGCCTTCTTAAGAGGGTGGCCAACTCAAGGGCGCTTGCGCACGGGGAAAGCTGGGCGGGCTGGTGGGCGGAAAGCGCGGCGAGGTTTCTCCTTCCCGGCCACGAAGCCCGGGCTGGGCTCCGCCCGCTTTTCTTTTCCCCGTGAGGCTCCCGCCGCCGCCGTCAACGCCAGCATGTCGGAGAGGCTCAGCAAGCCGACATGCCTCATTGTGGCCAGCGCCGCTGCTGCAGGTGAGGCCGGTGGCTTGGCCCTCCCATCCCTCCTCTCCGGCTCTTCCGGGCGAGGGCGGCGGACCTCAGC
>JAOYMU010000001.1:64803352-64813908 GCA_025802295.1 Psammodynastes pulverulentus | reverse complement strand
AACCCCGGGGGGGGGGGGCGCTGAGAGAATCGTCCCCCGAAAGACATACCGTATATTGTCAGGGGCAACAGCCCTTTTCCCGGTGGGGGGGTGGCTCTTCTAACCTTTGATACTCTGCTATGCGCATGGCTGGTTTCCACGCAACTGGACGCAGGAAATTGGAGAAGGCTATTCCCGGTAGCTTCATCGATACAGTAATTGCAGGGGGAGTCTATCTGGCTGCGCCAGAGTGATGCATCTCTAAGGCAAAAGATAAATTCTGCTTGAAGTGGAGTACAGTTTCTCTGTTTACATGGGCTGTTCCGTATGATGTTCCCGACAGCAGTGCGGAAGTTATAAGCAGCTCTTTTGTCTTACCCTGGATGACATTTCCAATGTAGTCTTCAGTCCTGAGATTTCTTGGTGGTCTCCCATCTACGTATGAACCTGGCCTTTTCTTCCTCTTTTTTAATCAGCCAACATCAAGAATCTAGTTAGGTGTCTGTGGCATTTTATGTGTGCATAATCAGCATTTGATAGTTACCATGCTGTAATTTCTACATAGTATTAACATATTTTTATGCTCTGGTAAACATGTTGGGTTTCAGTTCCCTTAAGCCCTAGCTAGGATTTCTGTTTTCTGCCTGCAAGAACATAGAAATTACAGTGCTGTTGGGCTGTTCATTGAGACTTATTACCGCTCTTGGTTGCATCTTCTATTTTACTTCATTGATATTATTTTAAAAATATACTTCCCTTCAGGAGCTCACCTAGCAGCCTTGAAAGAACAGCTTTATCTCTTCACCACATTGCCCTTATATATATGTACATATATACTGTCTCTTTCTATATCCTTCCCTCGTTAGAAAACCTTTTAGTTTTTAATGTTTTTCCTCTTATGGAATTTAGGGTTGTTCTCTGAAGTTGGTTAGCCTTAGCGAGTTTTGCCAATCCTGTTTTTCTATGTTCAAGACCAACATGAAAATTATTAAGTCTTTTCTATGGAGGTTCTCAGTCATCCAGGTCATGGTTGTCCCAAAGGTGCTTTTTCAAGAGGCAACTGGACTTTGGGGTTTTTTGGAAGGCGTTTCGCTTCTCATCCAAGAAGCTTCTTCAGCTCTGAACAAAGAAAATGTCTTCAAAGAAAAATCAGAAAGTCCAGTTGCCTCTTGAAAAAGCATCTTTGGGATATTAAGTCTTTTGTTTGTTTTTTTTACTTTGAGGAATATGAAGGCTATCAAATTTGCATGTTTAATAAGAATAATCAGTGAATGTTAAGGCTCCCATATTTGTGTTACAAAAAAGCCAGGTGGTTTTTTCAGTATGTCTCTGCTGCTATAGGTCACATCCAGATTTTATTCCCCTAGATATGCAGCCATACCAATGTTTTTTTTCCCCATATAGAAGCTCTGACCATACATATAATATGCTTGTATCTGTCCATCAGGTGTATCAGCTGATTCCTTCTTCCACTCTTTTACATTGGCGAGCTCTGCTTTTAATCTACAAGTTGCTACCCCAGGGGTAAGTAAATTAAGTGTTCCATGTTAGTTTTATTAAGTAGGTGATGAAATAGATTCTTCCCCAGGTAAGATGATTAAAAAAGAGGAAGGAAGTAACTGTTACAGGAAATGATGGCCTTCGGTAATGGTCTTAGAATGGAATATAATCAGAAGTTGCAGTGTTCCAACTAGGCACCTACAGTAACATTGACCTGCTTTTAGCGAAGTAGTGGAAAATAAATTTTATCCACCATTATTTTCGTATATTTTTCTCTTTCGTTTCCATATGCAATTTCCTAGAGGGGTCTCAAAATGCAGGAATGGGTAAATGCATTGTTTTATTTAAAAAGCAACTAAATCCAGCCAAGCTCTTTTAAGAAGAGTGCACAAGTTGTAAATATACAATATTTTTGGGGTGTGATTGTGTGACTTGGTCAGTATTTCCATTTTGGATCACATGAAAAATGACATCTTTGTTTAGTACCAATAACACTGTTTTTACTTCATGGAGACAGGCTGTTACTTTTTTTTTCCAAATATTTTTTGTTTCACTAAATGTTTATCCCAAAGGCTTATTATATGTAGATGCATTAATTAGCCTTTGCTGTTGTAGGGGAAGCCAATTGATTTTGTTGGGGTTAATGAAGCAAATATGCGTTGGATCCAGGATTTCCGTATGAAATCCTTCGCAAATCCGGCCAAGTTGGAATCAACTGATGGTAAGATGTTTTTTGACTTGTGATTGGGAGTGTCTCCCTTCATTATCTACACATTAATGGCCTTCTCAATATCTGGATACAATTCTACCATATATTGCATTTTAAAATAAAGCTAATTTAAGTTGATAATTGAGTTGCTTTGAAACTATTATTGTTCCATTTGCATTTTTAGGAGGAAAAGATAAAGTTTTCTCTCAAAGCTTTGATTGTTTTTGATTGTTCAGACCCAATAAAAGCTATGGTTTCAGAGGTGGTATTCAGCAGGTTCTGACCAGTTCTGGAGAACTGGTAGCGGAAATTTTGAGTAGTTTGGAGAACCGATGATAACCTTCCCCCAGGAGTGGGGTGGGAATGGAGATTTTTGCAGTATCCTTCCCCTGCCACACCCACCAAGCCACACCCACTAAGCCATGCACGCCCACCAAGCCATGCTTACAGAACCGGCAGTAAATTTTTTTGAATCCCACTACTGTATGGTTCCATATTTCCCCTTGGCATATTATAGGAGTTTGTTTTCACGTTTATCTAACCAAACTAACTTAACGGTTTCTTTATATTATTATAATTGAGAGCAATTTACAGTCAAACTAGTTTCAGATTCTGTTTTGTTTTCAGAACAGGTAAGTCCAGATTCGAGACATTAGCAGTAGTGATGATAGGATGGGTATAATGACTATATTTTTAAAGGATATGTGAACTAATATGTGAACAGTGTTCCCTTTGCTTGTTTCCTCCCTGCCTTTCTCACAGATAGCTACGTTTATCCCAAAGGGCACTGAGCTTTTAGGGGAAAATGGGGAAGCAAATCAGTTTGTTCTGATAGCAGAAAAGTTGGGCAGATTGATCTTGTGGGTTACATTAATCTTGTCCTGGACTTGAACATTGTTTGGGAATACTGAGAAGGTCGCAGAAATTATTACCAGACAAGCTTTTTATTTTAATTAAATTTAATTTAAAAAATGGTTTTATAATTTTTATGCAATGGGACCTTTATATATTGCTGTTGAAAGTAGAGCCAATAAGACAGCAGGAAATGCTTTAGGAGACCATTGTCTATTATTCTTCTGAGTCATCTCTGCCTCTCTGGTTTTGAATAACTCAGCTTTGTCTGTGCTTCCTACCTAGGTGCAAGGTACCATGCTTTGCTGATCCCTGACTGTCCGGGTGCTTTGACAGATCTAGCAAACAGTGGCTACTTAGCTAGAATATTGCAGCATTTCAGTTCGGAGAACAGTAGGTAAACTTCCTTGGTGTTTTACGTGCTATTGTGTACATCAAGACATCATAGATCAGGAAGCGTGTGGCAAAAAGTGGTGATCAATGTATAAGATACACGTATCATATTACCTTTAATATTTCTTCTACTTTGACTCTAGTCCTTAAAAAGATTTTGGACAACGTATCAGATACACAATCTGCTCAATATTTGTGAGGAATGCATGAAAAGAATAGATTTGAATATGCATTGCTTATTCTGTTCTCATCAATATTGTATCTTCTTCTTTTTACCTTTTTGATCCGTTTCCCTGTTGCACTTTTTAAAAAAATGTACAATAGGAAATAGTAAACATTGCATTTATACAGCATGTGATATACTATTTTTGAAAGAAAGATCCATTTCAAAATAAACATCTTCCTACAACACTATAAAGATTTTATGTAAAGCTTTATTTTTTAATAGAGCCTATTTGTGCTATTGGAAATGGAGTTGCTGCCTTATGTTGTGCCACGAATGAAGACAAATCCTGGGTGTTTCAAGAATACAGCTTAACAGGGGTAGGTATTGTATGCTGAAGGAACAGTGCATTTTTCACAATAGAGATAGCTCTCTCGAAAAATTTCTGTAGAAACCTATGTGATATAAAGTTAAGTCTCTTTGAATGAAACTTTATTTCCTAAAATTTCACAGTCTTACCTATGTAGTAATCTGTATTTCCATTATCTTATTTTTTATGCTTTTCAATGGCCTGGTTTAGCCTACAACAGTGCTGTCCCATCTGATCTGATCCTGCTACATTTTTGGAAATGGATCAAGATTGCCCAGGTGCTGCTAAATATCCAGGCAGTATGATGTAGTTTATTTTTGTTTTTCATATATGGCTGAATTTCTTCCTCAAGATTTATGTTTTTGCTGAAGCACATCTCATTTACTTGCATTTAATTTTATCACCACAAAGAGTATATTTGCTTTTTTTAAAAACTGAAATCTAGCTTTATATCCAAAAGATTCTCAATGAAACTGAATTAGTAATTGGAATCGTTTGCAACAGTAATGCATTTAATTCTGTATTTCATATCAAGTGATCCTGACTTTATTCTCTTGATTAGGGGCTTTCTACTTAGTTCTATAACCAAAACATAACTCCTCCTGCATAGGTTTCACTATAATACAATGTAAAAATATTACTTTTATTGTTTTGTTTCTTCCAGCCTTCCGTCTATGAACTTGTAAGACTTCCTAGTTTTGCTAGTTTACCCATTATTGTTGAAGACTTTTCAAAAGATTCTGGAGCTACTTTTAGTGGTATGTCTTTTTAATATTTTCTGCTGACATAGATTTTTATTAATACTTGTTAAAATCAATATGTATATAGAATCACTAAATAATTTTGTAAACACTTTAAAGTAGAAAGTATCATGTAATAATTTATAGGAATTTAAAGCATGGATGACTACCTAGGATTTCTTTTCACATAGGTATGTGAATAAAGTACAGTGAGACAATTGTGGTTTTCTCAAGTATGTAGGAAGTATTTTGACCTGGTTGCCCACCTGATTAATAGCATCAAATTTGCAGCAGTGATCATAGCAATGAATAGTTACACCAGTCTTTCCATCTTACAAGTAAAAAGCTTTAAGAGATGCATTTTTCCTACATTAGGAAACTAAACTCCACTTTATTCTTGTTTGTGGGACCCACTTCAAACAGTGCTGTTGCTGATTAATAGCCAAGTCTGCAATGTAGCAATCTCAGAATAAAGATCACACTAGCATCAACTGGGCCCCGTTTGCTTTCCTGATGCTGAAATGTAAGGGAAGGGCAATGTGTTGTAGAATGGCAGTCTGCAGTAAGAATTGCATAGCTACTCTTGAGCTAGGCGTTAGACCAAGGATCTTCAAACTTGGCAAGTTTAAGACTTGTGGACTTCAACTCCCAGAATTCCTGAGCTAATGACTGAGGAATTCTGGGAATTGAAGTCCACACGTCTTAAAGCTGTCAAGTTTGAAGACCCCTGCAATAGACTTACAGTCTCCTCTCTATCAGAGGTAAAGTATGGCTTCATGCCTCATTGCAGAGTCCTATCCTGGCACAGATCTGTACTTCATTTTTTTATCAGCCTAAAGATTACCAGGGTGATACTGTATTCTATCAAGTAGTGTGTGAGGTACAAACCACACAAAATAAAGTGGAGAGTTTCATGCACATTGTAAGCTTGAAATCCTGGTTTAGATAATATTCTATGTGAAATAAACTGCCACATGTGGTGATCGTTTTGTCTTTTCCTTCTTTATCTGAAAGAGAAGGTGATATGTAACCAGGAAATAGACTTCTCTTCCTTTTTGAGAAAGCACAAGACTTACCTTGGCTCAACCTTATCCCTCTTAACCTTCTAAAGGCCTTTTAGAAGGCTGTTAAACATAAATACCTACATTTTACCAATGCAGGATTCAATTGTGAATTTCACACATTGTGAAGAAAGAAAAGTAAGCATTTATTAAATTAAAAAAATAGGTAACGTTTTTCTTAGGTTTTTGAAAAGTGATATGTTAAAAGTGTAAATTAAGATGTATATATATATTTCCACTGCAGCCAGCAAGGTAGATGCAGTTCATGTCGTGCTTGACAGACACCTTGTCACTGGACAAAATGAAAATTCTACTGTTGCAGCTGTGCAGAATCTTATTTTTCTCTTCAATGGCAGGTAAGAAAAGTTTTGCTTTTGCAAATGCATCTCTGCATTACTGTATCTAGCTTTAGTAATTTGTGGCAGCATTCTCTGCTGCCACCCTGAAATTGGTCAATTTGAGGTTACTGCTAGAACAAGCCGTAGGAGGATTGTCAAGCACTTTATTCCTGAAATGGAAATATATGGAAATATCTCTACAGTGATTAACTCGATCTAATGTTTCTTTCAGCAGAAAATGACAAACATCCCTGTGACTGAGCAGAACAAATGAACATGGAAGAGTTATTTGACTTGTGAAAATTGCTAACCTTTCATTTATGAACCAACAGAAAAGAACACAGCTGATTTCTAAAAGTGATATTTTGTAGCTTATGAACAAGCAAATAGTAATTCATATAGTAAGACCTGCCTGTTATCAAATGTACCAGTATTTATAGATATTCATAGTTTGTACGAGTCTAAGAATATTTCTTCCTACCCTCCTACTTTCATAAACTGAGGATAAATTGATTTAAAAGTTTTCAGTCACAATTCCCTGTGTTTCTGAACTTCCATCAACTAAATCTTTTCTTAGCTACGTTTCCCATTGTGCCTGATCTGGGCAAAATCAGTGCAAGATCTGGGCTGAGTAAGTGATCTGATAAGACAAGGGTGAATCTGTTAGTTCCATATTATCATGTCAGATTGTGAATTAAGTTTCACAATATATAGTGACTTTCTCTCTCTCATATAGGAATATATAGTATATTGTAAATGTTACAGTGAGAGATATTACTGATATTACTAGTAGCAGAAGTTGCGAACTTCAAGAAAAGGAACGATTAACTGTAAAAATATTTAATTTTAAAATGCCACAGGTTGAATTTACTTCACAGTGTAGGTTAATGTTTTCCATGTATTCATTTGTTGTAGCATGACAATAGTGGTTCATTTATTTTGCCTACTACAGAAAGCGTTTGATTAAATTTTACTTCAGGTTTTAGTTGCTTGTGTTGTCTAACCCTTGATAGTGATTAGCCATATTTGTGTGTATAATTTTTCTATTTTATTCTTGAAATAAATCATTGACAATATGAAGGCTTCATACTGGCTGATTAACTATATTCAAGCTGTATGTTGTGGATCTTATTTGTTAACAATAGAAATAGTACCCTGCTTGCACAGATTATATACAGCATAATTTTGACTCAAGACTGAAGTACTAGAGATTTTCCTGCAAATTATATTTTGAGAATCAAGGTTTAGATTCATATAATAGACTACATAACATGCTAGGCAACCCCTGTAGTCTAGGCAAATCTATTCCATATGGTTACCTTATGATTGTGTAAACTCAGACAAGTGTTGGGTAACACAGACACAATCAGAGTAGTTTTACTGTAGTACAGGAACCAGAGGAATAATACATTCCATTAGGGATTTTTTTTAAAATAAGCAGACTACCTTCTCCAGTGTATTTGCGTGCAACACCAAAAGAAAAGTAACTTTTCCAGAATTACAAAACCTAAAAAATTTCAGTAATATTTGAGCTCTTGTTTTTTAGATTCTAATACACGATTAATAAGAAAAGATGTAGCCAAGGATTGAATTGTGGACTCCTTAGTGCTCAACACCGATATTACTTGGGTAATGAAACATCTGCAAGCAAACAGCCACATTCAGAGTATCAAAGACTCCATTGTATAATAGCTAAAGCTTGCATTTTGTAGAAATTGCTCCACTGTTGCCAAGTGGACAGGTTGGTTTTTTTTGGGGGGGGGGAAGGGGGGGGGAAACAAGTTACTAATGTATTATTCCCAAGCGGTTATCAGTAGTACTTTAAAATTACTACAGAGCACCTCTTCCTTGCATAAGACTACTGTCAATTAATAAAACAGCAGTATAAAAATATATGGACACAATCTACTCAGATTGTGATGGAAAAATAGAAGTGCTTAATGAAATATATGAATTGTTTCTTGGCTCATGCTGCCATTAGATACCACCACTATACTTGTCCCAAAGGTTCTTCCCCCCCCCCGCCCCCAAAGGCAACTGGACTTTGTTTTTCCATGAAAACATTTCGCTTCTCATCTAAGAAGCTGCTTCAGTTCTGACTGAATGGTGGGGAATGAAAGGAGTCATAGTCCTTGCAGTCATTTGGTCACCACTATATTTTTAAATCACAACTGGGATTTCATCTCCAGTATTGCCCTTAGAAGTCCTGTACTATATCTGATAGGGCTCGATCTAAAAAAATTGTGGCCATTTGAAAAGGACTTTGCTATTGTTTGAAACTCACATTTAAAATTCTACAGAAAAAGATGAGATTTTGGAAAAAGTTCAGAGAAGAGCAACTAAGATGATCAAAGACCTGGAGCAACTGCAGGATTTGGGTTTGGCTAGTCTAAAGAAAAGACTGGGTGATGTGATAGCAGTATTCCCGTATTTGAGGGACTATCACAAAGAAGAGAGGGTCAAATTATTCTCCAAAGCACCAGAGAGCAGGGCAAAAAACAATGGTTGGAAATTAAAGAGAGATACAATCTGGAATTAAAAAGAAACTTCCTAACAGAAGAATTAACCAATGGAACAGCTTGCCTTCAGAAATCGTGGGCGTTCCATCACTGGAGGTTTTTAAGAAGAGGCTACCAGTGGTTCTCAACCTTTCGAATGCCTCGACCTCTTAATACAGTTCCTCATCTTGTGGTGACCCTCAATCATTAATTAAATTATTTTTGTTGTTACATCATACTTGCTGCCTTGCCCAGCCTCCTCCCACGCTGGCCAATGGAGAGCGAGAGTGAGTGTCGGCGGCCAATGGCGAGGTGCAGGGGCAGGATACGGCATGCGCGGTGCCAAAATGGGGAGCGCGCGGGATGCCTGGCGACCCCTGGGAAAGGGCCGATCGATCCCCAAAGGGGTCGCGACCCCCAGGTTGAGAACCGCTGGGCTAGACAGTCACTTATCTGAAATGGTACAGGTTCTCCTGCTTGAGCAGGGGGCTGCATTAGAAGACCGCCAAGGTCCCTTTCAGCTTATTCTATTATTAAGACAAAATGGAGGGAGGTACTGAAAGTGTTCAGTGCAGCTGCAACAATCCCTCCGATTCTGAGAAAAGACAGCATTGGTTTAAAGTTTAGGCATGTGGGCAAACAGCAGACAGTACGACCTAGGCCAAAACATCACTAAGTATTGAAATCCTAGTTAGAGACTTGGAGATCACAAAGAGACAAACAAAGCTGTTCTATCTTGGCAACAACAGCTGGGGAATGAGACTGCATTACAATTTAGATTTATATCCCAATCTTTGATTTGTACAATTCAACCTTGTACATAATCTTTCTTCCTCCTTTCCCTCCCTCCCCCAACAATAACCCTGGGAGAGATCATTCATTCTACAAGAACAATAGGGAAGCTCCTCATAATTCTAAGAATGGAATGTTTATAAAAGACACTTGTTCAAATCTTAGTGATTTTGTTTGGAGAAATAGTATGTATACATTCTTCAAATGGAGGACTTGCTGCAGTAGGAGCCAACAAAGCTGCATAAAATGTAGTACATTTTATTCTTTTGGAATGCACTCATACATCAGAATGTTTTATCATTATTAGTAATAGTAGTACCTTGAAGAAAAAAGCAAGGCAATTGGTCCTTTATGCATCTGCAATATAGTGAAGAATAAAAATATTGGTAATGTAGAATTGTAATATTACAATCCTGATATATAAAAGCACAGCAGACCTGAAGAATCTTCTCTGCAAATTCATATAGAAATCTGTGAATACAGAAAATCTTTTCGTACGCAGCCTGTAAATCTTTACATCTATATAGCACCCATAAAATTTGCTATGTCTATTTTCCATTTGCAGTACCGAACATCCGTTCCTAAAAAAGGAGAAAAAATATATAAATAAGCACATCGGTTGCAGGCATTTTAAGAAATCATTGCCATTTAATGTACTAGAAAAGATTGGCAAATAGGATTTCACCTATTTAAGGCCAATGCAGAACATGCAGTAGCACTGAAAACCAGAAAATAACTTGCAAGTTATATACAGTTTAACATATATCAATTTTGAATTTATATACCTGCAGTCATTAGAAATATATTTAGTAAGACAAGAAACCCTTAATTTTACCTTTATCATGGCTTCCAGTTTAATTGCATCAGCAGCAAACTTTCTGATTCCATCTGACAGTTTCTCCACGGCCATTTGGTCTTCATTATGAAGCCAACGGAATGTCTTCTCATCCAGATGCACCTTCTCCAAGTCAGATGCCTGGGCTGTATTGAAGATGATAGAAGTAACCAATTATGGAAGTAGGCGACAGTATACTTCATTGGGATACGAATCATAGAGTTATCACAGGGAATGCTGAATCTCAACCAGTGGTGAAATCTTAGTACCTCCGGAAACCTCCCGAGAGGTACTAGGGCCCATGTGAATGAGTTCTCGGAGCCCGT
>JAOYMU010000001.1:64776690-64786852 GCA_025802295.1 Psammodynastes pulverulentus | reverse complement strand
GTCAATTCATTTATCCATCCATCCATCCATCCATCCATCCATCCAGTCAGTCAGTCGGTCGGTCGGTCGGTCGGTCGGTCGGTCGGTCGGTCGGTCGGTCGGTCGGTCGGTCGGCCGGCCGGCCAGCCAGCCAGCCAGCCAGTCAGTCAGTCAGTCAGTCAGTCAGTCAGTCAGTCAGTCAGTCAGTCGTTTTTGGCCAATGTTCTTCCAAAGGGATTACCACAGTCCTGCTCAGGGTATACGGCCTGAGAAAATGGAACAAATTGCAGTTCTCTATTACTTTGATCAAAATTTCAAATTGGGCAGCTACCTACTTCATATGCAGTATAAAGGCCAAAATAGGAATGTATAAAGTGCATTCCAATGTCCCATTTTGAATTCTAAAAAGTTGTTTTGAGTGTAGAGCAGCTGTTTTACATCTACAGTTGATGCTTTTGGCATCAGTTCAGCAGCATTTGCAGCCTGACGTCATATTTCTAACTCAAGACTTAAATGACCAAAACAACCTGTTTGAAATGTGAAACAAGTAGGGCATTTTTTTCATATTCAAACATTTTGCACATTAGTATAGAAAATCATTTGTAAGATTTTAAGTTTGGACTTAGAATAAAAACTAGAGGTAAACTCAAAGTTGAGTGGTGAGAAGGTGTACAACTTCTTTGTAACTACCACAGTGCTACAATTGCATAGTTTATCTCATGTATGGCATATTTCACATTGGTGTCCTTCAGGTTAAATGACTTTCAGATTTTCTAGCCAACACAAAAAGCATTTTGACATCAGTTCCTACCAATAAATGATAATTGATCATGAATGAAAATAAACTACAGGGATGGGTCTTGTTCATATATTAAGCAAATACATGCAGAAGGCTTTCCATATAGAATAACTTAAGTTATAAGAGACAGCCCCCAGTTTGAACAGTGCTGGTAGATAGTTTTAATATGTAAGAGAGGACACGTATTAAAAATCTAAAATTTCCCATTTTTGGTTGAAATCATGCAACTTGTGAGACAAATGAAGCATAGATACAGTTAAGCAAAGCATTAAAATTTCCATTCATATTTTACATAAGGATACATTTTAAAATTAATATTAATTTTCAACCAATTTGCCATTTCATTTATAGTACATACAGATAATTCAGCAACACTAATGAAAGCATCTTTGGTTAGGCATATCTTCAGATATATGTATATATAATCAATTTGCTATGCTTCAAATACTTCCAAATAAATGAAGAGAGAGACTAGTTTCCCTACAGCAGTTTTCCAGGGCTTGTAATGCAATGAGGATTGTGCTTGCTCCATTAATGTGATATAGGAGAGTCTTGCAACTACATCTGCCATAGAGTGTGTTTGGCGGTCCTTCTCCAATGGCAAAGAAGAACGTGATTGCTCCAAGTAGGAGGGGATTCAGTCTCCCAAGCTTCCTATTGGCTACTGCAGAAAAGTCACTGATGTAATTATTTATACTCTAATACCTTCATATAGAGAAAAGTCAAACTTGCCAAGAAGGGCTGTGGATTTAGAGGTTCCAAACCCCTTCTGTTCTGACATGTCATTGGAAAATAAGAGGCAGAGAAATGTATTTCACTTCAATTAAGAGAAAAGATGTTTACAGAGTCGTAAGAAATCAAATGAAAGACGGGATAATGTCACTTCAGTCCTACCATATACATGGGCAATACACTGTGGGGAAAAAGTACTTTGATTTCTTCTTCTCTCCTGGGATTGTTCCTTACTGGTGATAATCATGTATCTTTAGCGAATTAAAAACTACAGCTATTAATGTACATTTAAAAGTGAGAACATAGTCATTTATTTCTTATATTTATTGTATAATCTTCCTATTAGGAGTTCTCAATATCTATATTACTTTGTTTGGCTTTACCGTATTATTATTAATATTCCATATGATAAGCAGATAGTTAATTTTGCCAGCTCTACATCTCGTCTATAAGTAAGTGCATCTACTGCTGCTTATATATTTGTCAGCTTCACATATATGTTTCTTCTGATTTTAAAGTATGATTTAAATTATCTCTGCACCCTACGTTAAAAACACTTAGCATGAGCATATTTTTATTTAGCAATATCTCCACAAAAGCTTTTTGTTTCACCTTTGTTAAGAACTTTGTCTACATAGTTATGTACAGATAAACCTTTCTGGCTAATGTACAAATAATAGTAGATAGAGGAACATTAAGCAAAAAAGCATGCCTTCTTTAAAGGCTTGGTTTTGCAAATTTCTCCAGACAGGTAGAACAATGCACATTTTTGGGAACAAGTGATATATACCAGACACAGTCCATGTTTAACAATCTCTTCAAGATTTATATATTTTCAGATTCAAAATATATGTAAATGAAGTTTTAGCAGCTAATATCTTATATACTGATTTGTAGTTTGAACGGAGTTATGTTCACCAACACTGGCTACAGCAATTTTCATAAGTCTACCATCCCACTTCAATTGCATACTTCGATTTTGGGTAAATAGCTTCCCACTGAGGATGTAAGCAACCAATTACATAATTTAGGCAGAAAAAGAAAAGCATCTGAAAATCATGACTGGTTGTGGATTTTAGCTTATGCGTAATTAAGCAAAGAGGAGCTTCACTTTACAAAAGATAGGAGACACAGAGGCAGCTGTACCTTAGTATGATGAACCTACTAAAAACTTAGCCACTAAATATAGGTTTTCATCAACATGTTCCAGATTTTAAAAATTATCAAAGGGTAATTAATGGTGTCTTGAGGTATTATTAAGGTATCATGTTCTGATTTCATATTTCATTTTCTTCCTCTCCATGTGGGTATCTTTCCCCAGATTAAAACAGATTGCATAGTTTGAATGCATTTGGAATGTTGAGAATTCCATCAGACTGGAATCATATGTTGGGTTCTTCCTAGTATTTTGATTAATCATTATTAATTGGATGATGCTGAAGGTTCTTATGAGTCAAGAGTGCCCAAACAAAGAGCTAATTTTGTCCTATCCCTAGGATAAAAAGGATAAGTAAGAAAAGCATTCTAAAGCCATGCCAAACAGCAAAAGTGAATGTATTTGCTTGCCTTTCATTTTAGTCCACCTTTACTCTGAAGATTTTTGCCGTATGTTACTGAGAATAGTTACAGCCTTTCATTCTAAAGCTTGGTCTGGATATAGTTTAATGATAATGGATTAAAACAAAGAAACACATTGATTTCTAAATTGTACTTCTTTGGATTACTCTCTTGGAATAGTATTTGGGAGACTTCTTCAATTTTCCTCTGGAGTGGAGAGTTCTAACCTTGAATATTCTTTGCCAACCTCTGTAAAAATGTTAAAAATGTGCTTGTTAACACCTGAATCCAGAGTTGGGGGAAATGAAAGCAGGGAATATCCTGAAAATACATAGGTAGCCTTTTGGGGTTTCCTGACATGTCCTAAACCTAATCTTAATCTATACCAATTTTGCAGATGGTGAAGAACAATTTCCTCCCTTTGGTTTAAAAGAGAATAGGCATTAAAAAAAACGGGTCTGGAGGAAAAAACAAATAAAATGCTCTTCTCCCTTCCACCTTGCTGCCTTTATATTTGCAGAGCTGCCAGAAAGTCTACTGTCAGATCAGTCTGAGGGCTCTTCCCATGAGTCTCTGGTTCTAAACACATGGATACATACATACATACATATATATGCAGGCTTGGACTGTAGAAGGTATCTCCTCATACTAATAAATGAGAAATAGAAGTTTTTATATACGTGGCTATGGGCCACTTCAATTATGCACTCTTTTATATGCCTTGACATTCCTTTTCACAAGACAATTTGAATACCGTGACTATTTAGATTTGCTGTTAAAATGATCAGGGATGCCTCACGTGATCACTTCAGGATCAGAATAGAGGTACGTGGGGTCAAGCCTGGGCAAATGCAAAGCATTCAAGTTAATTCAAGTCATGTGTGTGTCTGTGTGTGTGTATGTGCAAAGCCTATAGAAAAACATATGCAAAAAAAGGAGAGATGTGTTCTTGAAAGCCAAGAATGCTATCACTTTCAATGTGAATGAAGCAGTTAATCATTAAACTGCCACTGGGTGAACCCGACTTACTATAGTGCTAAGTATTTACCCAAGACCCTTTTTGATTGTATGTAATTTTTTTAAAGTGGCTGTGTGTGTGTGTGAAATAAGTCTAAGGAAAAAAAGCAGGCAAATTTAAAGATCTTGCCTTCTAATGATAAGCTTTTGCATGTAACAAAGGTGATGCAGAAGATTCCCCACTGCATGCTAGATACAGGTTGTACTGAGTTTGTATAAAGCTAGCAGAAGATTTGGAAGCATGCAGGCTCCAAAGCACATGGATTTGCTGGTTTATAATGAACGGTATTTCCAGCCAGTTCTGGATGCATTGATGGGCTATAGAGAAAACGTACTGCGTAGATTGGTTGGGTTTTGTTTTGCTTCAACCCAACCTTTGCTTAGAGCAGAAATCTGGTCGTCCTCATGCTCTGAAATCATAGACGTAACATCATGTATAAAATATAGCAATATAAAAATATAATACTTCATTCAATACTACAGCTTCTTTCCCAATGCACTGTCAAATTAATAAGGGAATTTAGTGTTCCCTTTGTCAACATTGCTGAAGGAACAGTTGGTCTGAATGGCAATGTACATTGATAGTCCCAACAGTCTCACTTGAAGAGGTACTTCGTTATATTTTTTCCTCTTTTCCCTTTTTCCGGCAAGTAAATATACGTGACTACAAGTTGAAATAAACCAAAATAACTTAAATAGAAGAATCAATCCTCTCTTGGCGTCGCTGCATGATTTCCTCAAGTTCTGACTTCTCTCTATTTTTCTGTAAAGAAAAAAAAGAGAATGAATTTTATTTAAAAAAAAATTACCTACGTAAGGCAAATCACTTTAGTAATTTAGCATTTTCAAGAGTTGAATTCACTGCTGTGGCTTCTTCTCCCCGATTTCTTAATTTGAGCAATTTGAGATGACCTGCAATTGTCTTCTCTTCCAGCAATCGCATGATTTTAAACAAAGAATTATTGTCACGCTCTAATTTGCCAGAGATACAAAGCTATGTCCTGAGCTGCTGCAGTTCCTGCAGAAACAAAAATCTCCTTACTCCCGTTTTTGCAAAAATGAAATAAACGTTGCAGCCACCAACTGCAAAACCTTGATTCAAGGTAAGCATTTGTCCGGAAGGATACACACATATAATATCCTGGTGGATCTTATGAAGGCGAGCTAAAAAAATGGTAAGCTATATTATTACTTTAAAGTTAGATGTGCAATTTTAGTACAGATTTTTTTTTTTACTGATTTTACAATACATGGCAAAAACATATGAACTATAAGAAGTGCACATATAGAGAGTTAACAATTGAGATTTAAAATAGATATAAAATGCAAATGTCCTTGGAGAGAAAATAAATTATCAGGCTCAGTAGACAACTAAATACTAGCAGAAATAACTACTGCAACAAATTTAGCAGCCCGTCTAGAGAAATTTTGTAATCAGCTAGATGAGGAAAATAATTTCCCCCTTTGATTAGGCATGATTGTAGTTAAGAGAGGTGCTATTATTTCACCACTATGTCATATAAAAGGGAATTGCAAGGGGATATATAAAATTGTTTCTTCTAATGAACTTGGACAAAGTTGTTTTTGCATATTATGTAGTCTTTTTCCTTAACAGGAAGGTGGTACTATCAAAGAAGTGTAAGTTGATCTAATACCAGGGGTGTCAAACTGGATTTTTTTGAGGGCCGGATCAGCACTGTAGTTATCCTCTGAGGGCTGGCCGGGCTGGGGGGGGGGAGATGGGACAGATGCCTCCTGCAACACCCTGCTGGCCAAAATGGGGCAGAGGGGGGGGGGCTGCACGTGGCCCCCTTGCACTCCATTTTGGCTGGCAGAATGCTACAGGAGGCTGTCCAGGCAAAAAGCAGGGTGCAGGGGAGTGCATGTGGCCTCCCCACACCTCGTTTTCATCAGCAGAGGCACCCCGGACCTGTCCTTTGCTATTTCCAGGCCGGGTCCGCAGGCCAGATCTAAGTATCTAAGTATTAGATGCCTGGTCTAATACTTCAGCCAGTGATTTCATTTGGTCTCCAAAGAAATTAGCTCAAATTCCAGTCTCAACAGGGAGTAAGATAAAATAATTGAGTTACTTGAAGCAAACCTCTTATAAATTTGCATTGGATTATCTTAATAGAGCTGATACAAAATAGTAACATCCATGCATCATGGATGGATTAATGACCTTTGCCCTGAAACTTTTAAGGGCACTAAACATGCTTATTATCTTTATAATTGGCAAAATGGAGAATGGTATTTGAAAACTTTTGGGACTGGGGGCAGGTTAGTTTTTCCTTATTTGTTCCAGTTTATCACGGCTTGGAAGGAGACGCTTAGATATCCAAATACATCTGATTACTGTTACAGCCATTAATTTTGCAGGAATAGTGGTGTATAATGATTAATTTGGAGAAAATGACTTTGGTTTTAAACACAGTGCATCTGAGCTGGAAACAATTGACTTTGCTATTGTACAGTGTTGAGATCATAGGATCACAAAGGTCCAGAGCTGCTTTCAAAGTGGCACAGACAAAATGCCTAAAGTTTAAAAAAAAAAAAAAAGGAGGGGGGGAAGGGAGCCGGAATAAAATGTTGGGATTATTGTTAAATTATTTTTACTAACCCTATAAAAATGTGTTTTATTTGGAAGATACATTCATTTCTTCAAGGTTACAAGTTAAATTCTGCTGTAGCTGAAAATGAATGAGCCATAAAGTACCTCAATGGTTCTCAACCTTTTCTTTACCACAGACCCCCTTTAAATACCCTTTGTGGCCATGGACCCCCAAGACTTAACTCAAGATTTAAATCATAACATTTCTTCAAGCCTTCTCAGACTTCTCTGTGAGAACATTGTGGACCCACAAGTTGAGAACCACTGAACTACCTTATTAGCAGAGCAATAAAGTCTGCTAGTTTATCTGCAACACTTTAAAGCATCAGCATCTTCCCAGGATTTTGAGATTGCCCTCAAAGTATTAACAGCCTTAAAAGATTAGGGACTGCGTTACAATGTCACTACCCATCCTTTAAATTATGGATGTGATGATCAAAGAGTTGCTATTTTAGGAACCTTACCTCTAGAATAGACTTCTGCACTGTGATTTTGCTAAATACCCGGGCACCTTCTTCTCCACATACTTTTTTCAATTCTTCTTTGTTCAGGGAGAAAAGCTGTGCTCCTGTCAGTATGCCAAGATGGTCCACGGTTCTAAAAAAAACATGATAAGGGGGGGGGGGGAAACACTATTTAAAGGCACTTGACCCTTTTCATAGGTCAAATAGTTTCTCTCAAATTTACAGAAGATTGCAATTAGTTCTGTATCCTTGACATCTGCTCCAAAGGTTTCTAAAAGGATGCCATGATCTCTTCTCTGAGAAAAGTCTACATTCAGTCTTCATAATGTATAAGAAATTTGAAAAGTGGTCCAGTTTCTTAAAAATGAACTGAACTGAACTAAACAAAAACTGAATTACAGTTAACACATTTTTAAAACCTCTTTCAGACTGGGCTGTTTTTACCTCTTCCTCCTGTGCCATTCTGATCAAGTATAAAAGATCCTTTACTGACATACATAAGTAGTGGACAAACTACTCAAAGGCCTAGTCATCATTGTCATAGTTTTGTAAACTTTAATCTAGGAGCAGTTATGGGGATAACAGAACACCCTGTCATTCTCCTTTTTAGCTAGAATAATTCAGCATAATAAAACTCAGTGATCTGCAGATAGTTTTTACATTATGATTTGCTGGAAATCCTGCACTAATCAGTGGAACATCCAGATGTAAGTAGAGATTATTTTGGCTATTCAAAATCAAAAGTATATTTATATAATGCCCTTTACAGAAGAAAGTTCCCTTGAAACAGAAGAAGATGGTAACACATGTGCCCAACAGCAGTAACATAACTTATTTTTTTTAAAGTTGATTTATACCTGCAGATGTCTCTCTACAATTATTCCTTAAATTTTTTCTCAGGAGAGTAATCTTTAAGCCCTGATTAATGTATACGTGCTAGTCCCTTTGAGAGTAAGCAATACTATGCAAAGCACAGAAAAGGAATAAGAACTAGCAAGCACCTCAGAAAAAGTCATGAGATTTTAAAAAAAAAAAGGAAATATAACTAAAATTACACTAATACCCTTCACCATACCTCTCTTTATCATCCAGTCCTTACAAACCTACTAGAGGCTTCCTACACTGCTTTTCTTTTTTTTTTAATTTCTCCCCTCTTTCAGGAATACATCAACTTTCTCAGCCTTCCTCTTTCTCTCAGTCCAATTACTCTTCCTTCATATACTATATTGGCTTCGTAATTTGAACCTAGATTATACTATCTAGATCAAATCACCATGTACTCACTTCATGCCAGTCACTCATTTTGTGTTCCATCCACATTCATTAAACTCCATATACTCTTGAGCCCATCATTTGTTTTATCACACACATTCCATCTCACCATATTCAACTTATTTTTATATTTCTTGTGACATATCCAAACGTCACTATCATATAAAAAAGTAAGCAGAAGCACACACTTATGCACAGCTATTGCCACTTCTTTTCCCAAATATTATTTTTAATAGGACACATACTACCCATCCATTTCCTCATCTTTGAGAAACATTCAACTATGGTAGCTGCCAAGCACAACAATTTCATCTTCAATATGGTAATTTTCAGATCTATATCACTGTTGCATCAATACATATGTTAAAAGTTCTGTGGGTAGCTCTGTGTTGCAGTAATTGTAACTATTACCTTCTTCTTCTTGTGCCATATCTGTCATCAGACGTTGGCAATCTTGTTGGCAATCCTATTTTTATCAATAGCTGCACGAAAAGGTGCTGTTGAGTTTTATCCAAACCAGTCCCTTAGGTTTTGAAACTATTGCCTAGTGCAGCTTTGCTTGCTGGGGAATTCTGGGAGTTGAAGTCCTCCAGGCTTAAAGTGGCCAAGGTTGGAGACCCCTGGCCTAGTGTGTACAAATGAAATGTGCTTCTCTTGTGAATTAGAAACAAAGACATGCGAAGAACAGATCCAAAATCCAATTCTACAGTATCGTAATTAGCACCAGCTACAGTAAAAGGTCAGATCAGAACGTGTGTGAACTCTTCTATTTTCTGGACATGACAGGTTAACAGACTAAAAGGGGATAAAGTAGGGAAAGGCTTCATTTCTGTACTGTTCCCATCCAAGTATATTCTTGTGTCATGTGAAGGCAAGATCCTACTGACAGCTGAGATTTATTGGGGACTCAATCAGTTTCATCATCCCAGGATGATGCTAAGAGTAATCTAATACTTTGTGACAAACTATCATAATTTGGGGAATTTTTTTTTCTCTTTTCCTTCACCACCTCTTGATTTTAAAGAATCTGAGAGGATGCTGGCTGATTGCTATGGCATTTAATTGATCCTGTTAAAAATGTAGACAATATTTAAATTTTAAATTTTGTTTAAAAAGTTGACAAAGATTTGAGGGGCGTATAATATGGAATGTGAAGATGTTTTGGTGCATTTTCTCCTGTTCCCTATTCTGCAAGAAACCTAATTGTTAAGAAATAATTAACAAGTCATTCGACTTCTGGGATCCAGTGGCGACGGATGCTGGTGGGCGAGCTCCTGCCCCCAGCGTTTGAAACCGCCGCTTCAGAGGCCCTCCGGGACTGGGTGCCCTGGTCTTTGGGGTGCCCGCTGTTAAGGGCGGCTCGCCAGAGGTCCTCGGCCCGAATTCCAGGGGCCGGGCGGCCAAAGCTGGCACGCCCGAGGCTCTGAGGGGTCAGGCGGCGTCCGGCGGCCATTTCCAAGGCCACCGACCATGCCATGTGCCCGGTGGACCCGGGGCTAACTCAGTAAGAGCAGCAGGCAAGAAGCTGATCGGTGACCAGGATGGCGTCCAGAGAGGAGGCAGAAGGGTGAGCAGAAAAGAGGAAGCGCGGAAGCGGCAGGGTGTCCTTAGAGCAGGAGGGGTGGTGGTTTCCCCCCCTCGTAGCTGGACACCGTGGCTGGGAGGAGAGAGGAGCAGAAAAAAAAGAGACGTCCTACCTCGGTGAGTTTCTGAGTAGAATGGCTGAGGCAG
>JAOYMU010000001.1:64748106-64767632 GCA_025802295.1 Psammodynastes pulverulentus | reverse complement strand
CGCCCCCCCAAACAAAGAGATGAAAGAAAAGTGTCTGGGGAGATTCATAAAGTGATAATTACATTTCTTTTGAAGTTGGAGTTATAGCAAGCTAGTATTTCATTCATTCATCAAATTCATTTGTTGATTCCTTCACTCCATTGCATCATGGACTGCAGCATTACAGGATATACTATGGTATCATTGTCCTAGTTTCTTCTGAGCATATTGTTAATTTTAATTTGTGTATTCATTTTTATTATTCTGTTTTTATTTTTAAGTAGAATCAAAATATTGAGGTAATAAACAAGCCTGCCCTTGGCCTTAAAACGATAGTTTTCATAGGTTTTAATTATTATTAATGATTTTTGTTATGTTTCTGGATATTGTGCTCTATTGTTTTGTGCTTTTAAATTTCAATGCTACTCAGAATCACGTATGTCAAATGGGCGGTTATGTAAATTTAGCAAATAAATAAACAAATGCTTCTAGTTGAGCACTGTGGTGTGCATAAACAGTTTCAAGACATCTGCAGATGATTTGAAAAGAAAATCGATGGAACCGATAGGAAAAATTCTTACACCCTTAGTCTGAACAAAACAATTTTTCACTCAGCAGCTACATTACATATTATATAGCACTCTTATCCAACATAACAGGATTAGCAATAGCACTTATGTGCCTCTTTGTAGTGCCTTTCAGTTCTTTCTAAGCGATTTAGTGTTGGCAAATTCCCCCCCTCCCAAAAAACCTGGTTCCTCATTTTACCTACCTCAGAAGGATGGAAGGCTAAGTCAATCTTGAGCCAATCAGGATTGAACTGCTGGCAGTCAGCAGAATTAGCCTGCAATACTGCAATCTAACCACTGCGCCACCATACACTAATGCTATCCAGCCTGACCTTGAGGGAGTTGAATAGCAATAGCACCTAGTCTTATATAGTGCTTTACAGCCCTCTCAAAGCAGTTTACAGAGTCAGCATATTTCCCCCAACAATCTGGGTCCTCATTTTACCCACCTCGGAAGGATGGAAGGCTGAGTCAACCTTGAGCTGGTGAAATTTGAACTGCTGAACTGCAGCTAGTAGTCAGCTAAAGTAGCCTGCAGTACTGCACTCTACCCACCTTGGCTCAAATGAGAATTTCCAATAATCTTTCATGGTTAAAGAGTTTGGAAGTTTCAATCTTTAGGCCTTTTCAGGTAGTTTTTGACTTATGACCACAGTTGAGCCCAAAATGTCCATTGCTACGTGAGGCAATTGTCAAGTGAATTTTGCCCCATGTGATGACCACAGCTATTAAGTGAATCACTGCAGTTGTTAAGTTAGTAACACAGTTGTTATCTGGCTTTCCCATTGACTTTGCTTGTTGTAAAGTTGCAAAAGTGGGAAACTGCAACTGTCATAAATAAATGCCAGTGGCCAAGTATCCAAATTTTGATCACGTGACCATGAGGATGCTGCAGTAGCCGTAAGGGTGAAAAACATGTCATAAGTCACTTTTTTCAGTGGCGTTGTAACTTTGAACGGTCATTGAATAAATGGTTGTAAATCGAGGACTACCTGTACTCAAACTGCTGGATTAGGAAAATATCTGGAAATCAAAGCTTAGCTATGGCCTTTTATTTTCAGGTTGGTGCCATGCCAAGATATTCTTTTAAATAGTACTTGGGTGATAAATAGGAGTTCATGTACTGTTTACTGGATGCTCATGGCATGTTTACTTATCTAAAGTCTATATTTGCAGTACAGACACAATTGAGTGCAAAATGCACTACGCTACTCAAGTGAATGGGTTGGTGCCATCTAGATCCTCCAGAGAATGTGTTATGTTAAGAATGTTGCCCCTGACAGCAATGGCAAAGATTCAGCTGAGGGAGATGCAATTTTTAAGTAAAGTTGTAAGTTAATGACAGTTGTAAGTCAATGGCATTGAAATGAACACATTTCAGGTGCAGTTCCAATTTTACTCAGTTTTATCATTCAAAAGTATGGTCGTTTAATTTTCTATACAACTCTGTACCAGCCAAGAGCCCAAGATCAAAAGTTTCAATTATGGAATGACTAATGTTAGGCTTATCAATGTTTGAAAAATTAACTACGAAGAACGTTAAATGCTATTATTGTTGCATTAGGGTTTGATGAAGCTGGTTCATGTGTGTCTGCAAAGGAGAACAGTGGGGAGCAAGTAGCCAAAGGTGTATTCTGGCATCACAACTCAAACCCTGTTGCTTATATACTTGGAGCACAATTAAAGAAGGGATTGTGTTGTCGCATGGTTGTATTGTGGAATCACATCTGTAAGAGATTATGGGAAGGCTGGAAAGGGTGCATAAAGAGATAGAGGGGAGTCAGTTGATAGCTTATCCCATAAATGGCAGTTTAAGCTTAAGGTGGAGAGAAATCCAAGCCATTCAAAGCCATTTTTCAGCCATTCAAAGGGATTCTACCTTAAAAGAACTCACTATAAAGGAGGCTGGGAAATTCAATGTACTATATAGTTATCAAGATTTTGTATTTACCCCAGACTATCTCCCTATTACAGGGCCTGACAACCATGTCTTGTTATTTTTTTCCAGCATTGCAATTAGTAATGAATGGTTGTGACTGGATTGTGATCCCCCAAAAGTTTTGCAAGAATTCATGTTATGCTTTAAGATAGCAGTAGCATTTAGACTTAGTACTTAGATTTATATCCACTCACAGTGTTTACCAGCTCTCTCTAAGTGTCAGCATATTGCTACCAACAATTTGGGTCCTCATTTTATCAACCTCAGAAGTACGTAAGGTTGAGTCAACCTTGAGCCAGTCAGAATCAAACTGCTGGCAGTCGGCAGAGTTAGCCTGCAATACAGCATTCTAATCTCTGGGCCACCACAACTCTTGTAAGAGTTTTGTATTGTATTGTAAGAGTCCTACTTTTGCTGGAAAAGACTAAACAGTTACCTTTTGGAAATTGTAAAAATCTCTGCAACTACCACAGATTTATTTTTCTTTTAAGAAAGAGAATTCTGTTTTCTTTGCTTTTTTGGTGGGGTACATAATAGTCACGTGTCTCTCCAGAGAAATAAATACACAATTTGACTCATTAGATATGATAGCCTTGCTTCCATACTCAGATATCATGGGGAAACTGAAGTAAATCCTCGCAATTTGTCATGAGCCTTTCAACCTCCTAGGTTACTACTTTGGAATACTGTAAATAATCTGGAATAGAGGAATATTTAAACAGGCTAGAAAAATGTAATATGTAATATGTGTCAAAAACATGCCTATTGCTGGTTTAGTTATCCTTCTCAAACCTACTCCCAGAAATTGCATGCAACATGGCTGGTTAGAATTCAGGGAATCAGAAGTTAACATATCTGGATACCATCAGATGAGGAATGCTGGATTAAAATTTATTGAATAAGGGAGAAAGTAATTATACCAGTTCCAGTGGTCCAAACAGGAAATGGACTAATTCTGAAGCACTTGGATTCTGAATATGTTTTTTCAGTTTGACCTGAGAAGAGAAGAAAAACAAGTTAAACCTAAATCTGTTTTATATTCAAGTACGTTATAAAATTGTTCAAAAATAAAATGCAAACAGAAAAAACATTTAGCAACTCCAAGAAATGCCCAAGAAGATATCCAGCATATTTCAGGTTCTTGGCCAAAGTCAAATTAGGTACTGTATTATGATTTTACCTTATTCCCATGATCAAGTGGGCAATTGGCCTCTTGGCATTAGATCAACTATTGCAGGAATTACTAAGATTAACCTGATCTCACTTAATCCAGAAGAGTTCTTTTGAGGTTTTTAAGAAACATACAGTTGTATTGTTAGTCAAACATTGTTTAATTAGCAAGAGCTTGTTTAAATTGTATAATGGGTTTGCTTTACTGAAACTGCATTGATTTGAGTCCACTGGGCAGCCAAAGCTTGAATCTTCTGCATATGTTGCACCTGAAGTAGCTAAACTGCAAAGGAAAACCTATGAGTTACTTTTTCTTTGGTATTGATATGGGAGATGGTCAGATCTATTTGTTATACAATGTGCTACCTTGTTTCTGTTTTCACAAGACTTAACAGATAGATAGAAGCAGTCTGGCAACTGCTTGTGTAGCCTTGACACTTCACCCATCCTGCAAGCAGCAGTCTGGCCGCTGCTTGTATAGCCTTGACACTTCTCCCATTTGGCAAGAACCAGCATAACATTATAGTAAATCAGTGTGTCACTTTCTGTGAGATGGGCGACCATATACAAGTAGTTCTCGACTTGCAACCATTTGTTGAATGACTGTCAGAAGTTACAACAGCACTGAAAAAAGTGACTTATGACCGTTTTTCACGCTTACAACCATTGCAGCATCCACATGGTGTGATCAAAATTCAGATGCTTGGCAATTAATAACAATATGTATGAATGTTGTAGTGTCCCAGGGGTCATGTGATCACCTTTTGTGACTAACTGACAAGTAAAGTCAATGGGGAAGCCAGATTCACTTAGCAACTCTGTTACCAATTTAACAACCGCAGTGATTCACTGAACAACTGTGTCAAGAAAAGTCATGAAACAGAGCAAAACTCATTTAGAACAGAAATGTTGAGCTCAGTTGTGATTGTAATATGTACGTTTGATTAATAAATAAACAAATAACACAACATAGTAAAAATCAGATGTTGCATCCATTCATCCATTTGTCTCCTCCACCCACCTTCTTTTCCCACATAGCACCCTTATTAGGCAGGGCTTGCTAAGAGAGAAAGAATTTCTAGGACTGAAGGTAAAATTGAACCTGCCTTCCCAAGTTCTGTACCAATGTCTCAACCGCCATATCGCACTACCGCTTATATGACACATATGCTAAGGTTGCCTTAAGATTTGTACAGGTACTGAACTAGCATATTAACTGTGTGATTTGCCAATAGTACAATATTTGCCAAGAGGGTAATCATCTTGCACAGGGTGCAAATATTATTTGATTTTGTACAGTTTGTAGCTCTCTAAGTACATTTTTAGTCAAATGCTATGGAGGGGAAACCTATTCTGCTTTCTTCCTTTTTTTCTCAAGTACAAGAAGATCATACTGTCACAAAATTCTTAGAAAGGATTGATGCATTTTTTTTTTCTTCTGCAGGACAGTCAAATGTTTCTTACTAAACAGGATAGTTAAGTATTTCGTCCTCCCTGCTTTGGCTTGATTTTAACAATGAACATGCAGAACGAACAGTTTTCAAACAAATAAATAGGATTCTCATTGTCAATAGTCAGCATTTGGCTGGGGATGATGTGAATTGTAATCCAATACATCTAAGAGCTCAGGGTTTGGAAAGGCTGGGTTAGGGACATGCTGAGAATAACTAGTTTGACCTGAGCAAAAATCTTGCAAACAGCCCAGGTTTTTTTAGAAAGATCTTAGGGTTCACATTTAAGAATCTGACTGGATGATTGGTGGGAGCAATCATCTCTGCAAACAACTGTTGTGTTCAAAATTTCTGCTTCTCCTTTTTCATGGGCAAGTAGAAGCAGAAATGAGACTTCATTATATGACACAACATGTAACATGAATATAAGTTAATCTATTTATCAGTGCAAAAGAGTATTTGTCCTACATTTTGTGAATGGATATTTTTTGGATCTTCCTTTAATATTGCCTTTGACTGTTGGTCACAGCCTCCAGATCGCATTTCCCAGTAGTAAGTGTAAATATAGTGTTTCTCTGAGGGTAATTCTCAATGCATTTTATGAAATGGATTAGGTGACACAAAAACTAATGCTAGAGTTTGTGACTTTTTAAAGTGTCAGCTACATCACCTTGTGCTATTTTTTACAACTCTGTAAAGTTGCTTACTACTTTCTCCACTCTTTGATTATACAAGCATAATATTTTGTTGATTTCTAATAACAGCATGAATCAAACAACTATGCCATTATCTATCTAGCTGAGACAAGAGAAAATTATACCCAACACCCTTTGCTTCTTACCAGGAGATTTAATGCCAGCTTGATTTTCTGAAAGCAGTCAAGAAATTCAGTTTCATGTGGAGGTTTTGCACGCAGTGTCAGAACTCCCTCTTTAGACCAAAAGATAATAAACAATTTTTTAAAAAACAAATTAACACTCCCATGCATAATGAAACATTAATGTGACACGCTGACCATAATAATCTACATTTCTTGAGAGCACTTAGTGTTTGAAATATCAATCTCACCCAACTGGATGCCCTTCAGTGCAATTGGTTGTAACTTACATCTTTCCACAACTAATACAACCAGTGAGGATGGCCAGTAGCTCTGCTATCTGTTAATGGCAGGATCTGTAATCCTATATATTTACGAGTCTCCATATGAGAAAAGGCTGAAACAGTCTACAAAGAAACAGCCACCTAACCCTATCAAAGCATAGTTAAAAGCTACCTCTATAAACACTGGTGGTCAAAATACCAGTATATTTTTCCTTCATGTTCCAAGCTGGTCAGAGCTTATGTGGGTTGGGGGTTGCTTGGTTCTCAAAGACTTTATTGGAAAAACTAAATGTTGTCCCAGTCTCTTGGGACACACTGAGAGATGGTTTTTCCTCACTGGAGACACTGGAGGTTTTTAACGGTGCCTTTTATTACATCTCTATGTGCCTTTGGTTATTGTTTCCTAATTAAAAGAGCATCACTGTTTACAGGAAGAAATGAATCATTGAACTTGGATCCAAGTCACAACGGTGGACAAAAACAGCCCCATCCTGACAGTGAATGGCCAGTGTTCCTACCCTCTGCCTCAAAACCTAAGATGACAAGACTAAGAAAGAGCTAGAAATGAAAAGAGGACCCTTATTCGTCTTGATCCAGTGGCTTTATTTTTGAACAGGAGGAGAGAAGCGGAGCAAGAAAAGAGGTGAGTGGGGTTCAGAACTGGAAGTCCAGTTTGAACTGGATCCTTCAAGCCTGATGGGATGGGGTGTACAGTGCATCCAGAAAGTATTCAGACCCCCTTCACTTTTGTCAATTTTGTTATGCTGCAGCCTGATTCTACAGTTGTTGAAATTCATTTTTTTTCTCATTAATTTTCATTCAGTACCCCATAATGACAAAGTGAAAACAGAATTTTAGAAATGTCTATAATTTTTTTTTTTTAAATGAAGAATATCACACTGGTACAAGTATTCAGTTCCTTTACTTAATACTGTGTTAAAGCACCTTTGCCAGCAATTATAGCCTTGAGTCTTTTTGGGTATGACGTGACACACCTGGATTGGGAGATTTTCTGCCATTCTTCTTTGCAAACCCCCTCAAGCTCAGTAAGGTTGGATGGTGACCATTGGTGGACTACCATTTTCAGGTCCCTCCAGAGATACTCAATAGGGTTCAAGTCAGGGCTCTGGCTGAGGCACTCTAGGACATTCACAGAGTTATCCCTAAGGGACTCCTGTGTTGTCTAGGCTGTGTGATTAGGATTGTTGTCATGTTGGAAAGTGAACCTTCAACCCAGTCTGAGTTCCTGAGTGCTGTAGAACAGGTTTTTATTGAGGATATCCCTGTACTTTGCTCCATTCAGATTTCCCTCAACCCTGACCAGTCTCCCAGTTCCTGCTGCTGAAAAACACCTCCACAGCATGATGCTGCCACTACCATGATTCACTGTTGGGTTGATATTGGGCAGGTGATGAGCAGTGTTTGGTTTCCTCCAGATATAATGTTTAGAATTGAGGCCAAACAATTCAGTCTTGATTTTATCAGACCAGAGAATCTTGTTCCCCACAGTATGAGAGTCCTTCAGGTGCTTTTTTGCAAACTCCAAGTAGACTTTCATGTGTTTTGCACTGAGGAGAGGCTTCTTTCTGGTCATTCTGCCATAAAGCTCAGATCGACGGAGGGCTGCAGCGATGGTTGTCTTTCTGGAATTCTGTCCCATCTCCACACAGGAGCTTTGGAGGTCAGTTTGAGTGACCATTGGGTTCTTGGTCACCTCTCTTAATAAGGCCCTTCTCCCACGATTGCTCAGTTTGACTGGGTGACCAACTCTTAGAAGAGTCCTGGTTGTGCCAAACTTTATCCATTTGAGAATCATGCAGGCCACTGAGCTCCTAGGAACCTTCAGTGCAGCAGAAATTTTATCGTAGCCTTCCCCAGATCTGTGCCTTGCAATAATCCTGTCTCTGAGCTCTGCAGGCAGTTCCTTTGACCTCATAGCTTTTGCTCTGCTACAGTATGCCTTGTCAGCTGTGACGCCTTCTATAGAGAGGTGTGTGCCTTTACAAATCATGTCCAATCAATTTAATTTACCATAGATCGACTCCAATCAAGGTGCAGAAACATGTCAGCAATGATCAAGAGAAATGGGGGGCACCAGAGTTAAATTTCATGTGTTGTTGCAAAGGGTCTGACTACTTATGCCAATGTAATGTTTCAGCTTTACTTTTTAATAAATTTACAGACATTTTTGAACTTCTGTTTTGACTTTGTCATTATGGGGTACTGAGTGTAGATTGACGAGGAAAAAAATGAATTTCAACAACTGTAAAATCAGACTGCAGTATAACAAAATTGATGAAAGCGAAGGGGGGTCTGAATACTTTCTAAATGCACTGTATATGAAAGTAGGCACCACTTAACAGAACTGGCTTAATAATAATAAACTATATCATATGGTACAGTGGGATCATCATTAAAAAACAAATGTGGCTCTTGAAAGACTGATATTTGTTGCTTCTTTCACTTCCGTGATGTGCATGTAATGATATATAAAATGAACACGAAATCTCATTTTTTCATTCAGCTGAAATTTTCAGAAAAAAAACATATCTGTGTTTATTTTGATAAAAAGTTGCAAGGGCCACCAAGGCAAAAGAGAATTACTTGAGGGCTGGCTGAGTGCTTTTAACCCCCGGACTGTGTGCCAATCTGCTTATTTGTAAAATAATTTATTGTCCAGCTCCACAAGAAAAAATTACAAAGAATAACAAAGCCACAAAGCCAATAAAAATGACATCTACTCTAGTATTGATATCTGTTATGGGTCCTCTCTCTTAAGGAGGTGCATCTAGTGGGGCCAAGAAGAGCCCTCTCAGTGGTGGCTCCCTTCTTGTGGATCATCAGCCCTGAAGAGATAAATTTGGCCCCAATTTTGATATTTTTTTTGCAAGGCCCTGAATATACATTCTGCCAAAATGCTTGGGGACCCCAGAGTGATTTGGAGTGGCTGGTCTGATTGTTGTCACCAGGGGAATCAGTGTTTATTGGGTTTTGTACTTTATAAGCCACCCAGAGTCACCGTGAGAGAGTTGGGCAGTCATATAATTTTTCAAAGAAACAAACAAAGGCAGCCCTTATATTATTAATCATCCCTAAGCAGAACAAAAACATGTTCAAGTCCTTCTGGAAATTGAGGGAAAAACTGCACAGGGTGGGCTAAGTCAAAATAGAAAGGCTGTCCCATAGGCCATTATCCCTTTATCTCACGTACATTTTTCCAAACCTGTGTCATCCCATTTTAGACATAAACTAAGGATGCCCTCTTTTTCCCTTTTGAAGGAGAAAATCCCCTGAATTTAACACTATACACCCTCTAAAGAGCCTTTTATTCAAATGCTCCTACAGCCAAAGATCTAGCTGTTGATACCTGCTGGCCCTTTCTTCTTGTTCTTCTTTCCCTTCTTCCTTTGGTTCAGTTGCCTGAATGCTTCTGCTGCTTTTTGAAGCTTGGCCACGAAGAGCTCAATATCGTCGAGGGTGCAATTCAGTATTTGCTGCAAATACACAAACGAGACAAAACCAATATCCAGAAGCCATCCACGTTCACACGAACTTACTGTGCATCTCCCCAATTAAGAGCCAAAATGTTCATTGCCGCTTTAATCATGAGCATTCAATGTGATCGGCAGGTACATTTTGTTTTAAATAATCACCACTAGGAAATTGTGAGCCGCCTCCAGACCAGGTGGAGAGAAGTGCTTGGACAAGGGCAACTTTCCCTGCTAGGTTCTTATTTGCATTTCAAAAAAACATTTATTTTGGTAACATGTGGACAATCAACAAATAGATTTTACCGTCAAGTGGTTACTTCATCTTCTCCCACATAACTTTTTTTTTAAAATTACTATCACTAACCGTTTCTTTTTCAATCTTCTGTGCTAAAGCTGCACGAGACTCCTCATAATCCTGGGAGCTACTACTTCGTCGATCATACTCTGCCAAAAACACAAAAAGCAAAGTACAGTTAGTCCTCGACTTACAACAGTTCCTTTAGTGACCGTTCAAAATTACAACGGCACTGAAAAAAATGACTTATGACCGCCTTTCACAGTTATGACCTTTCCAGCATCCCAGTGATCAAAATTCTAACGTTTGGCAGCTGATTCATATTTATGACCGTTGCTGTGTTCCAAGATCACGTGATCACCTTTTGCAACCTGCTGACAAGCAAAATCATTGGGGAAGCCAGATTCACTTAACAACCAGGTTACTAACTTATCAGCTGCAGCAATTCACTTAACAACTGAGGCAAGAAAGGTCGTAAAATGGAGCAAAATTCACTTAACAAATGTCTCATTTAACAACAAAAATTTTGGGCTCAATTGTGGTCATAAATTGAGGTCTATCTGTATTGTCAATGGAAAGAAAACAAAACAGGAGTGGAATTAAATTATTTGTTTAAAAACATTCCCTGTATCAAGCTGCACTATGAAGTTTTCTTTGACATGAATGTTATGAATATACCATATAGATATCTGGATTCTGTCAAAGGAAACAGAAGGAATAGTTTGGGAACTAAATGTATTCATTAAAAACTCAGAAGGTGGAAGCATCACACAGTTATTTATTTTATTGCTCTGGATGTAACAGTCATGCATCTAAGAACATTTGGCAGGATTTCAGCGATTTGGCCGATTCCAGACTCTGTTTTGCAGAAAGAGCTGCGTGGGCCTCATTGCCAGGGATTTGTCAGATAAGAGCTGTAATGAAATTGTTCTTGAGCACAATCCTCATAAGCCTTTAAAATGTGTCCTTTTTAAGCCATCCCTGCAGCAAATCTGAATTTGACTTGTTTTCAAACAGACTTTTTGGAAAGAAAAGAATCAGAGTAACCAGGTTTTGAAAGTAAATACTGTGAGGGACTAGCTGTATCTAGCACAGTCCAGAATCCATCTAACAAGTTCATCTGACACGTCGCAAGATCCATGAAATAATTACTAAGTATATCTCTAGCAACATTATGTTTTAAATCAACTTGCAACATACAAATATACACTAAGGTAGCAAGCTGGCTAATAGTCAAATTCATACTTTTGGGATACAGCTTTTGATAAACACAGTTGATTAAATATAATGCAAATGTATAACTTGCTTTAAAAGCATGCGCAAAGGCCATTTCTCTTTATCACTGGTTATTATTTCTCTTTTGCAAAACTAAAATTTAAAATAGAACTATAGTTCTCGGGATCAAAGTGTAGGTCTGTTAAGAAGTCCAAACAAAACTATTTTCTACCCAATAAAGTTTAAAGCATCTTAGATCTTCAATTAAACAAGTTTTTCAGTGTCAAACTGACACAATGGCTGGGGATAGTGGGTTATAGTTCCTTATGCTTGAAGGCATCAAGCCAGGAAAAGCTGCCAATAAAAAGAGAAAAACTCTGTGTCAAGATTGAACTTCTTTGCTTCTTAATGCTTTTCAACTTGCCAATGAATTGGGGGAGGGAAGGGGGAAATAGAATGCTGAGAATGTGTGCATGGACTGTGAGAGCCTGGCAACTATCAAGGTCACCACTGCAAGTGCTTGAGAAAGAGATGGACTGTTCCCATAACAAAAGGACGTCTCATAATTGGACAGGAGTGGGGAAAAAGGGAAAGCATCGTTTAACTAAGCAAGCATTTGTGCAGGAAAACCAGAGCTGGTTTTGATTCTTCGGTACCAAAATGGTGTATCCAATAACCTTTTACTTTTGAGGATTCAAAACTCCTGAGAGTGTTTTCTTATTTTGGGTTCACTTGTCAGACAGTTAATACTCAAATCTTGTAAATTTTACCTCTCTGAAGAAAATCAGCAGGTGAAGCTTTCCTCTGCATTCTATCACCAGATTGGCTACAAGTTTATCTCTTACTATGCTATCCATCAGGCAATTATAAAGTTGCACCAAGCTACTATTAATTTAAAAAGGCAGTTCTGGTCCTTCTGGTTTCTTCAGAAGGAAATCTGCATGTCCACCCATTTTGCATAAATTGCTGTAAAGTTGCAGACAGGTTAACTTCCCTTATTTCTTCTTGCAATGCTTGTGCTCTTGATGGAGCAACAGCACCCTTTTTCCTTTAGCTTTGGGTTGCTGCTCATTCACATGGCAAAAATCTCTGCTATCCTTTGAAAAAATCCAGCATATGCAGGGAGAGGTTCTTTCACTGTAATCAGTCCCATTATCCACTGCCTCCTACTCACTAAGGCAAATAGATTCTTGTGCTGTTTCCCAGAAGGAGGCAATGTATTAGAGCAGGGGTCTCCAACCTTGGCAACTTTAAGACTTGTGGACTTCAACTCCCAGAGTTCCTCAGCCAGCAAAGTTCTGGGAGTTGAAGTCTTAAAGTTGCTAAGGTTGGAGATCCCTGGATTAGAGGAGAAAAAAAAACTAGGACCTTGTGATTGCTGGAAGAACTAATGACCAGAGAGGGGGAGTCCCTAGACGAACACCAGGAAATGTTCGAAAACTAGTTATCAGTTAATCAGTAGCTAGTACCAGCTGGAAGTGTGCACAAGGTTTGTGAGATGGAAAATAGACTATGTATCAAGTGGGTAGCTCTAGATTCAGCAATAGATTTGTGGTTGATTTGTAACAGACTGGCAAGAATCTCTAACTCTTAATTTTTTTAACAGCAACAGCACCAAAGACTCATACCTCACCTCTGTTCTGATCAGCAAGAATCAGATCAATTATGATGGCCTATCTATCTTTGTACATATATAGTTTTTGCATGAGGTTCTAGTAAAGCCCAAGAGTTCTACTAAAAACAAAAATGTCACAAAGTTGAAGGCTGCCTTCCCCATCTATTGATGCAAAAACCACCTGCTATCACCTTCTTTAGTACAGCAAAGACACCTAGGCATAATTCAAGCTGTTCAAAGGCCGAGGAGAATGGGATTTAAGCATGCTGTGTTTTAATTATCACATGGAAATATTCATGAATGCCTTGTTTTCTTGGGCCTTTAAGACATACACATGAGTGTCAAGAATGACATGACCCTGGTTTTCCATTGGCCATGTTAGTGTGGCAATGAAAGGCTCCTGCAAATGCTGGCAGAACTGGCCTTCAAGTGCAGGTGCTTGAGTTGGTGCACTGTCTGACATCTTCATGGATGTGGTGGAATGTTGTCTGGATTACCATGAAAGAGGGGCTGCCTTCTAGAGGTGAAAAGGGCAGCCAAGCATGGAAAGTTTCCTTGGGAGAAAAAAAAAGTTAAGAAGGCTCCTCCCTAGCAATTCTCATAGTGATGCAAAAAACCAACAAATTGCTTTATTTTGGCAAGATTTCTGTCTATAGCTGAGGAACAATGAAGGAAACTACAGAGAAATAATTCTACTTGTCTTTTTTTGTTCTTGGGGACGGACAGAGCACTGACAATTCTTGTACCTGGCTGGGATGGAGGGACCACACGATTCTGGTTGTTTTTTTGGAAACCTCTGCTTTCATCATGGAAAGGGATGGGCGCAGGCCCTTGAGGTGGGGGAAGGATGGATTGCCTCTGTTTGATCTTCTCTTGGTTCACCCTAGAAGGAAGGAAAGGAAAATAGGAATGGTTTTGATAACAAGATGTAATATTCGCTCAAATAGCAGACACAGAACAAATGAATTTAAACCTGTGTTAATTAATTTGAATTTTATTGGAGTAAGAACAATGTTTAATTATGGAGGGGAGAGTACAAAACATTTCATATAGACCTCAATTATGGGTGATCTAACAGTGCAAAGCCTTTCATTTACATCCACTTGGTACAGATGAAGCTGATCTGCATATGTTGATCACTGTAGAAATCCTACTAAATTCAGCTAGATTTAATGCTAAATAAACAAGTGCGCATAAAATCACCATTCTGCTTTGCTTCTTTCAGCAAGCAAGGAGTCAGTAGAGGTATCAGACCAGGCCCACAACTGGCTGTTGAACATTTTCTTCAGACACCTCTTTGGATTCTAAAGTTCCATGGGCACATCAACATACTTGCACCATTTCTGAGGTGACCATTTTTATCCTCCAGGGCTAGTACTTTTGTTTTTATGTTGTATTTATTATTGCGACTTTTATATTTTAATCTGTTTTTATTGGTTGTTTCGTTTATTGTAGTGCATCCTCCCTTTGGGGGGAGATGGGCAGCTACATAAATTTGATAAATACTTTCAAGATTATCTCTGATTGATGTGCAATTTCTAAGCCTGATCAGTCCTTTCACATCCTGTGCTTTTTTTTTTCTGCTTGCAAAGGGTCATGAAATGCACACAGCAGCTCTATAGATATGGATAAACATATGTTTCTTTAATGACCAAGCCTTCCAGGTGCTGGGAAAAATGAAATTAGTGGGCATCATAAGGCGTAAATCCTATTGATGAGAACTTTCAGATAAAATTTCCATAGAAATGGGACACAAGGGTTTTGTACAAATTCAAAATCAGTTCCAGATTGATTTATTTTTATCCCACCTTTATTATTTTTATAAATAACTCAAGGCAGCAAACATATTTAATATTCCCTCCTTGTCTATTGCCCTCACAATAATAACTCTGTGGGGTGAGAGAGTGACTGGCCTAAAGTTACCCAGCTGGCTTTCATGGCTGAATTGGGACTAAACCCCACAGACTCTGGTTTCTAGTCTGGTGCCTTAACCACTAGACCAAACTGGTTCACATCTCTGTCTGATCTCATGGCATCAGCTGGTTTGGGGAGCTGAGTCAGTTTGTTTCTAGTTCTGTGGTAGTTTATCTGAAGCCAGAGCACAGGTGATTTTTTTTTCCTGAACTTGTAATTCTGCAGAGTTTGTGGCTGATGTCATTTTCACTGATGAAAAGAAACGCATCATCTTGTCTTCTGGAACCAAAGCGGCCATTGTTCTCTCACCAACTCACCTACCATACCGTTTACCTTCCTAATACTTGCCTTGTTCCCAATAATTGTCTACAAGCATTGCACTGCAGTTAATACGTAATCAAGATTATAAGTAGAAAGATAAAATGCCTGATTATAAAGTTGCTGACATACTAGCGTTTCACCCTGGGGGAAAAAAAAAAGCAACAGATGTCAGCTGTGGAGCCAGTTAAGCATCTCATCAAAACAGCTGCTTTGACATGTTTGTTAAAATGGCTGAATAAATGGAGACATCGTGCCCTGAAAAGATAGTAGTGATTTCTTTTATTATTTTATTTTATTATTTATTTTATTATTATTTTATTTATTTTTATTTATTTTATTTCCCTTTTATATGAAGTGGGGAAGAGGGGATTCAGTTACCCCAGTGCAACAACTAGTCCAGATAAGACTCTGACTGGATAGTGTCCTTTGGTCAATTGGAAGAGAGATGGATGAACATGGACGGACTCATATTATTGGTATACAATCCACAAATTTTGTGGTTCAAATTATTTCCATGGGTATTAAAGGTAGTATGCAAGTATCTCTAATCCTATCAATTTTATAATATATTATTTTCATTTACAAATGCATTAAGCAGGGCTTCATCTCTGCCCTATTAAATTCCAGCAAGATATATTTAGCCGCTTTGCACAAAGTCACTGCTTTTCAATGCCCAGTCCTAGAAACTGATTCACAATGACCTCCAACTGATGAAAAAAAATCCCGAACAATGAAATTTAGTTGAATGATTTCTGAACAATTGTGCTGAAACGTGATAGCATTAAGAGGTGAATTTCCACTTGTGTTTTAGGCTATTTCCTCTGTTACTGAAACCTGTCTGAAAGACTTTCAGCCAATTCTCATTCATTAGATTTGGGTTTCAGGATGACTTCCTGAGAGAAACAGCAATTCTGCTGCTAGAGATAATTCTTTCCTCCATCTTCATAGAATATGGGTAAAATCCCTCAAAGTTTTGCTACTCCAAGCGAGCTCCCACCACCCATTTTCAAACTGCAACAACTGAAACATGGAAACTTGCAACCCCTGTAGTTCAAGAAATGCATTTTCCTGGTCTCCCTGCTAGAGTTTGTTCACATACAGAAGCCACTTACTTCAGGGTCTGTGGCCGTATCTTCCTTCCAAACTTATGGTCAGCAAGTGCACTTTCTATGTCCTCATGAACCATCTCTGCCTAAAACACAGAATCAGAAATAGATTGGGGAAGGAAAGATGCAATGGAAAAATGCACGCAAAGTGCTGTCTGATAGACAAGCATTAATCGACTGCCCTAAATCTAGATTTTTATTGATGATGTATGCCTTCAGTTTAAAAATAAAGTGCAAAAGGGGAACATACAGGCACAGAGCATCAAGGAAATATTTCATGGGGCTATGAGGGTTGCTAGCAGTGGAATTTAAACAGAGAGGTTATTCAGATCTGAAGCAAAGGTTCCCTTCAATCCTCAAGTAAAGCTAATTTCTGGAAAGCTTTAAACTTTCAAAATGCAGCCAACAAATATATTGCTGTATGAATCATGGAGGCTGTTTTCCTGCTCTGTAAACACATCCTCTTTTAAGGGGAGCTCTGCAAAACCCACTTATTTCTGAAAACAGTCTCTTGTTTGCATTTCTTTGGGCAGAGGAGAACTTCAGTGTGGAGCTTCTGCTGACATGGAAGTCTTGGTAGGGCTGCATCCTCCCTTCTCCAAGCCATGAGATAATTGTGAAACTTTAAATATTTATGCCACAGGATTTTCCTTCTCTAGGTCCCTTCTCTGAAATCTTGCCATCTAGCTGGACTAGGGTTGTGTACTTTTTCCATAGCTGCCCCTATCCTGTGGGATGCCCTCCCCTCAACAATCTGACAGACTCCATCCTTTTAGTCTTCTGGATGGTCATCAAGACCTGGCTTTTTATGCAGGGACTGGGCTAGTGTGAAACTGTTTTGAGTGGGTTGTTGGGGCATCCCAAGGGAACGATCCAGGCATCAAGTTAAGGTGTTTTTTATGGTTTTTATAGATCAGGATTTAATTTCTGTTGTGAGCTGTCCAGAGTTGTGTTTTAAGATGGACAGCCATATAAATCTTAAAAATAATAAAATAATAAGATAAAATAGACCTGTGGGCCGGATCCAGCCTGTGATGTGGTTGGATGTGGCCTGCGGGGTTGTCCTGGTCTACCCAATGCAAAGAGGAAAGATCAGGCCAGTGTGGCTTCGGCCTGGTCTACCCAATGCGAAGAGGAAACATGCCAGCAGTTTGGGGAGTGGCGTCAAACTAGCCACACCCATCCAGTCAGCCATGCCCACCTGGCCGCCTGAGGTCAACCACAGCCCTGATGCGTCTGTCAATGAAATTGAGTTTGACACCTCTGTTCTAGTGAGTCCAAGTTGTCATAACCCATTTAGCTCCCTCTTCAATAAAAACCGTTTACCTCCACTTCATCACAATTAAAGAAGTGAATGTCAGGTTTGTGCTGTTCAGAATCTTGACACACCAACAGGAGGATGGAGGGATATCGCATCTGATTCAGCACAGTCTGGCAGTGCTGGACTGTTGGCAGGAGGAAGTCTTCGAGCTCTTCCTGAAAAACAAACACCAAAGAGAATGTAGTTCAAACATACATAAAGGGATGTTCAGCTAAAGGCTGCATTTGCACATTGAAATGGCTCTTTACAAAAGGAGACCATGAACACAGAAGCATTTGATTTGCCCTTAGGACTTTAAATCCATTAGCAGCCACATTCTCAACGTCAGAGTGACAACACTATTGCTGACACACATTATTCAGCAGGGACTGAAAGAAAGGGAGCATAACTCTTGGTACTTGTGATAAATTGGGACATACTGGAAAAAAACCTGATGAAGATACGTAACTTTTTATATCTTGTCTTAATAATGGATTCTCTCAGATGCCAATCAGAAAAGTTATCCATAACCCCTCAAAAGTGTAGGTCTTTCAGTTTATACATTTGACTAAGAGTTGTTTGTGAGCATTATTTATTCAAATAAAATTGCTCTGGACTTTCTAAAAGGTGGGCACGGCTCTTGGTATTTAGTTTAACTTCATAGAAGTTTGGTATTTTATTCTGAGCACTACCTTAGAGTTTCTTTATTTCTTATTTGGAAAATAAAAGTTAAGGACCACTTTTTGTTGTGGAAATTAGCTTCATTCACATATCATATCAAGTACTATACAGGTAGCCCTCAACTTACAACAGTTCATTTAGTGACCGTTCAAAGTTACAATGGCACTGAAAATAGTGACTTACGACCATTTTTTCATACTTATGATCATTGCAGCATCCCACTGGTCACATGATTTACATTCACCTGCTTGGCTCATATTTATTTATGATGGTTGCAGCATTCAGGAGTCATTTTGTGACCTTCTGACAAGCAAAGTCAACGGGGAAGCCAGATTCACATGTTGCTAAATTAACCACTGCAGTGATTCACTTAACAAATATGGCAAGGAAAGTTGTAAAATGGGGCAAAAATCACTTAACACATTTCTCACTTAGCAACATAAATTCTGGGCTCAGTTGTGGTTGTAAGTCAAGGACTATCTCTATTTTACCATAACTAGACTAGTTTGTATCAAGATGATTATGTTTTTTTTAATCTGCCCCAAGTTTCTTTTCCTATTCATTTTAGTTAGGGTTGCATGAGTAGAATACAAAAATGAATTATGGTGACTCAGAAGATCACAAATAAACCATGCTTCCCCTCTCATATATCATGTAAGCCATAACTATAATTGACAAGATAGTTGTTTATTATCCCCAAAGAAAACATGGTTTATTTGTCTGTCTTGCTTGTACAAAATGCTAACCCAGAAACAAATAAATCACTCTGTGGTTTAGTGCAATCTGGGAGCCCAGACTTTATCATTATGATGCCTCCAGATACATTATCTCATTAGATCCATCCATTATATGGGAACTGTGGTCGAACTGACTTAGAGGGTGCCAGATCAGGGGAAGGCTGCCTTGTATTAGGGGAGGCTGCCTCATATTATTATGTTTCTAACAAGATATTTACCAGCTGCAGCTCTTAATCTATGAAGACCATTTATTCTCATTGTAATGTAAATAACCTCTCTTGTCCATCGCCCAATGCTTTGGCGGAACAGAAAGCATTTCCATTAATGTGCAATTCATCACTCTGCCCAGTCAGCTTGATTAGATCCCTACTGGAATACAGGCACTGAGACAAGAAGGTGCTTGCTATGCACGTGGGCGGAAGAAACCGGGCAGACTTTTGACTTTTTGTTGTGGTTGGTCTGAGTATGAATTCCATCCAGTTTAATATTCTTAGAAAAGCCTGCGGCAATTTATCAACCCATTGAGAAATAATATGCAGTACGTTTGTCAAATTGTAAAACCAACACCCATCCTCGTTTACAATTTGTCATAAAAAGAGGGAGAGGGATAGCTCTGATGGGGCGTCTAAATCAAGGAACTCA
>JAOYMU010000001.1:64599152-64611728 GCA_025802295.1 Psammodynastes pulverulentus | reverse complement strand
TTATTTTGTTTGTCAAGCATGTATGAGAAAACAAGTATAAGTATGAACATAACATATAAACATATAAATATAAACAGGTATAGGTATATACATAATAAATGAGTATGAATAAATGGGAACAGGGGAACAGGGACGGTAGGCACGCTGGTGCACTTATGCACCCCCCTTACAGACCTCTTAGGAATGGGGTGAGGTCCGTGGTAGACAGTTTAAGGTTGATGTTTTGGGGGTTTGAGGATGTAACAACAGAGTCAGGTAGTGAGTTTCAGGCATTGACCACTCTGTTGCTGATGTCGTATTTTCTGCAGTCAAGTTTGGAGCGGTATTATTATTATTATTATTATTATTATTATTATTATTCCTAAATCTTCTTTCATGTGTGCTATTACAAAGCCTGGTTATTCAGTAATCTGCAGTTTTATTAAATACAGTTATTGTCATTGTGGAAAATACAAAACCCTCCCTATTATTATAAAAATAGTGTGAACAGAAAGCGCTGTAGAGAGATGAGCCTTCAGCCACCAGGGTATCTCCTTGTTTTCAAATCCCACTTTCCCCTGTAAGTATCTTCCCTACATCCTTGTTATTTGGGAAATATTTCTATATTGGAGAATATTATGTTTCATGTGGAAGCCATAAAATACAATTGGTTCTCAGTAAGTATACATCAACCAGTACAATACATGGTTGCTTTTGGGGAGGGGGGGAGATGAACATGAAACACACATGACATTCAGAACCTGAAAATAGCTCTGCAGTTGCAGATCACAGTTGCTGCCATAGGTAACCCTTTAAAACCTTACATTCTGGGTACAAATATGCATAGATTCAAACCATCATTTCATTTCTTCATGTTTTAGGTATCTAAAAAGCCTGCATATTTTCCTACCCACAAAACTGTTAGGTTTTTTCCCCCAATTCTTCTAGTGAAGAGCACAGCCCATTCCTTCCAGAGAAATCAATGTCATGTTTTTAGTGTCACAGTGCTAAAAGAAAATTGTACCATACTTTTCTTTAGCAGCTTCCCAAAACTGCAGTTTGAGAAAAACTGGTTTTTCGGAGTTGTGATAAGGAGGCAGCATCGGTTGATGCATAATCTGTTCATCATCTACATCCAAAGCATACTGATGGGATTTAATGTCCAAGGAAATCTGCCATTGCAAATAAATTCATTTTGTGTCAGTTTTGTATCTCAGAGTAAAATGAGATGGCACAATATACCACTGTGGTGAAATGGTTAACTGGTTTTAAATTTAGGAACTCTGCACATGGCAATGTCTTGAATCGGACCAGAAAATGGATAAAGAAGGAAGAAGCAAAATGAAATTGGAAATCCATGCTGCTGTGGCTCTGAAATCAAATAAAAAGGAAGCCAGATGTCGAATAGCCAAATGCCATTAATGTTGACTATGCCACTACAGGACAATGTACAAACTGAGATTGAAAATATGATTGCCACATGCCAATCATGCTCTTCCTTTTAAGACTTTTAAGGAAATAGCATGCCTGACTTGGACATCATCACCATGTCTGTCTTACTTTATATGCTTCCTTGAAAAAGGTAGCCATGGACTCCCTCCTGAAGAAGACATCCCTCAAACAAGCAGAGTTGAGCAACTTGAGTCCTTTTTATAACTTTGTGTTTTTAGGAAGGTTGTTGAAAAGGCAGCAGGGACTCAAGGATTCTGGGTGAAGCAAATTAGCATGTTTTAGACCTGCAGTTGAATGAAAATGGCATTGATCACCCTTGCAGCAACCTATAGTAGGACTTGGAGAGAGGGAGTGTGACCCTTCTGATCATGCTTGACCTCTTAACAGAATTTGGGATCATCAGTGGGTGTTGAACATTTGAAGGCCTGTTTTATACTATCTCTGTTCCTTCTGACTGGGCAGTTTAAATTAAATTCCAACAAGATGTTATGTCTGTTTGGAAATATTTGGCTCTATGCTAGTTCTATGACTGGAAGGCATCACATTCCCCTGGAAGAAACAGGTCTGCCATCTGGGGTTTTCTTGCACTTGCAGCTCCTGGTTGAATAGCAGATGGAAGTGATGGCTAGGAGAACTTTTAGCTAGTTTCAGGCAGCATTCTGGAGGCAGCCTTTCTTGGAGCATGATGCTTTGGCAACTGTCACTCATCCCTTTCCATTAGCACAATCAGGCATTTTCAGAATAGATTGGATAGAAAACATTTCAACAGGTGCATCAGAATCCAAGAATTTTGATAAGTATCTTTGTGGTAGAAAGGCAAAAGAATTCCAGAAACTGTGGTATATCAAAAGGGAGTTCTATTTACTGTGAAATCAAAGTCCAGATTCCTGCAGCTCTTTTTTCTACTCACATAAAGCAAAGAATTAGATGTATCTGTCTTTCATGGAATAGACAGTGACCATATTATCTGTTTTGGTAACTGCCAGATTTTGGTATCTGGCTATTTGCCTCTGAATGTGTGAAAATGTGTGATAAAAGGATGATCACATTCAAAAGAGACTACAACACTTCTTGTACTTTAACAGTTATACAAAAAAGACAACTGGCTTGTGCATAGGTACACAAGGAAAACCACGGTGACTGAGATTCCTGCTTTATACAGCTATCAAAGATGTAGGAACCCACTTCTGTCAATCGCTTTTTTGTGTGCAGGTTCAAAAGAGGACTTCATCATGCTCTACTTAGACATGTGCTTACACTAAATAAAAATAACCCAGATAAATACATGTAACAAAAGAAGTATAACTCTTTGAAGTGAAAAAGAAATCATTTTTAAATAAGTATGCTACCTCGACTACAGACTTGGGTGGCTTTCTGTAAAAAATTTCAAGGCGTATCATAATAAAAAATGCAGCATTCTAGATAAAAACAAACAAATACAATACCACTTCTTACATCCCCAATTTATCTTGTTTGAAAACAGGAACTTTGCAACCGAGGACTAAACTATAAAAAAATAACATTAATAAGAAGCTCAATGGATAAACATAGTGAACAGACAAGAAAACAAATGGATGGATCATTAGAGAAATCAACCAAGAGTTCTCACTCAAGGCAGACGTGACCAGTCTGAAATGATCTTACTTCAGACACGTTATAGGAAGATAGATTATGGAACAGGCTCTAATCCTGGGAAAGATGGAAGGAAAGAGAAGATGACCAGCAGCAAGATGAATGGATTCAGTTACAGTATTGATGAATGCAACTGTTGGAAGATCTGAAGGGACAAGTCAGGAATAGATTGTTATGGGGGGAAATCATTCTATGCAGTTGCTAGGAGTAAAAACAACAACAATGAATGGCACCAATAAATTGATGGATTAAATGTCCATTGTTAAAACCTTCTGGGATTATCCCCTGAAACCCTTCAATATGTGTGAGTTCTACAATTTCTCACTCAATAGTGCCATTAAAGTCCTATTTTTCCAAAATAGTCACTTTGAGTTCTGTTATGGAGTGTTCTATAGTGTAAATAATGTAAATGAAACTATTTCTACTCATTTTCTTGTAAATAAAAGTAGAAATCCTTTGATTCTTTTCACTCAACAGAAATATTGGGAGTATGACAGCACATCTAGTTCCATCTTTTTCATTTGCACTGTTTTTATCCTATACATATATAACACTGAATAAATAAATATATAATGGCTTCCTTACATAGGCTTGTAACATGTCAAATGGTAAGAAAAATATAAAAAGCTGGTTATTCCTTTAAAAATTACACCCACACACACCTATTTTGATAAGTCACCTACTGTTTGTTACAGATTGGACTTAACCTACAGGGATTGTCCAGATGTGCACAAGTAGAGCCTGTTCTCCATCTCATGCAACTGAAATTGCACAAATATCAAATATCCAATACCCTTTTTCTACTCCTGACTTTTATTTACTGTTAGACTCAACTGCTTAATTAAATGAAAATTAAGAACCTCCTAAAATATTTTGGGGATGAAAGGTTTCAGACATGATAAGACTATTCACAGTGATTTCTCCAGAATTAAAATGAAACTTCAGATTTCCAAAATTTCCCACCAAATAAGCCCTTAAATATCAGAGTGTCTAGCCATTTTGTTGCACAAATATTAACCAAAACATTTAATATTCTTTTTATCTAATTGGTGAGGAAAGAACTAAATTGGAAAGCTGAATATAAGCCAGGAAAGAAAGGGTGCTTCCCAGAAAACTATGGTCAACTTTCTATGATGTTCCAAATTCTTCCCTCTTGCATGATTATTTTATAATTTGCTCTGTATTCTATAGGTTTTACTCCAGCTGCATGCAATGGGAAATCAAAGAAATTGAAGTTCAACCCTTTTGAAGACTTGAACATTCGGTTCTGAGTATTGGTACAGTTAACACAGTCTTAGATTACAGACATAGTATCTCTATTTTCTTATGTTAACAAAGAGAAATATTTATCCATCCTGGCAAAGGAGAGTCCAAATGTACTGTAAGCCAGGAAGGTACAATCAAACAAGAGTCTACTCTAGGGTAAAAGATGGCCAGTGCTCAGTCAAGATAAAGATTCCTGGAAACAGAGAAGGGGAATGCTCTGTGTATATATATATGTGAAGGAAGAGAAAACTTTCAGGACCCTGGACAGAGCCCAGAATTCAAGGTGGAGTTTAGTTAAAACCAAGGTTTTTGTTTTTTGTTTTAAATATTCCATAAAGTTTACTGTGTTTCTACACAGAGGCTGATCTCAGAAGCTAAACCCTAGTTTATAACTGGTTGGAAAAACTGCCTGGGATTCTTAAAGTTGTTGGCTAGATTGGAAAGTTGAAAAGCACATTTCAGAAGGTGGCAATAATAAAACAGATCTATATCACCATCAAGAAAATGGCGTAAGTAGAATCCCCAGGAGTGGAGCTACACTTAAATATTGCCTTTTTACCTCTCAAATGTGCAGAAACTTAAACAGGAGTCCCTTGGCCTGAAACCTTCCATTCCACTGTGTCTCCATAGTTACTTTTGAAGACAATTTATGTTAGGGTCTCTCTGGAATTGAGTTCTAAGACTGGATCCTCTGGGGACCCAGACTGAAGATTCTTTAACTTAGGGCATTTTGGGTTGAATAACAGATTCAGGGTCTCTACAGTCCACACCACCAGTTCCTCCGCATCTGTTTTGCCATTTCCCACCCATGAAATCAAAAGATAGTGAACTCTTTATTAGTAAGAATCTTATTTAGAAAGTAATGTGACTGCAGTGACTCTGATTTACCAGAAATGGAGTAAAATAAAACTACATAAAGGAAAAAAAAGAATAAAGTGGGATGGATTATATATGACACTAAGTTTACCTGTATTCTATTTCACAAAACTACAGTAGTAAGTCCTTGCTGGGTAGATCAAACTTTCCCTTTGAATGACAAATTAAATCAGGTGCATTGCCTATTAGCAAGCAAAGATTTAAAAACCTCAAGAAGGGAATTGCTTAGCCAATCACTGATGATTCACTCTCCTCTTTTTCCTAATGAACTGTATTAAAAATAACTTCCTAAGTATTTAACCCAAACTTGCCTCAATAGGCAGTAGCAGCCTAGCAAGGAAAAGATTGTATTAAACTGACCACCCGCTGACTTTACCTTTTATCCAGTACTAATAGAACTCACAGTACAGTGATAAAAATTGCTACTAGGATCTTAATAGAGAAAACCCTACCATGTTGTTCTGCTTACTCCAAATTGCTTGCAGTAGAATTTGTCTACTCTGGCATGAAGAAATAAATGAGACTTTGGAGATACCAGAAAAGCTGTCAACCCTTCTAGATGGAACCGTAATGCCAGTAATATTTGGTATTTAAAGACCCAGAGTGTTATCTAAGAAAAGCACATCTACATGAAAAAAACCAAACTGAGGTACCCAGTGTAAAGTTTACATTTTAGCTCTACAGATGAGAGGAAAATAATATATTTTTAAAAGATTCTGAAATTGGAATATGCTGAATACCGACACTCTTAACCATGGTAACTGCGTTCAAGGCAATGGGATTTGCACAATGCACAAATGCCTTTTCTCTGTGGGCCTCACAGTGTCACATATACACCAACATTAACTGGGGCAATCAATGAATGATATATCTCTGGTGAAATGTTCTGATTCTATTCTCTCTTTCTCACAAACATCATCTATTCCAAACTGGGAATATCTACATATAATAAGGTCTAAGCTTACTCTTTCAAGAAACTCAAACCAAGCCAATCACAAATAATTATTGTATCAAGTGGGATTTATTCGGTGGGGAAGCTGTTCAATGTACCCAGTGCAGCAGTGTGATGCTAACATTCTGAATCTACTAGCTCAGATAATCTGATCAGGGGGAAAAATCCATCTAAGATGATTAAACATCAGTGTTGCTCTTGCTGAAATAAGTGCTACAAAACAGAGCAGAGCCGAAGCAGGTAATATTAGTTGATATGTTATTTTGACCAACAAACTTGCAATTATATATTGCTCACTGATCTGGGAGCAAAATCCAATGGACCTTCTTACTCCCAGGTCAGTCTACTTATCCATTTATTTCCAAACAAGGTTGCATTCTTGCTTATAATATTCACGGTTGCCTGTGAAAGCTACAATTCTGCATGAATAAAAATATAAACCGACTTCTTTTACACCACCCAGTGTTCTATTCAAAGACAATAGATAATAACCCAGCCCTGCAAATGAGAGAGTCACATTTGAAATCTATATTTAAAAACAAAGCCATATAAAATGAGAAGTGCACTCTGGATAAGGAGGAGTCTCTACAAGTTTCAAAAAACCATGTTCTTCTTTAATCCATGATATTATACAAAAAGGCACACCTTGTTCATACTGTATAATTATTCTTAAATAAAAAGAGAGAGAACATTCTCACACATAAAGGTTACAAAAGTAAATTCTCTAAAGAAGATAAACTGCATCCCAGAAAAAGGGCAGGGAAGAAACTACTCTGGATACACCCACCAGTTGCAGGAAAAATGGCTATAATTTATTGTACTTTCCCTGTCAAAAAGAATATTCAGTTCAAATTGCAGGCACACAAGGGAAGTACATCAGTCATCAGCCAGAAAACCACAAGCCACTGGGATGATGCATCCTGTATTCCACCCCCTCCAGAAATATCCACATGGCAAAGTGGGGACAACCATCATTCATCAGTTAGAGAAGGCACTGCAAACAGAATTTCTTTCTTTCCTTAATAAAGAAAATACTGTATCAAAACAACCCCCTCAGTTTGCCCACTGGTACACAATTAAAAGTATTTTCTTAAGAGTGTAGGATGGTATAAATTATTTCATATTCTTGTAAATGTATTCACTGCCTTTCCCATCAAATGAAGCCACCAGTCCTTCGTGTTGCCTGATCTTGGTCTTCTCATTGGGACATGAAGTCCTACCACTTGAGCACTGAGGTTTCCAAAAGCCTAGAACATTCTCTAAAGGTTAGGAGGAAAAACCAAAACACAACTGCTTCTCTTCCTTAATCATCCCTTGTTTTGGCCACTTAAGTACTGGTGCATTTTTGAGGACAGATGTATATAAATGTTACTCGCTGTCACTGAACATGGCTACTTTAATAAAGCTCTGTTTTCAAAGGCTGAAAAACCTGAAAGACTATCAAATACCTCAAATGAAATGGTTGATGGGGTGCACGCTCTTGAGTGAACCACAGATGGCTCAGATTTGCCAGCATAGACATAAAGTAGATTTGCCAGCATAAACTAACAAATACCAAGATGATTCACACTTCTCTGTCTTTTATAGACTCCAATTTGCTGTTGATGCTTTACTTCCAGGACACACTAATCTCCTAAACCTTTAGCAAATCTTTCTGGCCCTCATGCTGGTTTCTAAATGTACAGAATTGCATTTGGCTTTGGCTGAAAATTATAAAGCAGCATTTGATTTGGTTTTATTCTATCTTAGCCATTGCAGTGCTCACCATCTTGCAAATATCATTTACAAATAAGGCAATATCTTCATTGTTTTAAAGATCCACTGCTATAATAAAGCTAGGTGGAACTGCAGAAAGTCATATCTTTTCCAGAATCAAATTCATTGAAGCACAAATACAGGGACTCAAAGAGCCACTGCATCTTTTGGTTTATTTAAATGGAATCGGAGACTGTGCTCTCCACATCATTATAGAATATCTACATTCGTTAAACACATGCACAGAATAATGTCTTAGTGCTCATTGAGCTCCTTTTCTTCTTTAAATGAGATGTACCCTTGGAAACATGAGTGCTTTTTTCATCTAATAACAGCCTGTTAAGATAATGGATAATAATAGGGTGCGGTGAATGTCGCATCACTATTTCTAATTCACATTCTAATACATATTCTTGACATTCAATCTACTCCACATTTAGCTCCCCTCACATGCTTTCCATTAACTTCAAATGATTTTGAATCAGATCTAAGAAGGATTGGCACATCTATTTTGGACAATATTTTTAGTGAAGCTGAAAACAGAGACCCTTTATGTGCACATACTTTGAAGGGTGACAAAATTATCACTACTCCAAAAATGAACCTCAGAAAGGAAAGGTACCCATATTTCCCCCAGTCACTCTAGCTACTCACAAACTTTTATCTCTGAAACTCCCTTAGATGGCTTATAAATGCGCCCATTTCTTCAAATTACTTAATGGAAGCTTCTGCAATAGGTGATGGAAAGATTACTGCAGTTTAGGCTATTTAAGATTAGCTAGCACTTAAGCAATACTGCACCTGGCCCAAAAGTATCTAAACAGAAAGGTCACTTAAAAATACTTAAGGCAAACCTTTAAGCCTCCAATTTCTCATATCTAAAAAGATAACCATAATGTATTTGTCCAAAGAAAGACTGTTGAAAGAACACAACTCCTCCTCCTCCTAAACCAGGTTAAGATTTTGTTAATATAATCCCTAAGACCATTGGTACACTATTTCTGTGGGGATTTTAATTATTGTTCTAATTGTATTTATTGAATTGCACTTATATCTTACATTCTTCCAAAGAGATCAGAGCAGTGCAGTTTCACATGCACTCCATTACATTATTTTCAGGGCACAAAAGGATGAAGCCAGAATGACCAAAGTTTATCTCTACAGCTGCTTTATCAAGTTAAATTTTGAAAAGGATTTCTCCAACTTTGAACTGACACCCTTCAGACCACCACTCTAATTATTCTCCAGAAGTAACTAACTCTGCTCACATAATCTTTGTTAGAGTCAAGTAATGAATACTATCATGCTGGCTGACACTTTTTCCATCACCTTGTCCATTGGGAAACTTCAGTGAATGCTAGAAGTAGCCAACCTTCCATCTCCTGGTGAACAAGGCAGCTCATATCTTTGCTTGTCAGGAGCTTCTGGCACAATCCAAACCTGAACTTATCTAACTCCAACAAAAAGGTCATAATATATCATGTGTCTTCAAACTGTAGTCCTAGTTTAGGAAGCAAATGTACTTAATATGTTTAAGAAAAATATATTTTATGATGGAGAAGCCATAAGGCAGAAACTATAAAATAAAACAAATTAAGGACCCAAAAGAATTGCAGCATTTCTTCTGCCGAACTAGGCTAGTCTAGAAAAAGAATTGCTATTTCATTTGGACTGTCAGGGATACATCTTGGATAATAGATCAACTTCCAGAATACAAAGGTCCTTATATATGGACTGTTTAGGGTCTTTTGAGGCAATTTTATGGGCAACTCACCTGTGTGTGAATTGGATGGCCATATACATTTAATAAAAAAAAAGACCAATGAAATAATTTGTTCAGTTATCCCACCTCTGTCTTTTTTAGCGACCTTTTAGTAGGAACAGATGAAAGAGGGGAGAAGTCATGAGAAAACCTGAAAAGGTTCTAAAAGGAATATGATGTGATGAAGACCCCTGTAAATATCATGAATGAGACAAGGTACTTACAAGGGAAAAGCTTTTTCTGGAAATAAAATCACTCTGGGCTGGTTCCCTGCCTAGCTGCCTAACCAACCTTACAACAATATACTGTGGTTTCCACCAAGGCTGGATTGACTGCAATACTGATGTCCCATTGTTTTCTCTTAAAGTTAAAGGTGTCCCGAGAGTGCAGTAGGGTGCAGCAGAACCCATGGCGGCTCTGTCTGTCAATCACAGTAACCAACAAGTAGTGCGCACTAAATGTAACCAAACAATAACATTTACATTATGTGAGTTTGGACATTAAAACCACTAACCCTTTTAAGGAAGATAGCAACTTAGCCCTTTTTCAATTCTGGGTTGCCATGATGTATAGTATCCTCAGTATACATCTTCCCCAAGTCCCAGTAAATTCAATGGAGGAGATTGCCATCTTATAACACCATTACACAATAAAATGTTTAGGATTTAGTTCTTTTTTTCTCTCCTATGCTTATCTACAACGGCATCAGATTACACTCCCGGTTCAAAACGGGGCACGTTAAAAGCTTTAATAAATCAGATATAAAACATATCTCGAACCGATCGCATCATAAACCATCCGTAGAGTTGGAAGAAGTTAAAGAGTGCTGGGGGTGGGTGGGGTGGACTTTACCTCGGAATAGACGTAAAGAGGCAGCACCAAGATGGCTAAAAGGAGATCGGCCACGGCGAGGCTGACGATGAAGTAATTGGTGGTGGTCTTCAGCGCTTTCTCCGTGCAGACGCTGAGGCAGACGAGCAAGTTGCCGCTGATGATAAAGAGGATGAGGAAGATTCCCAATATCAAGGCGGCGTAGTTGCGGTCCGGGTCCGGTTCAGGAGGAGGGTAGGTGCTGTTGGAAGAGAGGTCTTCCGTGCTGTTGGCCCCCATGGCCCTCTCCCACCCAAGCGCCTTCTCGCCTTCCTTCCTTCTTTCCTTCTTTCCGCGGTTGGGAGCAAAGCGGCTCGCCCGATAGAAGAGCAGCGGTCCGCTCGAACTTGGCCGGCGATAGAGTCACCTTTCCCGGCAGCTGGGCTGGAGGGAGTCAGCACCAAGGCTGCCCCACTCCATCTCCGAAACGACCGAACCACTTGTGCCCCGACCCAACCCAACCCAAGCAGCTCTTCTTCCGCCGCCGCTGGAGTGGGGTGGGGGTGATGAGGGAGAGTTTTGCCCTAGCAGTCCTTCCCGGAACTTGCCTTAAGTTAAATTGTCACCCTTCGCCCATTCTACGCGGAGGTACCGAGCTTTAGCCGATGCTCGGTCCAAACTAAACCACCCTCGAGTTCCGCGGGGCTCACTCCGAGGGTTCGGCGCCCTCGAGACCGCCCTTCCGCACACCCGAAAGAAAGAAGGGAGAAGAGCTGGCGCGGCCCTCTGGAATTCTTGCCGACTTTTCCCAGCTTCTGCTCATGGATCAGCCTTGCACGGCGCCACAAGTGAGTCGCCTCCAAGAGGAAAGTAAGCTGATTAGGGAAGGAGGGAGGGAGGGGAGAGAGAGTCTTGCTGCGGAGCTGGAAGGCCCGGCCGGTTCCCTTAGCCAATCAGCAACGGCCTGAAGTGCAGATAGGACGACTGGCGGACCTTCCCGAGTCACCTCAACGCCCGACGCAACTTCGCGCCCAAATTCACCTCCCTCTCCAGCCTAACTCTGACAGACGGAGGCGCGCTGGCTCGTGGCGCTCAGGGGAGACTCTTCCAGGACGGAGGGCCGCGCCTCTCCCCCTCATAGAGCGAGGAAGCCGTTGCCTTCTCAGACTGGCACCCCCTGACAACGGTTCTGCTAGCCGGGTGACCGCTCCTGCCACGTGGTAGCCGCCGAGCCAGACTTCTGACAAGGTGCGCTAATGAGCGAAAAGGAGCTGCGGAGCTGAAGGAGACGGAGGAAACCCGAAAATAAATAGGTTTCCCCGCTCCGAGTGTGAAGTTCGCGTGGACAAAAGGGAGGCAACATTCCTGCTTTGGAATTAGCCTTCCAAAAATACCAAGGGAGGGAGGAGCAGGTCGTCTAAAGGATGGTAGTTGCCGCTCTTGACTGCCTTTCTTTAGGAATCGCGACGACGCTCATCCTTAAAAAGCTGTACAGTATTTGGCCCGGCCCTGCCAGAGGATACTGCGCCGTGGTTTTTTTAAGAGTTAAGCAACTTTCTTTGTCTGGGAGGGCAGAGAACTGTGAATGGAGGCTCCACACCGACCCCTCCCAAATGCTGGGGAGTAATTGTGGTCCCCTAATGTGGCATTGTTGTCAATTAACTTTGGACATGGCGATCAGGGGGCTCATCAAGGTAGTGGTTATCGGAGGAAGAGGATGACACACATTTTGGAGATCCATGGGCCTCGGACTGTGCAGAAGATTTGTTCCACCTGGTCCCATAGTGATGCAGAAAAAGGTCCATCTTCTTTGCTCAACTGCTCAGCCTTGTGGGTTCCATCAGTGACATTGACATTGACATAAGCAAAGGGCTCTTGTTCAGGTTGTGAATCTTTCCAATTGCCAATTCCTATGTAGAAAAAAAAGAAAAAAATATTCCGGATGGAAAAATAAAATAGTCCTATAGTATAATCCAGGCATGGTGGCTAAGACACTGAGCTTGTCGATTGAAAGATCGGCAGTTCAGCGGTTCGAATCCCTAGTGCTGCGTAATGGGGTGAGCTCCCATTACTTGTCCCAGCTTCTGCCAAC
>JAOYMU010000001.1:64551473-64561517 GCA_025802295.1 Psammodynastes pulverulentus | reverse complement strand
CACACTTTGCCGCTTTTATCGCCACTAAGTAAGTCTTAACAAACGACTTTACCAGTGTCCGGTCAGTTTCAGTGCGGTTCCACTGATTAATTGTTCTAACTGTGAGGGAATTTCTCCTTAGTTCTAGGTTGCTTCTCTCCTTGATTAGTTTCCATCCGCCTTCAAGTGCTTTGGAGAATAAGTTGATTCCCTTTTCTTTGTGGCAGTCTCTTAAGATATTGGAACACTGCTGGAAAAAATAATAAAAAGCAGATTTGTGAACATCTAGAAATAAAGTTATAACTAGTAGCCACCATGGGTTTGTTAAAAACAGATCATGCCAAACCAATCTAATTTCATTCTTTGACAGAAGGACTAAATTAGTAAACCAGTGAAATGCTATGGGCATAGCATACTTAGACATTAGCTAGGCATTTGACAAAGTAGACCACAACCTACGTTTTGGTAAACTAGAAAAATGTGGGATAGACAGCATCACTACCAAATGGATTTGTAATCTGCTGACAAATAGTACTGAATGGAGTAGTCCTTAATGGTAGAACATCTACATGGAATTAAGTAAGCAGTGGGATACCACAAGGTTCAGTCTTAAGCCCAGTACTCTTCAATATCTTCATAAATGACTTAGATGAGGGAATAGAAGGGGAACTCATCAAATTTGCAAATGACACTAAACTGGCAAGAATAGCCAACACCCCAGAAGATAAGCTCAAGATCAAAAAGATCTCTTTTTTTAATTTTAAAAAAGCCTTTATTAAAAAGAATTTTAAAAAAACATTTGTAACAAACATTAATATATAAAAACCATTTACAAAACAATCCAAATACTTTGCAATAAACATTCCATTATGACAGTACAAAAAACCTAACTATATTTTTATATTTGATGCATTTCTCTACTTATATCGGTACCTAAATCTTAAATTATTTGAAATACTACTTATCAATATATACATTTATTATCTAATACTATAATACTATAATTCAAATTCTTCAACTAAATTTCTCGCTTTATTTCTCTTTATTTCTCCTCTCTAGCCATTGATACCATTTTCCCCATATTATATAGTACTCCGAATCTTCTCTATCTTTTAATTGGAAGGTTAGTTTGTTCATTTCGGCGCAATCAAGGATTTAAGATCCAAAAAGGTCTTAACAGACTTGAACAATGGGCCCTATCCAACAACATGAAATTTAATGTGGAGAAAAGCAAGGTGTTACACCTAGGCAGGAAAAAAACCAAAGGTGCAAATATAGATTAAGCCAGGGCTGTCAAACTCGCAGCCCATGGGCCGGATGCATAATGTGCTGGCCATGCCTATGCCCAGTTTAGCGAAGGGGAAAAAAGTCACGATATGTCTGTGACATCAAGAGTTTGACACTCCTGGATTAGGCTAAATCTGGCTCAAAAATAGTAAGAGGGACCTTGGAGTCCTAGTGGATGATCACTTAAACATGAGCCAGCATTGTGCAGCAGCAGCCAAAAAAGTTAATACGGTCCTTGGTTGTATAAACAGAGGCATAGAATCAAAATCATGTGAAGTATTAGTACCACTTTATAAAGTCTTAGTAAGACCATATCTGGAATACTGCATCCAGTTTTGATCACCACATTACACAAAAGATGCTGAGACTTTGGAAAAAGTACAAAGAAGAGCAACTAAGATAATTAAGGGCCTGGAGACGAAAACGTATGAAGAAGGATTCCAGGAATTGAGTATGGTCAGTCTAGAGCAGGGCTATCAAACTCCTGGCCCACAGGCAGGATGCGTCACATGCTGGCCACGCCCACACCCAATTTAGCGAAGGGGGAAAAAGTCCCGATACGTCACATGATGCCGCCATGACAACCTGAGTTTGACACCCCTAGTCTAAAGAAAAGAAGGTCTAGGGGTGACAAGAAGGACTAGGGTTGACATGATAGCAGTATTCCAGTATTGCGGAAATGCCACAAAGAAGAGCTGGTCAACTTATTTTTCAAAGCATCAGAAAGCAAGACAAGAAACAATGGATCGAAACTAATCAAGGAGAGGTGCAACCTGGGAGAAACTTTCTAACAGTGAGTTCAATTAACCATTGAACAGCTTGCCTTCAGAAGTAATAGGTGCTTCATCACTGGAGGTTTTTAAGATTGCACAGCCATCTGTCTGAAATTGTATAGGGTCTCCTGCTGGAGCAGGGGGGGGGTGGATTAGAAGACTTCCAAAGTCCCTTCTAGTTCTATTCTGATTGATTGATATCGACCCTACTCTTCCTTTTCATTAAAATAGACATACCCAATATTAAAGCTGAATGTGAATATCTTGCTTGCATGCTGTAGCAAAAATTAGAAAAATTCCAAACCACGTTCCAATCTGATGTTTTCCTTATCAGCAGTAATCAAGACTCTGTGTGCTGATTGGAAATTCTGGGAAATGAAGTCCACATGTCTTAAAGTTGCCAAGATGGCGAAACACTGTTCTAAACAATGACTGAGGTAGCTGTCAATGTGAGTGATGCATAGAAAGACTGTGAAGAGTCTTCATATGTTTGTCAACCTGGAGCCTTGAAAGCTTTCTGATAGGGCCCTATTGCCACCATCACTATCACTCTGCTTTGCTTGCTCAAAGTGAGTACTCACACTTCCCTTTCAATTCTTTATTGGAGTATCAGTATCCAGAGGAAGGTTCTTCAAGAAAAATTAAGCCAAGTTGCTAAACTTAACTCATTTGTGCTTTTCTTTCTTTCTTCACATTTATATATACTATAGTCTCCTTCACTTGCAGATATCTTTAAAGAGAAAAAAAAACGAGATACAGAAGTGATTGATTTATTATGAATCTGTAAAGAGAAATAGGGCACACCAACGTATTTAGGAGTAGAAATGAGTCTATTAATTTAGCCACATCAAAATAAGAAATAGATCAAAGAATTGTTTGCTACACTCTAAAGTAACCATGATCCAAAACCAACAGTTTGGATCTCCTGACTTGTTTATCTTTTTCCACATAAAAGATAACAGGTATAAATTCATTTTTTTCTAGACTGATTTCCTGGAAAAGTCACATTCTCAAAACTACCATTAGATCTGCCATGGGAAAAGGGCATCCCACCTTATGGTTGAAGAGTTGCTGGTACGAGAGTCAAAACTCTACTCTGCCATCATTAATCTTCAATCATCATAATAAGTAATCTGTGATTTCTCTGCACCATCCACAGGAGTATGCTAAAAGGTTACTGTAAAGATCAGCAACATTATGCAAAATATTTTATAGGCTATAGGTTTATGACAAGGCATCTCAGCCTCCACAAAGTCCTGGCCTCTCACATTTGAGGAGGTCAGAGATAGTCCTTCAATAACGAAAGCAACCATGATATTTGTGAAATTGGTTTTACTAAAGCCCATGCATATTGGAGCCTGCCTTTATTATGAAATCTTGCTAAAAGAAAATCATCTAGCAATGTGTTTTAAGTATTTCGAAAGTGTTGGTATATAGTTGATGGGCTGCTCCTTTTGTTCAACAATCTCCCTTTTCAAATGCCATTTATCTAGTACAGTATTTCTCAAAAGTTGTACTTTGTGCTGCACTAAGTATTCAGAAAGCATTGGGGGTCCCCCAAATAAACAAGCAACCCATCCTAATGTTTTTGTCTTTAGCAACGTGAGAGTTCACCTGTGTAAAACAAGGATTAGGACAGCAGATATGTATGCATTCCAATCCCCTTTATTTTAAACAGGTTCTTAAACTGCATTTTTATCAAAAGAATGTATTCATAATTAAGTATCTACTACTTGAATTATTTTATGTACTGTGTGGGAGATGGGCGGTTTCTAAAATTAATAAATAAAAAAAATATTTTGTGCTGTAATAACAACAGACCTTAGCAGAAATTTGTCATTCAAGAATGTTCTTTAATATGGCAGTCTTTAACTCTAAGGGTGAAGGGAGAAGTAGATCTTCAGTCCAATAAAATCCTGTTTTTAGATATTCATTATAGTATCACCGATTCATATTTTTATTCTGAGGTTACTTCTGTGTGATCCCAGTTCCATTTATTATAGCTCCATATATCATCTGATTTTCAGTCAGTAACTATATTTCATTCTTGTTCTTTTTCCTCACAACAAATCAAAGACCGTTCATCACAAATCAGTTGTTCTTGTGGGGAGGTGGGGCTGAGGCAGTGGGCTCTGAGCAATGAATGGGTGGAAAGGGAAGTAAGCCTTTCTCCAATCCCCCCTCCCAAAAAAAACCTCTGAGAAAAGTTCATTTTTACAACCTGCTACTGATGCTATTGCTTTAGAAGTCTATGAGAGCCTTTAGATACCGTTAGCATGGCTAATATGTTTGGGAAGAACTATACAGGTTGTCCTCATTTAGTAACCACGACTGGGGCCAGCATCACAGTCTTGATGTGAAGTGGTCACAAAGAGAAACAGTGACTATGCTTATGATCTTACTTCAGCTCTCCTTTGCTTGACAGTCGCAAACGCAAGGATTGACCAAACACTTATTTTTTTCATCACTATCATAACTGTGAACAGTCGCTGTCTGAAGCAGTTGCTAAATGAGGCCTGCCTGTACATGCTTTTCTAAGGCTTTCCTAATGGGCATGTCTTCAACAAAGCTGAGGTCCCTGTTGATTTTATCACATCACCAATTCATGCAATTTCCAGCTTCACATGAATGAACGAATAACCTTCTCAAAAGGAATCAGAAAAAGATGGTATGTAATGACTGAGACTTCTTTCAGATGAGGGAACACTAGAGGGCAGCTTTATCCATCGTGAAATCATCTAATGTTGCTATTGAATTAAATAAATCCTGTGTTTCCTTAGAAGCATGCTAACTAAAAAAAAATGTCCAGTTTTTTGGGGATAATAATGCTTCCCCCCCCCCTCCCTGATTTATTGGATAACCTTCTGGTTTGTCTAGGCTTTGACTAACATAATTGGTGGACAGAAGAGGGCAAAGAAAAGAACAGCAGTAAAAGCAAAGTAATGGGGATTTTAAAAAAAACAATCCCCTTTCATACCTTTTTCTAAAAAACATATATATATATATCCAGTAATGTATTATAGCTTCAGATTATATGAACAATGATAAAAAGAGTGAGTTTGGTCTAGTGGTTAAGATACCAGGCTAGAAGCTAGGAGACTGAGTTCTAGTTCTTCCTTAGGCATGAAAGCCAGCTGGGTGACTTTGGGTCAGTCAATTTCTTCTGATCCACAATGTTAGGCTAGACCAAGGGTGTCAAACTGGTGGCCCATGGCCAGATGCGTCATGCACAGGCTACGCCCACCCCAGCTCCTCGAAGGGGAAAAATGTCATGAAACGTCACGAGACGGCAACGTAACGCTATGAGTTTGACACCCCTGGGCTAGATGATAAGCCAGTTGATCAATTCCTGTCACAACCAATGGAACAACATTCAATTGATCTGAGAAAAGCAGATCCTGACCTGCACTTACGGGAAAGCGATAGGAAGAAATATATATATATATGAGTAACGATACAGAAATATAATTGTGCAAGCTATGTCTATCTCTGCATGGTTTCCCTCTGCCTCACACAGATTTATCTCAACAAGACCCCAGTGCTGGAACTGACCCACTTACAGCATGAGATGATCTATGACCAAATGTGTATTGAATGCAAGCAGAAACTCTTATGAAATTCAGCCTCTGCCAGCATCTGCAGAAAGCAACCTAATCTTTCCCTGTCCTGTTAACATTTAGATTAGCAAAGTATAACTTGGATTTTGCACGTCCTGAAGCTTTCCTATTTCAGAAAACATACTTTCTTTTGGGAAAATATATAATTTAAAGAAAGGATATTTAGATATTAAAGTAAAAATGGTTTGTTCATTTTTGAGGGTTACAGAACAATACAGAAACAAGATGAAATAGACTTACAGAAAATATATTGAAACAAGTATAAAACCAAAAGAGTCTAATTTGCCTTTGACAACCCCCCCCCCATATTGTTAAAAATTATCTTTCTCCGGTCTTCCCTGTCTGCCTCCCCTCATATATTTATAATATTAACTAAATTTCCTATAAATGACTATGAAGATCTCCAAGAATATAGGTCAGATCACCTCCAATCTCTTCTGCCTAAAAGCATGCAAACAAACATGATCTTTTTTTCCCTTAGTTCCCTGACCAATGTTTCCTGTTGGTACCAGGCTGTCTTAATGTGCTGAGATAAAATACTTTTCACAAGATTACTTTTCCAATGGATTTTAATTGAAAAATTGATGAGGAAACAAATGGGAAAAATTAGCATTGTGGCTTGCTTGTTGTCACAAAATACATTTCTTTGCTAGTTGCAGTTGAACAAACAGTGCAACGTTAATATCATATTAAGGTGCGGGTTTAATACATAGCACTGATTCTTGGCAACTGACTATTCCCAGGACAAAATATGCAATGGCCTAAAGCAGTGGTTCCCAACCAGGGTTCGATCGAACCCCAGGGATTCGGTGAGACAGTCCCAGGGGTTCGGTGGAGGAGTGCACCTATGTATATAAAATAAACATATACCTATGTTTTGAATTTGAAAAAATCATATTTTATTTTTCCAATTAAGAAGGGTTCGGTGAATGCGCATATGAAACTGGTGGGGTTTGGTAGCTCCAACAAAGTTGGGAACCACTGGCCTAAAGGGATTAGGAAGTAGTTTTATAGTTAATATTTATTAAATTTATTTTCTGAGCATCACTCTATCCAGGTTTCTATTTATTGAAATGATGGTTAAAAGAAGCTAAGCCAAGTTGGGCTTGAATGGATCAGCAGGACATCCCAAGAGCTATAAGCCGGAGTAGAAAGGTGGGGGGGAAATCCTGTAGGAAGACAAAGCCAGGATGTCTAGTAGTTAAAGTGCTGGATTAGAAGCCAGGAGATCATGAGTCCAAGTCTTGCTTTAATCACAGAAGCAATCTTTGGACTAGTTATTCTCTGTCAGCCCTAAGAAGAAGGTAGTGGCAATCCAGCCCTGAAAATGTTGCCAAGAAAATTGAAGTTTATAGTTACCAAGAGTCAGGGTTGACCCAATGGATCATAACAAGAAGAAAGCAACAACAAATCACATCTACCAAAGGGATATGGCAATGTACCAAGTTGAGCAGTGGTCAAGCTCAACTTTATTTATAGAAATAGTGTCTAAATGGTGTCCAAGAAAACTGAGGAAAACTATATACGATAGAAAGGTAAGGTTTAAATAAGTCATAAAATGGGTCTTTCCAGTCAAATAATACTAGTAGTATTGTAGACTTTCCCCTCCATCCATTCTTTCATTAGAAATCTATCAAAAAGCCCTACTGTACAATTTTGTAAAGAATGTCCTTCAGCACTTATACCTTGGGGCATTTGAATCTGGATGTGGACATTCAACTTGCTTCAAACCCGTCTTGCTTGGGATTCAAGCATAGCCTATAAATATGTGTGTAACTGGACTCTGCCGAAAGCTTTATCTTGACACAGCCTTCGTTCCCATACAATTAATCAGAGCAGTTTATGCTTGTGATCAAACCAGGATTGTCTGCCTATTATGAACAATCTAGAAAAATACTTTGGCCACCTAATGAGAAGGAAGAGCCTAATGCTGGGAAAGATTGAGGGCAATAGAAGAACAGGACAACAGAGAATGAGGTGGCTGGATGGAGGGCCTGAAGCAGTAGGCATGAGATTAAATGGACTCCAGAAGATGGTAGGGGACAGAAAGGCCTAGAGGAGCATTGTCCATGGGGTTGTGATGGGTCAGACTCAACTTTGCAACTAACAACAGCAACAAGAAAAGGATGACTAATCCGATGTTTCCATCATAACTTCTGTGATACACTCATCATTCAAAATGAATCAAGAACATTCCAAACACATAATTATTTCTCCTGGTAAATAAAATCTAAGCAAACATATATAGATTGGGTTCCTATCAAACAGGGTAATATGAAGATGGAAGGAATGATAGCACTGTGGTTCACTCAAATCAATCACTTTCATTATGCCTGTTATCATTCCAAGGATGTTTGCCAGATAAATTAGGAAATTAAAAACTCATTCTAGCTTATTTGCCAGTAAGCATTACCCTTATTTCAATCTTTACCCAATTAAGGGTTGCTGATAAGGGTAGAGTATTAATAGAAGAACAAAGCTGTGTTGTGGCATTGCAGGAACTGAGGAGCAGACTTTTTGCTTGGCCCAAAGCAGCATCTTTGAACAGTGTAAGTATTGGGGGAACTTTACTAGGGTTGGATGCTTGGGGACTTCAGCGATAAATTCATCCTAGACAATGGTATGAAAAAAATAGCTAATTTATTTTTGATTTAAATTGTTTTGAAGACATTCTGCAAAGGCTACACATCTCAAAGGTGCTTTTTTCAAAAGGCAGCTGAACTTATTTTTTCCTTGAGGAAGACTTTCGCTTCTCATCCATCTGTTCAGAACTGAAGAAGCTTCTTGGATGAGAACTAAGGCCCCATCTCCTATATTTCATAATATATGACTTCCAACAATAGAATATTACAAAGTTAGGCATCCCGTAGGAAATCTTAGACAATAGGTGGTTGGGCATCTTTTTAAATGCTTGACTTAAAAGCTCCCTGGAAATAGAAGAGGTTAAACAATACATTCCTCTCCCTTCTGTGAAGGTTCTCCATATTCAAGCCATGCCCCATTTGCTATCTGAACTGGTGCTGTCTGAATAGTTTAACTATAAATCAAGCTTCAAGAAGCACTGCATTATTCCAAGGGATAACCAGCATGGTGCAAATATTCAAATTACGTTGGCATCTGAGCGAGGCATTAGCAAACATTCATTGTCTGCAGGGATGTAATCACAAGTCTAATAGAATTTCTATTTCTCCTGTGTTTCTGCATCCTTCCACACCCCCACACCCCCCGCATGTCTTATTTTATTTATTAATCACCTTCTGTTCTGTAATCTCTCTTCTTCTCCATGGGAGGGAGCTGTAGCAGAGGTTCTTGCAATTTAAATGGGGAGAAAAAAAGATGGTTGTAGGATTGGTCCTTAGTTTTATTCATGATGTTCCCAAGATAATTTGAGCATGGCTCGATTTGTCTTTTTAGCTTTTTTAAAATTATTATTATATAGGTGCATTGCTATTAGCAGTAGGACTCTCATCCTCCTTCAATCCGATTAGCGCTGCACCTTAAAAAAATCTATGTCAAATACAAGTTTTAATAAATCATATAAAATAACACACATATACAAGCCTCTTAAAAACAACATGATGCAGAATAAAACGTTTAATAAAAATTCTAAAGCTTGGGGAAATGGTAAAGTCAGATGGTAGCCCATAAGCCTCGATGGGGAAAGGATTTCAAACCTGGGTCACCAGCAGCCTGTGAGATCCTTAGGAGTCATTATTTTTCAAAGCGGTTTGCCAAATAACTCAGCCGATTATTGTACAATCCTTTGATATCCTTGCCCATCTCATCTAGGGAGAGTTATGGACATTGGAGGCATACAGTAAATGAATTTACAGTATGCTAAAGTTCCTCACATATGTGTCAGACTCCAACTCCCAGAATTCTGGCTGCGATTCATCGGAAGACAGACTAATATATCTGGAAGCAGGGTGCATTTTTCTCCCAATGGCCTTTTGCTGATATATCAAGATTAATGGATATTGGTTGATTGATTGATTGATTGATTGGTTAGTTGATTGGTTAGTTGGTTGATTGATTGAGAACTGCATTGACACAACATGCAATTTTCAGAAATCAAAAGACAATATTTTTTGATTACTCATAAACGTTGCTTTGGATTTTTATGAAGCATCATGACATCAGCGGTGACTGGACTTTGGCAGCTAGCTGTGGCAGTGATGATCTTGATTCACATGTCTGCATCTCTTCCTTCACTGGAAAGGTAAAGTCATTTCTATGAATCCCTTCTATAGCTCCAGATTTCTGATTTTAGAGTTTGCTTACAAGAGCCTTGGTGGCGCAGAAGATAGGATGCAGCAATTGTAATTGCAGACTTCTGCTAACAAGCCAGCTGCCTGTAATTTGGCAGATCGAATCTCTCCAGGCTCAAG
>JAOYMU010000001.1:64501777-64516347 GCA_025802295.1 Psammodynastes pulverulentus | reverse complement strand
CAGGCCTCTCTCATCTTTTTAAGTGGGAGAACTTGCACAATTGGTGACTGACTAAATACTTTTTTGCCCCACTGTATAAACACCTTTATAAAATCAACATGGAAGGACACCTCGTTGAATGGGGGCTTGTTCAGACACAGCAGTATTAAGACTCTTCATGTCACTACCTAAGAATATCCATGGTCAAGGTGTCATTTTACCCTGTCAAACCTGTTATTTGAAAGAGAAGGAAATCAGGTAGTTGAACTTAATAAAAGGCTGATAAGAAACCATAGAACTATGTGAGTTAGCTCACTCTGTCTCAAAAACAAACTTAAAGGAAGCCCTTGCAAGCTTTTTTTAAATTACCACATCTAATAGGAATTTATAGGATAATCTTAAACCACAACATTATTACTAAATTGATTCCAGACTTTCTCTACATACAGAAGCGTTATTAAAGTGTCACTAAATTGTGTTATGATAGAATCAGCACAGTCTGATGAACAGAGCACTGAAAGCAGGCTCCTGTGCTGTTATGCATGAAGTACATAGCCAGCCCAATCAACCATAAAAATATCAAAAGTTATTTCTAGGGCCAAAGACTTCTGAATTTCCTTCCACGAAGGGCAAGGGATGCACATGACAGTTGGGGAAGTGATTCTTTGCTCAAAGAGAAACAAGATGACGCCCACACAAATATATATACGACCTTCAGAAAAAGGATTTAGGATTTAAAACAAGGATTTAGATTGTTTATTCAGTGGAGATACACACTGAATAGATGTATGTTTTCATACTTTAACTTTTGCCTTGCTTTTGAAAGATACAATGGAGGTAAAAAGTTGTTACAGTTGTTATCCTGTCTTTTTAAAGATTATTATAAAGATAAAATAGGAAGAGAACTATGTTCTCTAAGCATATAAACCCGATGGATCCTTTATCAATGGTGACTGTTTTCTGTCACTCTGTATTATGTACTGTCTAACTTCAGGTCATTGGCTCTGCTCTTTTGAATTGGTGCCTTTGAACTTAAGATAGTAAGAAAGAAGGCAATTTAGAATACGTGTATTCATCCATTAAATCATAAATAGGTATTGGTCACCTTCAGCCTCAAAAGCTTATTGGGTGACTATGAATCACTTTCTCTCTGCCAAATCACATCATGTAGGGTAAAATAAGAAAAAGGGGAGGAATGTACACTGCCCTGCTATCTTTGTTCAAAAGTGAAATATAAATGTAACAAATACGTTAAATCACCATGTTGTACTATTGTTTCTTTTGCATTGTCCTTACAATTTACCTTAATTAATTTGAAATGCTAAATAAAGGACAAAAAAGAAGCATGTTAAGGTCTCTGATCAGCCAAAAATAAATACTAGAACCCCTGACACATGCCTGCTGATGGTCAACAGCTCAGTTCTTATATCTTTACCACATCTACAGTACAAAACAGGCTACCTATCTTTGCAACTATAAATTGCAAGTATTTTTTTATTAGGAATAAGGTGAACACTGACAATCAATGTCAATGATTCATATGTAATTGTGAATACAGTATCAAGGAAAAGAGCCAAAGACAAATAGAAGAGGCAGTCCTTAACTTATGACTGCAACCAGGACCAGTTTTCCTATCATTATAGTTGTAAGTCAAGGCACCCACATGACTAGACTCTCCAAATACAAAGCAACTCCATGTTTGCTTTTTGTCACTGTGTTCCAGTGATGTTTTCTCAGAATGGCAGTGGTGATGGTGGATGATGGCTGGCTGGGAAATTCTGGAAATTGAAGACCACAAGTCTTAAAGTTGCCAAGGTTGAACACCCCCGCTCTAAAATGATAAATTCCTATTAAAAGAGAACATCAATGCCTGAAAAAGAGCATTCATTCAGACGTTATTCAAAACAATCCACAAAACCAATCTGTTAAAAAAAAATCCCCGTCTAACAGCTCCACAAGCAGAGAACTGCCCAACTGAAAATCTCCAGTCACCTCGAATAGAAAGTCTTTTGTCTTTGTATCCTATCAGTTTTGCCTTCTGCTTCTAAAAGCCAGGAGAATACACATGAACCTTTTAGATAAAGCCTTAGCTGCAAATCATGATTCTTTTAGGTTAAGGCCTGAAATCGACTCTGTGTTTTTTAATTATTCAAAGGAAATAAATTATCTACTATTAAACTCATTGTATAGGTTAAAACTGTAGCCCATCCTGTAATTCTTAAACAGTCTATCTTAATCTTAAAATAGAACAAGGTCTCTAGAAGGAAGCGGTGGACCTGTACTTCCCTTGTGCCAGGAACTACATAACTCTCATATTTATACCATCTCTCCTCTACCATTTATATTATGATCATTTTTCATTGTTCCCTACTCAAACTTTGGTAGGGTTAACTTATCTGTGATGAAAAAAATCATAGTAGCCATATGATAGTGTCAAAGAGTTTCAGTATCTCTTTGCTCTTATCTAATGGTTGCCTAGCTGGACATGAAGCCCCTGTATTTGGGAGGAAAACTCTCAAAAATTGAAGCCACATCATTAGACATATACATCTTTGGGGGCACAATAAATACTACTGGATTACAATTTACTATATTCAAACACTACAAATCTATGCATGTTCTATTTCCATCTCCAAAATCATCTTCAGAAATACAACCTTCAGGAAACACAATAAATTATACTTTATATTATGAGAGAAATATTGAATGTGTTGAATTACTTTTTCCAATTTATCACTGTCCAGAAGGATTGGATTACATAGCTCTGATCAATTGTAATTGTCATAGGAGATTAGAGATAGAGACAATACAAAGGATTTTTTTGAATGTGAAGTAAAAAAACAGTTTTTCATGGAATGAATAGGGCTACTCTAGGGACCCCTAGCAGTGTAAATGAAATAAAAATAGAAGTGATTAAACAGTTTTGGACATCACCAACTCATGCTAATCCTGACATGAAACTGAAGACTGGGAAAGTTGGAAATTTCAAGATTAGCATGAGATAGTGATGTCAAATAATAAAACTGAAATGAGTATTATAAATGCTAGATCCTAAGAAAAATATTCACATAGGAAGTGGTACATGCTTTGAGAATGCTGAAAATGATAAGGCTGCAAGTGTAGATAATATAACCATATTTAACCTATTTATAAGGATTGTTATCTATTAAATCTGTCACTGGGACCAGAGATTTACTCTTCTAAGCTTTTGGAGTTATGTCAGTGCCCATGTTCAGGGAATTTCTCTACTGGAATATGTGCTTTGGGCCTTCCTACTGTGATCGGTGTTTCATGATTGGTAGAATGTCATCACTGCAAAAATTACAGAGGCATTACTTTGTTTCTGGGAAAATACTAAGCAGAATTCTAATTTGAAAGATACAAGAGGTACAAGGAGTATGGATCTAAAAATTAATGCACTGAAGACCAAGCTGGTTGCTTGACAGAAAAAAAAAATGAAGTAATTGGTTACAAGTTAAACAGCAAAAAACAGAATAGCAAAATATTTACTAAAGACAGTAGAATGGCTCAGCAAAGATATGGAAATGGAGAAATTTTAAGGCCTGCAAATGTTGGCAGAAAAATGGTAAATAGTGTATTGCAAAGAATGAATATTAAAAGAAGCTAAGATAGCTGTACATACGAGCATGTATAATAGCATAGATAATAAGATTTCTATTTCTTACATGCTATAAGATGCTATGAGATTTCTCCTGATGTTTAGCTACCATAGATTCACATGGCTCTCCTCCCAGAATGTTGAATATATGGAACATGGCCTTTTAAGGCACTTTTTAATCTTTTTTTATATCACGATCTCCAATGCCAGGACTATATTTTTAAAGACACAAACTGCTCTTCCGGCAGGCTGGCCTGGGGTGACCAAGGGGATTTTAAATGGGGTTTTTAATATGTAAATTTAATTGAATTAGTATTTTAATTGTATATTGTTTTATTTCTGACTGTGTGGTAAACCGCCCCGAGTCTTCGGAGATGGGGCGGTATATAAATTTAATAAATAAATAAATAAATAATAAATAAATATCTATATCCTGTATCATGATAGAGAAGCGTAAGTAGTGAAATACATATTCAATTAAATTTCCCAAGAAATCAAAACTTCAAAGAAATGCACTATTCTTAAAGTAACCACCAGAAATGTAAAAGGCCTCTGGTTAAATCCTAAACAACTTTAAATCATTAAATAGCCAACTCCTCAGAGTCTGGTTTGATCACACTGGCAGCTTTTATCCCTGAATTCACAGATAAGCCTGTGTGTATCAAATATCTTTCTGGTCTATTTTTAAACAGCACTATGTAAGGGTGATATTTCAAGTATTATCTACAAGACTAATTGAAGTTTTTCTCCCTTTATGTTGGAATGTTCAAGTTCACCTAAATATAATCTTGAATGTTCGGCTGATACAGAAAAAATGCCACCAAAGTATTATTTATACTACTCAGGTTTTTTTTGTATTGGAAACACCAGATGTTGAATTTGATTTTATGTTTAAAACAATAGAAATCAATAAAAATATTCTTCTGCATCTCTGAAAAGAGCAACATATCATTTTAGCGTGTACATTCAAACATATAGTGTGTGATTTGAAGCAGTAAATTCCCTTTCTCCTTTTTACATACAGATACAGAATATTGTCTAAATGCAAATGTTAACAAACACTCTGTCACTGAATGTACATTCTGCTTCAGGAGGAAAATCCACATCAGCAACACATCATCAAATTATTCATCGTCATGTATTTTGGCTTACCAGACAAGCTCAATTCAGGTAGTCCTCAACTTATCATCGTTCAGTGACCATTTGAAGTTATAGCACTGAAAAAGTGACTTATGACTATTGCAGCCATGGTCATGTGATCAAAATTCAGATGCTTGGCAACAAGTTCATATTTATGACGGTTGCCGTATCCTCGGGTCATGTGATCACCTTGAGCAACCTTCTGACAAGCAAAGTTAATGGGGAAGGCAGATTCCCTTAACAACTATGGCAAAGATCATAAAATGAGGCAAAACTCTTAACAAATGTCTCGCTTAGCAACATAACTATTTGGTTCAATTGTGGCCATAAGTTGAGAACTACCTGTGTTAGTTTTTAGAAGACTGTGTCTACAAGGTTAAGTTGCTAAACCTTGGAAACTTTGGCCCAAATTTTGGCTTTAGAACAGAGCATTTCTGCGTTGCAATTTATTATTGAGAGCATAACAAAGATAATTAATAGGAAAACCTGTTTTCATAAGGTTTCCATTACTTAATTTAGGTCTCACATTTCTCAATTTCCTCCTTAGTGAATCATGAGAAGATACAGTTGGTAGTTAGATAGAGACTGGCAGTGTGTAAGTCTGCTGCAGATACTAATTGGCGTTGGATTAATTCTGAGTCTCTGAGCTAAACGCTTGTCAGTTCTCTTATTGAAATTCAATAAAGGCAGAAGGCATTTATTCATAATTCCCCTACAGTAATTATACATGATTATAGATCAGGTGGCAATGCTGGAGAAAGGTCATACTTTCTAAGAGATGTGAAAAAAGTATGATAGAGATGTTTCTGCTCTCGTTGTATATCCTCCTTGCTTGACATCATGGTTTATTCTGTTTTCAGTCTTGAGTACAGAATAAATAATAGTCCGGTGTTATCTATGAGTGATGGGTGGGAATGTTCATCGTCATCTGTCTCTGATTCTTTGTGTGGACCTGGTGAGTAATTGAATCAAAGTCTTCTTCATTTAGACCCATCTAAGCAGCTATTGAGTCCTGGCTCAATAAGACAAGCACGACAATCAAAGGCAGTGATTCCTCTCTTAGGCACTTTTGATCTTCTGAAAAGCTGCTTTTCATCTCCCACATCATAAAGGAAGGCTTCTGAAGGAATGATAAAGGGTTATTGCTTCAAAACATAAACAGGACAACTATAGATGAATCCTTTACACTGAAAACACTTCCCTCTTCCAAGGTTATATTCAACACTTCAGGGTGAACAAGACAACTGCAAATTTCTTTTCTCTATCACAACATAAACAGCTCTCGCTAATAATATATTCCTGTTCACGTCCATCTCACAGAAATATAGTATACAAACTCTACAGTGTCAGTTGAAATCTTTGCACCATATAATTTCGGCCGGCTTCTCTGTAAATCTGCAACAATGCATTTGAAGAATAAGATGCCTTAAAGCAGCAGCATAGGTTTAATCACTCAGATATTTCCATGTGAGGACTGTACCCCAGGTAAATGCCAACTTTAAGCTCTTGTGATCTCATAATGAGAGCTGAGCTTATGTATTTCCAGCTTTATTGCAATATATTTCAAATCACACAAATCACCTTTCTGGCTACTCTGCAGTGTTGGAGGATATATGGATAGGTCAAATTCCTATTAGCAGGAATTCTTACATTATTTCTTCCTAGTTCTTGGAATGCACATGTACAACATCTTGCAAAGATGCTGTTATTTCAAAGTGCCTTAAAAATGTAACAAAGGAATAGTGCTTGATTGGTTCTGCAGCTTCCTCTTTATAGCTCCTAAGGTTTTTTTTTAGACATTGCTAGATACCATGCTCAAAACATGAAGTAAAATCTGAGTGGCATTGCATTAGCCAAAAGCAGTTTTTCCAGTTGATCAGCTATATATATTATTGATGGGCTTGCTGTAAATTGCTGTGAATGTCAGTGATTGATGGTAGTGGATTGTATGTCAGCTTTAAACTACTCTTAAGGAATTGGACTGGGCACAGTAGTAATACCTTGGCTGGTAAACATCCCAACCAAAGAACCACAAAAACCACTCTCACCAACACTGACAAGACAAGCCACTAGAATATAAAATGACAGCAAATCCCACTCCGTACTAGCACTGATGATGCTATGGAGTGAAATGGAATGGAATGGAATGGAATGGGATGGGATGGGATAGGATAGGATAGGATAGGATAGGATAGGATAGGAGTGGAATGGAATGGAATGGATAGGAATAGAATAGAATAGAATAGAATAGAATAGAATAGAATAGAATAGAATAGAATAGAATAGAATAGAATAGAATAGAATTCTTTATTGGCCAAGTGTGACTGGGCACACAAGGAATTTATCTTTGGGACATAAGCTCTCAGTGTACATAAAAGCTATAAGTGATAAATCATGATCATAGTCATCATAAATACAGTCATCATGAATCATAATTTGGGTAATGAAACATCTGCAAGATAACAACCAACCTTAGACAGCATGAAAGAGCCCTCTTTTCAAACCCGAGCTACAAATATTTTTTTCTATCGATAATGTACTATTTATTTGGAACATAGATTTAATCAACCAATTTGTTGAACACTTACTTTTTAAGCTGAATTGTGAATTTTACTAATATAATTTTGTAATAATTTTATAAAAGACTCTTCTTGAACAATTGTGAAGACTTTTATTTCCAGATGACTGATTGTGTCCACTAATGGTATAATGTCCTTAGCTCTTGTGATTTTAGATATACAATGCTTTACCGTGCAGCCAGTTTTGGAGGAACATCCTCAATTCAAAAATAAGCCAGTGCCCGATCAAGTCATCAAGTAAGTACTTATTGTCTGATCCATCATGTAAAAATTCCTATAACACATGTTATCAAAAGTTCTAGGTAGCTTCCTTAAAAGTTGGAAGGTTTAATTTGCATTATGTAATTCAATTCAAGCCAATCCTCCCCCTGGAATAACATACCATCCAAGATCAGGTTGATCTGACCCTGCTGGCCTTTCCTAAGATGCTGAAGACACGGATGTGCTCCAGAGCACAAAGGTCAGGAGATTAGATGGCCTGTGAGATGTTATTGTTACTGTTGAGTGTTTATTGAATGTGTTCTCCAACACTATTGTAGGTTATACACTCGTTGATACTTTCTATATTGTTTTTAACATATTGGATTACCAGTATTGTATTTATGAGATGGGTGGCCATATCAATCAAGTAAGTTGATAAATAAACTCAAATTTGGATCGTAGTAATCAGATATGGGAAAACATTCTCCAGACTTGGAAATACAACGAGGATTTGCCATAGCAGCCATCAATTCTACAAAGGAAGAAGCCACATCAGTCGAATGAAACTTTGATGAGGTTTCTTCTATATAAAATTTCACAGTCCCCAGATTAAAAAAGATATCTACTGGGTACAATCAGTGACATTCTGTTTGCCATGCACATATTAAATTAGCAGGCAAATAACAGAACAGGCTGACAGTCTTAATGAGTTAAAATATAACTTTGATGATGTTCTCAAGAATGGATTATCAAACCCGGAGGTTTCATTATGGGAACAAATGAGAGGCCCTAGAGTCTATCCATCTTGAGAGTGAAAAAAATTGTTTGTTGGTAGATGTTAGTCAATATTACATCAATCTATTTTATTGCAATGAGAATACTCCCTTTCTCTGGTACTGCTGCAAGGACATGGAGAGTTTTAAGTTTCACTGTTTTCTTAATCAAAGCTTAATAGATTTTATTTTACTAGTGGATAAACTGAAAGCATCCTCTTCTTTCTGCCTGCTAACATTTCCAAATGAAATGGGGTCTGAAAGACAAGATAACTGTGTGTGATGAATAAAGGAGAAAGCGAGAGAAATGAGAAGGGATGGTGCCTTTTGATAATACTGAGGCTTCTGCACCATGGCTTTGTCATATAGTTCAACAGTTTTATTAGGGGCTTAATTCTTTAAAAATAAGAAATGTAAGATAGACCCAGTTTGGTCTAGTGGTGAAGGCACCATGCTAGGGACTGTGAATTTTAGTTTTACCTTAGGCATAAAAGCCATTTGGGTGACTTTGGACCACTCCCTCTCTCTTAGCCCAACTCACTTCACAGGGTTGTTTTTCTGGGGAAAATAGGAGGAAGAAGGAGTATTAAGTATGTTTGCTGCCTTGAGTTATTTATAAAAATAATAAAGATGGGATTAAAAAATATTTGTTAAAAAAGATAAAGGTTTATTTGAGTTGAGCATGATTCCTGGTCCATGTACTTTTCTTTGACAAATAGCAAAAGTACTTATATACATCTCCATAGTGCTTTACAGCACTCTCTGAGCGGCTTACAGAGTCAGCATATTGCCTTCAACAATCTGGGTTTTCTTTTACCAACCTCAGAATGATGGAAGGCCAAGTCAGGTCTTGAGCTGATCAGGATCGAACTCCTGGCAATGGGCAGAGTCAGTCTGCATTACTGCATTCCAACCACTGTGCCACCATGGCTCCTGACTAAACGGAAGGAATTTGATATTGTATCTTTTTAGGATTTAATTTTATTTCCCAAAGTAGTTCAGATTTTCTGGCTTTCCTGGTGTTCTCTCATTTAAACAGTAAATCCTGCCTAACCCCTACTTGGCTCTTTCAAGATCAGCCATGGTTAGTATAACCTGTCACCTATTGTGATTTGTAGGAAATTAAAACATTGTTCTTAACAGCAACATGTTTTGATTACAATCAGCTCTGATTTAAAGTTTATTTCAAATGGAACTTCAGATACTAAACAATCAATAAGTGACATCTTTAGTTCTCCCAAGTTTTCTTTTTAATATTCTTTGTCTGTAAGGAACTTTTAAAATTGGCAGCATAAAGCATTTTCCCACCTGCATCTGAAAGCTAATGAAAAGGCTCTTCTACCATGAGACACACAAATTACCGGCCTAATAGAGGGCACCTTGAAAGCATACACTGTTCGTGTCTTTGTAACTGTCCTTCCATCTGTCATGTTGTCACTACTTACATTTATTTATTTTTCCCATCATTAAGGAAAAACCTGTTGGTGTACCACCAATCTAACTAATGTTGCCAAATGTAGCTGATTGAAGGGAATGATAATTCAAATGTAATGCAATAGCTGTCATGGGTTAGACCAGACCTTTTCAATTTAAGTTTCCACAGTCATTTGTGTGCAAATGGGAACATGGCAAGCCTGCCATGACGTTGACTGTGGAGAAGCACTTGTTAACAATAAAGCCGCTAGGATGGAGGGATCTTTTTTTCCCCTTCTTTGGAGTAGTTCCAACCTTTCCTTTCCTTTTTGACACACTGTTGTCGCTATATCATTTGGGTTCTTGTCTCTTTTCTTCTTGCCATGTTATCCTGAATAATCATTGACCCGCTCATTTCTGTCTTCTGCTACATTAAGCCGATTGCCTTCTGCAATGTCTTGAAGAGAGTTTCTTTTCTGTTGATTAGACAATCAAGGTCAAAAGTGAATGCATATCAAGACATCACAATTAGATATGAAATATACAGTAGGAAAAGAATAAAGCTATCTCTTTATTTCAAGTATATGGGTGCATGCACGAATGTGTATCTGTATGTCCGTGTTTGTCTCTATGTATGAATAGGTCAGCGTACGCACAGCTACACCCAAGTAGTTTTTTCATTCCTTAATTTTTGTTCTTTAAATCATGTTGAGTATGTCATTGCATTATTACATTGCATTATACCTACCCCACAATTACAGGGATGTGGGACATGCATGGGTGCTCCCAGATGAGAAATCCTGACATTATTTTCCATTAGATGCTTTTCCAAGAATCTATCTCTTATTCTTCACAAACTACAAGTATTTTATGGCTTCATGCTTTTTTGAATCTATAGATTTCTGTACTGTAAATGGAGCTGTCACAATAGCAGGTGATCTTATTAGGTCTGCAAAGTAGTTGAAATATTACCCGTATCAGCAGGGAAAATATCATCTGCTTCAGGTCACTTATAGCTTTCTATAAAACAAAGTGTGAGCCTATATAAAGTGAAAAGGGTGAATGTTGATAAATTAACCACAGTTAGAAGCAGCATCTGTAGAATTAGACCTCTATAGATTGTGATTTAGAATGCTCGGCTGGGGCATTTTTTTGACCTTTGCAAACAATGGCAGCTGCCATTGATTTTCATTAAATACCTGGATAAGTGTCACCAGTGTTGGGATTCAAATAATTTAATAACCGTCTCTCTGCCCTAATGACCAGCTGGGTAGGTGTGGCTGGGTGATCATGTGACTGGGTGGAGCTCAGGCGACAGTAAATCTGGGCCTACTGCCAAGAACCTTTAGCTGTTATATGGGTTAACCAAGAGGAAGTTTCTGTAAGCAGGGCAGTAAAGATTAGGCTAGAAACAACACCAGATTGTTTCCTTCCTGCCTTCTTTACAGGATTAGCACTGTAAAGTGGGAAAAAAACAAAAGGAGATTTCTTCCAACAACTGGCCCTCCGAACTGCTTAGAAAGTTAACAACCGGTTCTCGCGAATAGGTGTGAATCCCACCACTGTTCTATGCCCATTTGCTTAACTGAAGGATTATCGCAGGATCCAATCTGGAACGGTCACTGGGACCAGAGGTTTGGTCTGATCTGAGGAAGAGCTCCAGCATGAGTCCAAAAGCTCAGAAAACTGAGCCTCTGGTCCCAGTGACTGACCCAGTTTGGATCCTGCAACATTATCCATTTGCCTTTTTTCGAAGCATTATTATAAAGCAAAAGAAAGTTAGTGTTAGTTATGAGTTTGTACCAGGGTTTGGGGTTTTTTTGGCAGATGTTTATTTGCATTAGAACAGCCACTGGGGCATACAGAGTCTTCCAGACTGGGCTGGATTCCATCTTCAGTCAGCATCAGGAATGGGATCCAGTCTCAGAAAAATAAAGGATTTGTAAGATTATGATTCTAAGTGTATTCCTCTGGGGGGCAAAACCTGTCTAGGATTGAGATTTATTTTTGAACAGATAGAATCGCTGTTTAACTTAATGCTATTCTTTTTTCCTTTTTGAATTCGTGCATAATTTGTGTTGTTATTGAACAACTGCCTATACAAAACCTTCCCAAGGTTACAAAAAGCCAAATCCAAATCCTATTAACATCAACAGTTACACTGAGTTCTTCTCAATTCCAGCATTTAAAAAGCATAGTGAGAAAAATAGCATGTTACCCCTTCAATAGGCACATTTTAGGATAATAATTTTTCAAGGGTGACATGATGCTACGCTGTGATACGCCTGTATGTATTAAACCAACAATGTTATTTATTTATTTAGTGCCTGGCAACCAACAATAGTTAAATAATGTAAGAAATATAGCAAAAATTTATGGAAATGTCAAAAAGAAAAATATTTTTCTTAGAGTAGCTTTTCAAGTAAGAGTTATTAATAAAAGGAAATGTTTTTTTTAAGTGGATGAATTATCAGTTCCCCCTTTTTCTTCCCAGCTTATTTAAGAGACATTTGAAAAAGAAAGAAAATTGGAAATCTGTCCTCAGTATGATGAAGCAGCAAGAAAAATATGAGACTATAATAGACAAAGAAAAATTCTAGTCCTAAAAAAATGAATAAGGAATATGTTTCAGCAGAAAATTCAAGGATGACAACAACTGTGTTTCAACGAAGGAGCTTGAGAAATGACTAATATATTTTCTGGAAGGTGGATCAGAGATGATAGATGCAGTGAGATAAATATATTAACATTTAAGAATGTTAAAAATTTTTGTGATAATCGCAGAGTGCATAGTGAAAATATTAACTTGAAAGCACTTTTAAAGAAATGTCTATTTCAGATCTACAACAATACATTAAAGCACTTTATAAGATGTAAAATATGTACAAAAAATTTTAGGGGCTGATTATGACATACGGTTGCTCTATTTGATGATGTCTTCTAACACAGCCTAAACATCAGTCTAATTCTTGAGGTCTCATTCATTCATTCATTCATTCATTCATGCAAACATATATACATTTACAGTTTAATCTTTTAACCTAACTTTTAACCTAACACGTGCTCCCAACCAGCAAACCGGTTGTTCACGTAAGTGCAGCCCATCTCTGGTCATAAGTCCCTTTTTTCGGTGCCATTGTAACTTTGAACGATCGTTAAATGAACCATTGTACGTCGAGGACTACCTGTAAAATCTCGGGGGTCAGCAGGATAGGAATCATGCAAATAAAATGTCCTTGGTCCAATATATTTTAGGGGCCACAGTGCTCCCTATCAGCATGCCTTTCATCAGATGAAAATTATTATCTTTGCATTCATTGAAGTCCCATGGAATGGTGAGAAAAGTTAAATTAATAGGTGAGACAAGCCGAAACAGTGTCATAATTTTTAGCTTTTATCTGCCTTGACGATATTTCTGGATAGAACTGTTTTTGGGAATCTGCATATGTGATCTTGTTCTTGTTTCCATGGCACAACTAAGATATAGGTAGGAATCAGACAAATAGATCTTGATGGATGCACACGCAGTGAGGAGAGAATTGCTGTCATTATTTGAAGAGATTGTAGCTGCATGAACAAAAAAATTATCTCACAATCAGATGAAATGTTGGTTTGCGTATTGTAGAAGTTGTTTCTTGTCCAATTTTACATTTAGGCATGAACATGCTGGTATTTCCATTTTCTGGAGGTACTGTTAATCATGATTTTCTGGAGTTGCTATTACCATTGTTACAAAATATTTCAATGCACCATATAATTCTCAAGCTGCATAATTCATTGGGATTTTTTTTTCCATGTAACTGTTGGCTCCTTGTGGAGCATTTACTGGTTACAAAAGAGTTCAAGATTGAAACTTTGAATGCTTTACTTGCTCTCTTGTTAGTAATCTTCTATTACTCATTCCAAAGTGCACTGGACTGCCAGCTAAATGTCATATAAGGGAAGACAATTCCTTGAAGATATCCTTTTCTTGGAAACAGACAGTTGCTCTCATTTACTTTAACCAATGTCAATCAATACCCCAGTTCTTAAGCAAAGGCAGAAAGCAAACTAATTGGAAATTGATGAAGCTTGAAATACTACAGTGCAACAGAGAATATATGTTTCTAGTGGGGTCATAAACACAATGGAACAGATAGTTATGACAATAGTTCCAATGCTATTGCCTCTGTGAAAACATCAAGTGGTGCACATATTGGATCAAGAATAGTCATTTTAGCACTGTACACTGCCAACAGACCTTAGATGTCAGCAGTGTAAGTGTAATAAAGACATAATGACTCTTAGTGGCACATGTTTACAGTGCTGTACTGCAGGCCACTTCTGCTGACTACCAGCTGCCTGCAATTTGGCAGTTCAAATCCCACCAGGCTCAAGATTGACTCAGTCTTCCATCCTTCCCAGGTCGGTAAAATGAGGACCCAGATTGTTAGGGGCGATATGCTGACTCTGTAAAACCACTTAGTGACGGCGGTAAAGCACTATAAAGCGGTATATAAGTCTAAGTGCTATTGCTATAACAATACTAAATTATTCTTAGTGAGTTTACTTGACAGTTGACAATTTGACAATCATTTGGAATCTCTTCCTAAGGAAGAGCTGGCAGTTAAGGAATGTGCTGTTGTGCCCATCCTGGGGAACTTACATAGTCTATAACTTTCAGAGAAGAGGATTTTATCCTGGCATAGATTGATTTGAGCTCTCTCTCTCTCTCTCTCTCTCTCTCTCTCTCTCTCTCACACACACACACACACACACACACACACACACACGGGGCGGAGGGGGCAGCATAATTTGCTCCTAACTTTAAAGTTTGCAAGATACTCTTCTTCTTTCTAAAAGGAAACGGGCTCTGCAAAATGTTAT
>JAOYMU010000001.1:64481273-64497880 GCA_025802295.1 Psammodynastes pulverulentus | reverse complement strand
TCACGTGACGCGGACTCCGAAAAGGATCCGGAACGCCGTTCCGCCCCGTTCCCACAGAAAAAAAGCCCTGGGTATAGCCTGTCTAGAGAAAAAAAGGACTAGGAATGACATGATAGCTGTATTCCAGTATTTAAGGGGTTGCCACAAAGAAGAGGGGGGGGGGTCAACTTATTTTCCAAAGCACCAGCAGGCAAGACAAGAAACAATAGATGGAAACTAATCAAGGAAAGAAGCAACCTGGAATTAAGGAAAAACATCCAAACAGTGAGAATAATAGCCAGTAGAACAGCTTGCCTTCAGAAATTGTAGGTGCCTGATCATTGGAGGTTTTTAAGAAAAAGACTGGGCAGTCACTTGTCTGAAATGGTATAGGATCCAACCTACTGTTTAGGCAGGAAACCCTATACCATTTCAGACAAATGGTTATCTCTTCTTAAAAATTTCTAGTGTTGGAGCATTCACAACTTCGGGAGGCAAGTTGTTCCACTGATTAATTATTCTGTCAGGATATTTCTTCTTAGTTCTAGGTTTCCATCCATTGCTTCTTGTCTTGCCCTCAAGTGCATGACTCTCTACTTTGTGGCAACCCCTGAGATATTGAAACACTGCTATCATGTCACCCCTAGTCCTTCTTTTCATTAAACTGGACATAACGAATTCCAACAACCGTTCTTTATATGTTTTAGTCTCCAATCCCCTAGTCATCTTTGCTGCTCTTCTCTGCACTTTTTCTAGAGTCCCAATATCTTTTTTTACATTGTGGCTAAAACTGGTTGCCGTATTCCAAGTGTGATCTAACCAAGGCATTGTAAAGAGGTATTAACATTTCATGTGATCTTGATTTTATCCCTCTGTTATTTCAGGCTAGAACTGTATTGGCACACTGCTAGCTCATATTTATGTGATTGTTCACTAGGACTCCAAGTTCACTCTCACAGTTACTAATATTGAGTGAGGTACTATCTATATGAGGTTACGTTCCCAGGGAATGTGGGGTCACTCCAGAAAACCAGATGCATACAGATTTATTTGGATGGGAGAAACATTTGTCTTGATAAGGAAAGGATGCAATAAAAGTAGGCATGAAGGAAAACATTTCCTACAGCAACAAGATAACAATCTGTATAGGGTAGTAAATGCTTTAACAGAAATATTTCTACATATACAATAGGAGAAATACCCATCTACTTAATGCTACAATATATTCTATTTCTTTACTCTCTACAGATCCATAAAAAGTTTATCTGTTCTCTACTCTCCCTCCTCTCACCATGGCAAGACTGATTCATCCTGGGTTTGAAAGAACCCAGTGAAAGCTAATGGTTCTTGCACTGACGGAAAATCTCTGTTGGTGCCAACCCAATGTTTACATTCTTTCACAGCAGTACATATGCATAATGATTGCAAATGATCATTTCACCACAAAGTAGCTCTAGAGAAGAATCTAGGAACAAGGACCAATGTTTGCACTCTGAACTTTCAACCTATTACATTAATCTGATGATTGCCTAGACTGGTTGGATGAGAATAATTGGGATTTTGACTTGTTTTTCAACTGCAAGTCGTATGCCTGTGAAAAACCTGCAGGCCCAGTTCTTACATCAGTGACTACAACTGGGAATGTTACTTCTACTTCTGAAACGTATGAGCAATCTGACAGAGCTTGCAAACTATTGGCTGAACAATGTCGACTCAATGGAGGAAGCTCCATTTTGGGAGTTTGGCATGTTGTGTCTTCTGTGGTTAAGTAATCCGATACACACTCCCAGTTTCGATTCCTTTGCATTTCTGGCTTTTCTGTTAATATCATGCCACCACTGACTCAAAATGCCATACTGTATACAATATACTATAATCAAAATAAGAACATGCTTTGAAAAAGTGTTTTTCCGGTGAGACCGGTCTATCAAGGCAACCTGGTCTACCCAAATATGGGATGGAACATATTGCTTCCACTTTCACCTCTCGGCCCCAATCCAAGAGGCCTGGAATTTGGGGATTCTGTGCAGTATCTTAGTTGTTACTAGCACTGCACTCTTCTGGACAAAGTGCTCTGATGTTGTTCCTAGGATCTGTGGGAGCTGGTCTCCCAGCTTAGTGTTGCAGTTCTGAGTGTTCCTACCACAATGGACTACTTTGGCCTTTACTTTCCACATCCTCTCTAGTTCTTCCTTCAGGTCCTGGTATTTCTCCAGCTTCTCATACTCCTTTATGTTACTCTCACTAAGCAAGCATCTGTACCTTGATCAACACCGCTCTTTTCTGGTCCTTCTCTACTACCACAATTTCTAGTTCATTGGCCAGTACTTGCCTGTCTGTCTGTCTGAATCTGGAAGTCCCACAGTTCCTATTATGCTCCACAATCTTCTGTGGAATTTACCATTTGGATTTGGAAAAGTCTACCACACACACTGTGCAGATATTTCTGTACACAATGCCAGCTATTTGATTGTGCTGTTCAGTGCATATTATTCTTGCCTGGATCTTATACACTACCACTGTACTGTAAGTTGGACTGTCTCTGAGGCATCTCTGCACAGACTGAACCCTGGTCCAAGGTTGCCACAAAGAGTAGCGGGTCAATTTATTTTCCAAAGCACCAGAGAGCAGGATAAGAAATAATGGATGGAAACTAATCAAGGAGAGAAGCAACATGGAATTAAGGAGAAATTACTTAACAGTGAAGACAATTAACCAGTGGAACAGCTTGCCTTCAGAAGTTATAGGTGCTTCATCACTGGAGGTTTTTAAGAAGAGACTAGACAGCTACTTGTCTGAAATGGTATTGGGTCTCCGGGTTGAGCAGGGGGCTGGACTAGAAAATCTCCAAGGTCCCTTCCAGCTGATTGATCCAGTGTCTATGGATCTGGTGCCTGTTCTTATGTTGCTTTGGTATCAATGCTTTTAGATACCTTACAGTTGCCACTGGATGCTATCATCTTAAGGGAAAAAACACAACTTAAACATGATCTGAGAATGAGATTATTCACGACATTGTGACCTCATGGAAGAAAAAAAATATTTCATGATCATGTTTTTGTTGCATTAGGTACATTTGGGCAAAAGTGACCCTTAAAACTAAATTCCATTCTTTTGCCACTGTATCAACTTCAGTGGGTTTATCCTGGAAACCCCATATACAAATGCATCATAATTAAAAGATGGCAATGGATATGGGAAATGTATGAATTGCTTTGGGCATTATTTCTACAAATAATAGAAATAAATTGCAATTCTAGGGAGTGACCTTACAGTATTTCTATGATGCTTTCTGGGCTTATTTTCCATCATGATCAAAGTCTATTTGTAAGACAGGAGGATCATGTTACTCTCCTGCTCATGTTTCCCAGCGAAGAGTATTCACATGCCTTCAATATTAGGGGTAAAATATAGCATTATGACTTGTAGTCACTGGGATTTTGAACTTTACTCGTGAAGCATTACCATCTTATGGTAGATGATAGTTTTAATTATGCTTTGCATGAAGAAGTGCTTCCTCTTATGTGTCCTGAATCTCCTTGTTTCTCTTCCTTGTTATTTTTCATCTGCAAAATAGAATGGAAGAAGATAATTGAAACTGGCATGGTGATAAAGTTGTTTGCTTCTGCATTTTATTACAGAAGGAAAAGAGAAGCCTTGCATCAGACTATAATTTTAGAGCAACTTTATGCTTAGGTCGACAGGAAGCTGAGTTTTAAACAAATTTAACCTATCGTAAGAAAGGGGCAAAGCAGGGCCTTTCCATCACAAGTCCCACTGAGGGTCACTCTTTTAAGATTAGCAGAGGGACATACTGAACAGGGAATGTCACTTCTATTCATTTCCTTTTGCTGCCAGGTTGCTCTATTCAAGATACGTTGAGTGTGCCATTTACAGGTAGTCCTCGACTTATAACAGTTCATTTAGCGACCATTCAAAATTACAAGGGCATTGAAAAAAGTGATTTATGACTGTTTTTCACACTTATGACCTTTGTAGCAGCCCTATGATCATGTGATCAAAATTCAGATGCTTGGCAACCGGTTCACACTTATGACAGTTGCTGTGTCCCAAGGTCACGTAATTGCCTTTTGCAACTTTTTGACAACAAAATCAATGGGGAAGCCAGATTCACTTAACAGGCATCTTACTAACTTATCCACTGCAGAGATTTACTTAACAACTGTGGCAAAAAAAGATAATAAAATGGGGCAAAACTTGCTTAACAAATGTTTCACTTAACAATAGAAATGTTGGCTCAGTTGTGGTCATAAGTTGAGGACTGTCCCATTGTTTGGTTTTTATTAATCATTACATGACTATAGTTTTAACTTTGCTCTGGATTTATTTTACAGCAATCATTTCCCCGCCCAAATCTACACAAGCTCATCTACAATTATAGATCTGAATGGGGGCAATTGGTTAGGTCCCTGTTTTAAGAGACAGCAGAATGGACAACTAAATACTGATTAATTAAAAGACTATGCCACCAAGAATTCAGAATTAAACATATTACAAAGAAGCAGAACAGTATAGAAATCATTTAGAAATCATCGCAAGAAAGTTCACATTCATCTGGAACAGTGTTATAGCCTAATACTGTGTCAATAAGTCTTTGAATGCCTGAAATGGGCCCTTTGGACATTTTCATACATTGTACAACTAAATAATCCTTTGGGCAACTGGAGTCGTAGCTCATATTTTATGGCTTGCTTAACTGTGGTTTCTTTAAAGCACAATTGGCTGGATTCACACTATGCACTAAAGTATATAGCACAGTATACGAATTAAAGTGGTGTGGTTCATATAGCATGCTAAACTGAAACCAAGTAAACTGTAATCATGGCTTAACGTAATGTATGGACCAAATCTATTTTTTTGACATTTTCCTATTTCCTATTGATTTTATCCTTACCTTGTCTCCAAAGGATAGAGGAATCCTTCTGCATCCTTTATAGCTTGCAAGAATGCAAGGGCTCATCTTCTTCTCCATTGGCTGAATGCAGACAACATTGATTTCAATTTATCTGCATTACCTGGTACTTGTAGCTCATCAAATGTCTATTAAATGTACAAGAGCAATCTGTATTTTAAGTCTTCTGGCAACTTTAATATCATTAAAACTGTCCATAATGTATGGTAACAAAACTATATATACAGTAAAATAGGTATTGCTATAACTGAGCTGTAAAAATCCAAATTTTTATTGGGTTGCAGTAAAGAAATACAGAAAGCTCTAACTCTGTCAGCTAGTGGTTAGCTAGTGGTCAACTGGATTTTTGCAACCTTGAGATAGCATACCTAGTTAAAAAGTAATATCTTAAGCCTTTAAGGATATGTATATTCAACAACAAGCCTGTTAATGCTCCTAACAGGGCTTTGAGCCAATAATATATTGCTGGGTGGGTGTGGCGCAGATAATTTTGCCACGTCACTACCCGCTTCTGAAAAAAACATTATCATCAAAACTGCATGGACTGTTTTGAACACATAAAATAAAACTGATCGAAAATTTCACCAGACAGCTACCTCTTTGCATAATGTGTGAAGTAAAATTAATCTTTTAAAAATGTAATGCTAGCCATACCTCCAGAAGCAAAGGCTGCAATTCACTACTCAGTTCATCGCTATAAACATCACTGTACAAGCAATCCACCTTCAACTTGTTTAATTTAAACAGCTGTTAAAGGCACAGGGACAAAAGCTGAGAAGCCTAATGGCTGTGCCACTGTTCAAAAGCAGCAAAAATCTGAATATTATATACACCTACTATGGAATAAGGGAAAATCAAAGCTACTTTGCATGTATATTAACGTATTTATACTTTCAGTTCCTTTTTTATGCAACTATTGGGCTCTCAACAGAACAAAATCCCCCCCTCCCCCCCGGAATTTCCTCTGAGGGCAAAAGTAGTGGACTTTCATTAGGAAAACAGGTGGGAGAAAGAGTCAAACTCATATCGCTCTTTCTGTCTAGGTTAAGGCCACTGAAACTGCTTTTAAAAAAACCATAAGTATGATTCTGCTCTTAACATACCATCTACTTTTACCCTAAATCCATAGAACACAGGAGGCCCAAATTCTGAGCAAACCTCTAAAGGATTGTGTTCCTATTATCATTCCCCATATATGGCTAACAAGTATCCCATGAGGCCATCTTTCAGGGCTGAAGCTAGCAAGGCTGGAAAGAAGGAGTCAGAGTGCAGAACTGGATATTATAAATGTCCTCTAAGAGGTCCCTTCAACAACCAAGATCAAGAAATACGTTGCTATAAGAGCAGAGAACGATGTAGAAGATATGAATTCTAGGTCTCCTATAACTATGACTTGGAAGATCCTACAATAGTTATTTCTTTAATTATTAGATTTTCTAAGCTAATAACCTATCTATCCAGGCTTTGTCTGTGAGTCTTCAATTGCAAGGTCCTGCATATGTAAGTTTAACTTCTAATCTACAGGAAGATTCTGGTCCATGCCCTGAGTGAAACTCTGATGCCTCATACTTTTTAAATAAAAAAACTCACACGTATTTATTGAGCTGAGGAAGTTCTTTTATTAGAAGATATTTGGCAAAGGTACAAATTTCAGCTAAGTTTCAACTTCCTGGCCAGGTAAGTTTCATTCTACTGGTAGAACATACTTCATTTTCTAGTTCCAAATCCAAGCTCAAAATATCTTCAGTGTGTTCCTCAACAGCCAGTGAAAATTAGTTAATACTTCCATGTATTTTTGTAATACTGTGTCCTTTGATAACAACACTCAAAAGAAACACATTATTAATTTATCAAGAGAATGGAGGCAAAATTCGCAGGTATTCATGTCAAAATGGTTCACACTAAGAATGGGATTTCCAATAAAACAAAGGTACCATGATAGATGGCCTTGGGAACAGTTACATTTTAGATCTTTCCCAGGTGGCTTACCTGATTTTTTACTAAAAATTGACATTGACTTAATAGTATATAATCAAAAATATTCTCTTCATTCACATACAGCGGCTAGATTTACACATTCGCTAAACCCTACAGTGACGGGACTAGGTTGGATTTTGTACATTACATAAATCCAGCTTTGGTGATTTAGGAACTTCAGTTTAGGACTAATACGGTCTCAGTCACAACATTTAAAATAACATCTGTGCAACATCAGCTAATGTTGAGGAATACAGGATTATGTAAATATCATTACTGCTTTTTAAGAAAGGAGAATTTTGCAAGCTGTGGTTTCTTTTATTCAGAGGGCAAGCTGGACCTGCTACAACTTCTCCTTCTCTAGGTTACTATTAAACATTAAAAGCCTGGGATTTCTTTGAGTCCAATCACCAATTATAGAGCCCAGATGCATTCTGAGAGTCCTCTCCTCATTTTGCTGAATGACATCCTAGATTTCAGCCCCCAAATCACTTCCCAAAGGTTATAAACAACCTCAATTTCCTAGTATATTTGAATGACATATAGATTTGCTCCGAGATGTTTGTGACACTTTGTTTTCCAGTTTTACACCCAAGCTTAATTTTTTTTTCCTCAACAGGCAAGACTCGTAGATATTAGAGGTGAGAGAGAGAATTGGCTATTGGCTAGTTGGGAATTGGCTAATACGGCTTTTATTCAGCCTTCTCCAACCTGGTGCTACCTAGATGTGTTACACTTCATATCCTACCATCCTCAACTCTTTGGGAATATAACCCAATGCATCAAGAGCATAGGATGGGCAAGGCTAGTTAAAACTAAGCTGCAGTTGGAAACAGTGGGCAGATATACATTTCTGCTTGGCCTATCAGTACTATGGGCCACTGACCATCCACTATGTTCTGAGTACAGAGACAGATAATATCACTCTCACCTTCTCCTTTGCAAACATAGGCTCTGACCGTGATATCCAGCTTCAATTAAAAATGGTGGTTTTCTGACTGAAGCTGTTTTAAGTCCTTCAGAGCAGATGTCCTGCTCTAGCAGACCCCCCACCCCCACCCTGCATTGATTGGCTGCAGAGTAAAAGCAGGGGGAAGCAAATTCTGGCTTTTAATTCGTGCGCTCATAATACTGTCAGACCATGGGCACCACCATTGATAACGGAGCTTTTTAGGGCCATTTTCAGGATGCCTGCATTGTATTTTGCAAATTTGAGACATCATGCAAGGTTTTCTTTTTTTTATTTTTAAATTGGAGGTGTGGATCAGACTCTTCAGAAATTACTTTTCTTTATCTTAGAGAGGTTTCCTCTATCTAATGGTTTCACATATCCTGTCAAAAAAAAACCCCTATCACAATGGTCACAAATTTCCCTCCTTTGTATAACTTTTTTTTTCCCCTTTTAGGCTGAATACAAAAGAGGAAACTGGGTTTGCTTCTTGTTCCTTTCTGCAACATCTGTGATACCACCATCATCTTGCATCTGTGGCCAAATCATATGCCACTTATCCATTCTAATTTTTTTCTGCCATAAAAGTCTGCTTGCGCAATCCAAGATAGCCTCATGGGGCAAAATATCTAGAGGTACAGATAGTCCTTTTCTTACAACAGTTCACTTACTGACCATTCAAAGTTACAACAGCATTGGAAAAAAGGGACTTATGACCATTTTTCACACTTATGACTTTTTTAGCATTCCCATGATCATGTGATCAACATTTAGATACTTGGCAACTGGTTCATATGTATGATGTTTTCAGCGTCCCGAGCTCACATGATCACCTTTTGTGACCTTCTGACAAGCAAAGTCAAGAGGGAAGCCAGATTCACTTAACAACCATGTTACTAACAACCATGTTACTAACTTAACACATGCAATGGTTCACTTAACAATTGTGGCAAGAAACATTGTAAAATGGGACAAACTCACTTAACAAATGTTTCACTTAGCAAAATAATTTTGGGGCTCAATTGTGGTCATAACTTATAACCATTCATTTAGAAACCATTTGAAGTTACAATGGTACTGAAAAAAGTAACTTATGACAAGTCCCGGCACTTACGACCATCGCACCCCCATTGTCACATAATCAAAATTCAGGTGCTTGGGAACAGGCATATATTTTACTAGGTTATGTGTACTGTAATGAATTTTCCTTACTTTAACCAGAGAATGCAAATACTGCAGAAGCATTTTGAGAGCTCAAAATATCACCTGTCATTAAAGTGTAAGGAGTACCATAATTATACAACATAATTCCATTTCTCTATTATGAAAGTAACCACATTTGTAAAAGTCCGACATATTTGCCAACTCTTTTGAAAAAGGAGCAAATCTGAGAAAGACATATTTGTCTGCTAAACAATAAGAAGGAATTCAATACTTTTCAAAATAAAACTGAAGTTCTTCATACAACTGCAATTTCATTCATCAAGTTATTTGGGGTCATCAAGTTAAGCCAGTGGCACTGCTTAATTTCTTCAAACAAGGCAGAGACAGAGCGACTTCTACGAACAAGAAAGTTAGAGCGGGTGGTTGCTGCTGAACTTTTCAAAATTGTCAGACTATCATCTGATCTGACCACTAACCACAGAAAGGAAAGAGTGAAGCCAATACAGCAGAGGGATGGATAGTCCCATTTATGTAAGAACAGAACTCCTCCAAATCACAGAATAAATTCTTGCTTTGAACCTGCGAATGATCAAATGCCTTTAAAAAATGCTCTTGCTGCAGGAACTTAACAGTTACTTATTATGCAGAAATAAAATAGGTGGAGATTTTCCTGGCCTGTAATAAAAGGAAGCTTTAAGTCATAATTTGGTCTGCTGATGAAAACCCATTGTTGCTTTTTTTTGTTAGCTTAACAGGATGTGTGAACCTAGTCACTGTCGTTGGTAACCCATGATGAATGTTTTAGTGCTGGGTTTCAACACACCAGCTATAGTTTAATAGATTACCAACCCTAGCTAACAATACTAAGTGAACCAAATTGCAGAAACAGAATAACAAAAAAATTAGCAGGACTTCCTTCTGATAGTGAAGGACTTTTCTGCACCAAAAAATTGGGGAAAAATAGAATTGTACTTTGATAAGAATGAAGGCAATGAATACCTGATGCAGATAAAGAAAGAGGTATTTTTGTGATATGCAAAACCAGCATGTTTAAAGATTTAGGAAGTTATTAATGCAAGTTAAGATTTCTGCAATACAAGTGATCCTTGATTTACAATAGTCCATTTAGTGATCAAAGTTGCAACAGCACTGAAAAAAGTGATGTATGACCATTTTTCACACCACCATTGCAGCATCCCCAGGGTCATGTGATCAAAATTCAGACACTTGGCAACTGACTCATATTTCTGATGGTTGCATTGCCCCGGGATCATGTGACCTCCTGACAAGTGAAGACGATGGCGAAGCCAGATTCACTTAACAACAGTTTTACTAACTAAACAACTGCAGTGATTGACTTAACAACTGTGGCAAAAAAAAGTTGTAAAATGGAGCAAAATTCTCACTTAGCAACACAAATTTGGGGACATAATTGTGGTCCTAAGTTGGGGACAGAGGTAGTATTCAGCAGTTTCTGACCAGTTCTGGAGAACCGGCAGCAGAAATTTTGATTAGTTCGGAGAACCGGGGGTAACTTTTCTCTAGGAGTGGGGAGGGAATGGAGATTTTGCAGTATTCTTCCCCTGCCACGCCCACCAAGCCACACAACTCCCACCAAGCCACGCCCACAGAACCGGTAGTAAAAAAATTTGAATCCCACCATTGGTCGAGGACTACCTGTAAAAATTATAAACAGTGTCATGGCATCTTAAAATCTACTGTGATAAAGTTAGTACATACGTTTTCACCAACTGCTATTTACCTGATGGAATGGACTCTCTTCCAGAAAAGAGCAACTACAAAACAGGATGCATCAGCTATATTGTCTCTTTTTTTCCCCTCTCCCCACTCCCTCAGCTGGGATGGGTCTAAGGACAATAAAAGGAAACCGCTGGTAATTTTCAAAACTCCATCTCATTAACACTTGCACTAATACCAGAGGTGGTATTCAGCCACTTCAGATCGGTTCTAGCAAACTGGTATTTCTGGTGAGCAGTTGGCCCCGCTCACCCTCCCCTGCAACCCATCACTGACTAATACCTTTCTGGAATGTCAGAAGGAAGGAAACAAAATCAAACTAAAGAATCAGATGAGAGTGTCCTGAAACACAGGATTTGATCTTAATTCCACACCACACATAGCCCCAACATTATGGTATAAAACAGGGGTGCCAAACTTGCGGCTCGCGGGCCAGATGCGTCAAATGCTGGCCCCGCCCCCACCCAGTTTAGCAAAGGGGGGGAAAGTTCCGATACATCACGTGATGTTGCCATGACGACACGAGTTTGACACTCCTGCTAGAAAAGCAATAGGAGTTTCCCATCACCACCCTCTTCTTTCCTTTCAGAGTAAGGAGGAAGTGAAGTGAGTCAGGTTAGAGACCCACAGAAACATCTGGACCAGGGTTCTCTTTGTGACAAGTGTTTGTGCAACTTCAGGGGAGCCTGAGCAAATAAAATTGTAAAAACCACACTGGGAGAAGCCCAGCCAGCACACATCTTGCACTGAGAGAATGAACAGCAGGCTTGTGGATGGGGAAAAGAACTGTTTAAGTGTGTTAGAAACAGACAAAACAAAACCTTTCTGAAATGTGCCAACTAAGGATCACTTCTTTATATACATAAACTTGGCAGTTTAATCGTAGCTTTAGAATTCAATTACATTTGCTGGGTCCTATCTATGCTTGTACTATCATTTAAATTTTAATTTGCTAAGTTTGTACAATACACCCATGGTTGAGTGTACCATGATTTATTGCCCAATAATGTCCATAGCAAAACTGTGTCAGGAGAAGAGGAAACAGATTACTTTAAAACAAGAACTAAGGATGTCTATGGAGATTCTCAGTCGTCCAGGTTATGATTGTCCCAAAGATGCTTTTTCAAGAGGCAACTGGACTTTCTGGTTTTTCTTTGATGATGAAGCTGAAGTAGCTTCTTGGATGAGAAGTGAAACGTCTTCAAAGAAAAACCAGAAAGTCCAGTTGCCTCTTGAAAAAAAGCACCTTTAGAACTAAGGATGATTTTAGATCACTCCAGTTGGGGGCTGGGATTGAAATGAAGATAGTGCCATGAGGATAAAGCAAGACATGGTTCCCAGAGAATCTTCATGCCATCTCAAAACTAGCAAAGTAAGGGAGCAGTTATCATACTGCAAACAATGTGTCTTTGTATGTGTATGCACATGTATGCACTTGCTGTGTAACAGAGGTCCACCATCTTGCTGATTTTGACACACAACTCTAGTGGGTGTCTCTGTGCTGTGGTTAGGGGCAAGTGTGGAAGAGCCCATAATGGCTGATTAGCTGCATTTGAGAACATCATTTGCAACTGGTGCCTTTTCAGAAAGCATCCAGTTGTTAAAAACTAGCAGTTGCTACTACAAGATCCTTGATGATTTTATCTAATCTTTGGCTGGTAGCAAATTATATGATTTAATTCCATCCTCAGTAAGAAATATGGTATCACTATAGATATTCCATGAGTGTCTCTGTTCTCCATATGTCTCCTCCGCTGTATCCATATAATCAAATACCCCTTTTTTAAAACTATGTATATTGTAATAGCACAATTGGTATAATTCTTGTCTTGCAAATAGAAGGTTGCCAATTCAAAGTGTGGCAAAAATGTTATCTCTTTCTCTCTGTGTTTAATTTTTCCAATCACCTGATTTTACAGTAAAATGGGGCACCGCACAATCACTGCACAAGCACAAGGAAAAGTAGGGACCTAAGAAAAGAAAAAAATAGCAATTAAAAAGTCCTTCTACTGGCTTTCAAACCAGCAAGCTTTTATTTATTTGGCAAAAGTTGCAGCAATGGTGCTGTTGTAAGAGACCTATAACAAAACATAGGCTTAAAAGATATTGGAAAGAAACACAACAATCATTAAGAAATAATTTTAAGCTGGTTATTTTGCCACCATGTATGGGCATTTGATACTAATTCCACGTAACTATATGTTTTTGTATATTTTATAGGGAGACACCGTGGCTCAGTGGCTAAGATGCTGAGCTTGTTGATCAGAAGGTTGGCAGTTCAGTGGTTCGAATCCCTAGTGACGCGTAACGGGGTGAGCTCCTGTTACTTGTTGTCCCAGCTTCTGCCAACCTAGTAGTTCAAAAGCACTACTACAACTGCAAGTAGAAAAATAGGGACTACCTTTGGTGGGAAGGTAACAGCGTTCCATGTGCCTTCGGAGTTTAGTCATGCCGGCCACATGATCACAGAGACGTCTTTGGACAGCGCTGGCTCTTTGGCTTAGAAACAGATATGAGCTTCCTAGAGCCGGAAATGACTAGCACGAATGTACAGGGGAACCTTTATCTTTATATTTTATAAGTATGTATGCAATGAACACTTGAACATGCACACATATACAAGGGTATATATTTAAATATATACTGAATCCCTTTTAAGTTGTTGCTGAACTCTCTGTCTTGACAGAATTTTCTTAACCCAGTTTAGAGTTACATCAGCATGAGCATAGGAGCATTTAAAATAAGAAGTGCTGAAAAAGTAGCATCTATGGGTTGGGGTATTCCAAAAATAAATTTAAAAAATCAAGATGGAGGTTTCAACCATGCAATCGAAGCTTCACACCTTTGCATATGTATATGATATTAACCCAAGTGGGATGAGGATTTGATTGCATGGTCTCAATAGCCATCTTAAAGCTTTTTTTGATGCCCACTCCCCCTCTAAGACATTATTCTGCAGAGAAGCCTTCATCTGATTACAGAAAGCTAGCATTATGGAGTAAATTATCCTAAAGAAGAAATGCATGCTGAAATGGATTTGATTCATTTTTATTTACAGTCTATACCTTTTTCAAATGAACAAATCTCTCTCACACACGTCAGAGTTTGCCCTATTCAGTAATGAATTCGACTATTTGAAATCCTTTCCGCATTAAATCCATGTGCATTCTAGTTTTCTATGGATCTTGATTACCCTGACATGGTTCCTATCACTCTCTGGACTTTTGGGCTCAATACGATAGAAGTTGCACTGTCGACTTACGACAATTCAGCCCAAAATTTTTGTTGTTAAGCAAGACATTTGTTAAGTGAGTTTTGCCCCATTTTACAACCTTTCTTACCATGGTTGTTAAGTGAATCACCGCAGTTGTTATGAGCAAGGTTGTTAAGCTTCCCCATTGACTTTACTTGTCAAGACACTGCAACCATTGTAAACATGAACCAGTTGTCAAGCATCTGAATTTTGATCATGTGCCCATGGGGATGCTGTAAGGGATATAATTGTGAAAAACGGTCATAAGTCACTTTTTTTAGTGTCCTCACTTTGAATGGTCACTAAACGAACTGTTGTAAGTCGAAAGACTATCTGTTATCTAACACAGTTGCAGGGCACTCGTTTGGGGAAGGTCAAACAGCTGGAAAGCCTTAAACTTTCTCTTCTTATGCACACAGTTTTAAAAAAGCAATTCTAGCTGCAGTTTCGCTTCCCGGAAAAAAATATATTTATATATACTTCTTTTCCAGAGGAAACCCAGCTGGCGAATGAAAGCTTGGTTTTTTTGAAAAGCCGAGGCATTTAGCGGGATCGCCCTCGACTGGGCGGCAGCGCTCGGAGGGGAAAGGAAACTTAAACTTTCACGAAGGTCACGTGGTTTACAGGAACAGCAAGACCAGAAGAGCCGAAGGCAGCCCGGCTTCCTCCTTGCGACTGCGCAGTGCCTCTTGGCAGCGGTGGAGGCGAGGGAAAGGCATGCTTTTTTTCCCCCCGCCTCTCCCGCCCGCCAGCCAGCCAGGAGAGTTCCCATTCGAAAGGTGGTTCTCGCTGATTGGCTGTCATTGGCCAATGACATTGCCCTCCGATTCGTAATATAAATATCGTGCAGGGGGCAAAGAGTTTGTGTTTTTTCTGCGTTCTCCTCTGTCGAGGTTTTAGGAGCTTTCGCTAGTGAAAAAAAGGTAATGATTTGTCCTTTTTCATTCAGTGGCTTTAACTCGTGGAAGGGAGTGGGTTAGTTGAGCCGAAGTTGCTTGCACGCAGATGAAGAAAAAACAAAAAAAAACCCCCTTTTTTTATTCTAGGGGGTATTTTCACTTTTTCTGTGTCTAGCCGGAGCAAGAGGTTTTGCGGCTACTTTTCTGATACAGCGTCCAATTGTGACATTTTTTTATTCAACTAAATTCAAACTATTAAATATTTTTTTAAAGGCTTCCTGAAAATGCATTTGTAAATATGAGTCGAAAATAGTGCAACACGCTCCCTCCCCCCACCCCAGGTCGCAGGTGTAGAGATTTGATCTGTCTGCCATGAGGAAGTATTGGTGCGATTTGCTCATCTGTGGCTCCAGGTGCAATGTTTACTCAGATTTGTGCAAGATTTTTCCCTTGTTGCAGTTCCCTCAGCACCTGAGAAGAATTTAGGTGCAAGTCGTGATAGCAAACGACTATATGGTGGGAGAGAATCCTGCAGTATATTGCTTTATGTAGTTCTGCAGATTGTATGCAACAAAAATTCTTGCTTGTTGGTAGGAGGCCTGCTTAATGTTCTCTAAGTAATGTGCATATGAAGGGGGTATTAAGCAAGTTTGCAACCAATATACGAGGGGGGGGCATATAGAATTTTGGAGCCTTTGTTTGTTGCTAAATTAAAGATTATTTTCACCAGCATTTGAGCTGATGGAAAGCTATCTCTGTGCTACTAAAACACTTGTGTCTGGTTGTTTGTAACCTTCAATTGGTTGTTTCAATTGTTGCCATATGATGCACTGAAAAGATACATCATACTGAATGGCAACAGTTTTTGAATCAACATACTTCAGATCGGCTAATTTATGGCATGCATCCAAAATCCAGGATCTATGACTACTGTGGGATTAAAATTTGGCAGTTGTGGTCACTTCATTGTTGTTGCCAGCCAGCTATGATGCAATTGTAATTTCCAATGCTCTCTGCCAGCTTTTTACAAGGCAAATCAGTGAGGAAGTTACTCCTGTTCTCACTGCTCTTTTGCCTGCCAGTAATCATTCTGTTTATTTAGGTAGGGAAATACCTTTGAAAAGGTAATACAATAGGACACAGGTTGTTTAGGCGCACAAGGTAAAATTTCCTGCTTTCATTGTCAATCTTTGATCCCTTTCTGTAGTTTTGGATGTTGAGAGAGGGAGATGATGAAATATGATGACATCATGCAGGTTGGGTTGAGGGAGAATGTGACTGGCCCACAGTCACCCAGCAAGTTTTGTATGTCCAGGGCTGGACTAGGACTCACAATCTCCTGGCTTCAAGCACCAAGTATGCTTTGGCACCATTATAATATGTTAGAGATGATGTCTGCATTCACTGTTTGAACAAGTGTAGCACAGATTGAAAAAAAAAAAGATTGATAGAGTCCTAATTTTATTTTTCTTCCCTTCCTCTAAATATCTCCAGGTGAAGGGTAATCACATCTTAGCAGAGAATAACATAGGAAAGGAGAGAGGAATAAGCAAATTGTGACAGATGGGTAGACCTGTAGCTGCTAACCCAGGGGTGGGCAAACTTGTCAGCTTTAAGACTTGTGGACTTCAACTCCCAGAGCTATGCTGGCTGGGGAACTCTGGGAGTACCCTGACAAATAAGAATATCGATAAA
>JAOYMU010000001.1:64378892-64399337 GCA_025802295.1 Psammodynastes pulverulentus | reverse complement strand
TGTAAACCGCTTAGAGAGGGCTGTAAAAAGCACTGATAAGCGGTATATAAATCTAAAGTGCTATTGCTATTGCTATAGTGTCTGAATAATTAAGTGACTTTTTTGCAAGATTGGTGAGTTGGAGCTTTTCTTCACTAGGAATTTTAGCATAATTCAGCCCTTCTTGTATTGATTTGCTGGTAAGATGCAGACCTGATTTTGCTAAACTATGCTAAACTCCTTCCAGGAAATGTACCAAAGTCTGACCAAAGATGGCCTGGTTACATGATCATACCTCTCTAAAGGGGCATAGAAGCACTACAAAGTTTAAACCATATGGGTCAGTATTGAATGAAGCAGGAAGAACCAGTTATTTTCCTGAATATTAAGAATCTTAATGTAAGGCTGTTTAAAACATGGGTGTGGAATGAGATAATAAACTAATGTCATGTGTTCAGAAAGGAATACTGGTGTTGCCAGAACATTCCAATGCTAATATGAACTGCAAGGAAGGAAAGGTCCAAAATGCCTTTTGTTATCATCCAGCAATGAAGGAAGGGGTCAGAGCAACAAAGATCTTCACATCCCTCCATGCTAGTATATTTGTATCTTAATCCCTTCAGCATAATTGGGATTTTGGCCCCAAAGGTTTCTGCATGCAATAGGCCCATAGGAAGGCAGCTGTGTTGGTTTTGAGACCAAAACAACGAAGGATCTGGGAGGACTCTGCTTCCCTTCTTAGAGTACGACCCCTCCTTCCTAGGAAACAGCCAGCCAGTGGTTTTCAGACCAAAAAAGGTTCTGGGAGGACCTCTGCTCCCCTGCAGTAGTACGTGCAGCTCCTTTCACAGCCTGCTTTGTGGTTTTCAGACCCAGGAGAGTCTGGAAGGACCTCTGCTCCTCTCAGCAGTAGTACAGACATCTCCTTGGATAGGATTTTGCTCAGTGACTTCCCAGCTAGTTCTCCAGGTTTGACTCCAGGTTCAACTCTCTCACTCACTTTTCCGTTCCATTTTCACACAGCCTCTCAGTCCTGCACTCCAGCCAAACCCTCTTGATTTCCAGACTCTGACATCGTGGTCCTCTGGGACTAGTGAACAGCCTGAGGAAGGCTAGGAAAGGCACTGAAGGAGCAAGATCCAGCTGTGACTGGTAGAAGGGTCCTCTCACTCACACACAGGCATACATACACACACTCCCCTTGCTGTCCTGGACTTTAAAAGTTAAAATTTAGAGGTACTCACCTTTCCAATTCCCTTTATTACCCTTGCTCCAAACGGGCAAGGTCCGGGAAACCCAACCACAGACACAAGGGGTGAAAATGCCAGTCCAGTTCCAAGCCGGGAGAACGACGCTGGAAATAAAATGGAGTCAGGCTGCAGGAAAGAAAGTCTGTTTATTTGGTAGCCAGAAACAAGCAGCATGATTTTGGGGTGGCTGACAAAATAGGAGTTAAGGGTAGGTAGGTTTTTATACATTATTTGGGGCTTTGTGATTGAGATGCCTGTTCTTGTGTAAGAATGTACCCTTTAATATTTTAATGGCTGTTGCCAGATTCCTAGGGGATCATGTAGGGGTCATGGCTGGTTCTACAGGCACAAGGGGAAATGCAAATTCTAGGTGTTTGTCTGAGCTAATCTTGTCAGCTTTGGCTTGCCTAATTGTGTTGCTTATTTGGAGTCTCTTTGCTTATGAATAAATTGGGGAATGGACACAAAATCTCGGTTCCTAAAGACCAGCCTCTTCTGCTTCTGCTTGAGGCTATTTTCCTATGGCAGGAAAATGAGCTACTTTCTGCCTTTGTTAAGATTTTTATTCTCTTCTCCTTTAGGTGAAAATTCTACCCTGCCTCTTTTTAACATTAAGAATAAATAATATTTTAATTGAGGGGGCAGAGGGGGCTTCCTACAGAAGTAAAAGCATTCCAGAAGGATTTGTTTGGTGGGCCACTTTTCTTCAGTGTTCTTAAATGCATCTTCTCCGATGATAGCGTTATTTGTTTATAAAGGCCATCTAAGAATTTGTCTGGAGCTACAAGGGTTGCCAACGTGTAAAGTAGAAGACTCAGGTGGGGTGCCCATGAAGTAAGTGCACCATCCCAGGCAGCATGCAAGATTTGCAAGCGTCTTGAATGTCCTGTTCCAGTACTAAAGATAACTAGGTCCCTTGAGCTTTTTGCACGCACACACGCGCGCGCGCGCGCATCCTAAAAAAGAAAAAAAAAAGCAAATGAGGTAAAAAAAGAGCGGGGCGGGATTCCTATTACTTCTTCCCCTTCCTTAGAACGGGGCCAAGGAAGGTTCGGCGCCGGAGCTCAAAGAGCCTTTGAGGACAGCGCGCGCCAGCTGCAAACAGCAGCTGCCTCGGCGGCCGTCCGGGGAACATCCAGGAGTGCGCGCGCGCCCGCCCCGTCGGCACCGCGCGTCGCTTGGGACCCGTCCTTCTGCTGCTTCTGCGCTTGCTACGTGCACACTGACACTGTCCTCATGGCAAAGCCCAAGCCTGGCTGTACCATTTAGCATCCTCCCCCCCCCCACCCCGAAAAGGGGAGAGAAGGCGGCGAGCCGAATCACGCGCGTCGAAAGCAACGTACGGAGTCCTGAGACTCACCCTGGCGTGAAGGCTTGTCCCCAAATGAAAAAAGGAGGTTGGCTGGCGGCAACCATTGCGGGGAAGGGAGGTGTGGGAGCGCGGTACTGAAGCTCGGGCAAGTACAGTTGGTTCCTCCCTAAACTAAGGACGTGCAGAAACGAACGCGCCGCACCCCGCGCTGTAACTCACAGGGAAGGGAAGGAGGGAGCTGCCCGGCCCTCGGGCACGGAGAGGATCCCTCAGATTGGCCAGCCCGACGGAGGGCGCGACTGCCGGGTAGCCGGACGCAGCTCCCATTGGGCAACCGTGGCGTCGCGTCACGGGCTCGATTTGCATGAAGTTAGGGCGGGGCGGGGGAGCAAAAGGGAAAGCAGGTTGCACGGCTGCAGTGGTCGCGGCGGCGGCATGGGTTGGCGTGTGTGTGTGAGAGCCGCGCCGGGCTGGGCTGGCTCAGGCTTAAGGGAGCGCGGAGAGAACAAGAGGCTTTGCCACCGCCCTCTTCCTCTCCGGCTGACAAGAGAAAACGGTCCCTGAAGGCTTGGATCCCGGAAGCTGCCGCTGTGGAAGGAGGGCGCGAAGCTGTACCAGGCAGTGCCTGGCAAGCGCTCCCCAAGTTCAGGTACTTCGGAGAACTCCGTGGAGAGTGAAAGGGAGGCATGCGGGACTCCGTTGGGCGAACGGGCGCAAATCGGAGGAAAGTCCCTTCTTTCCGAAACGGGAGAGCTTCGGCAAAGGGAGTTGCGTGCAGGCAGCTAAAAAAATGAAAAAGAAAGGAAAAGCAAAGCGGCGTCGTGCCAGGGTCGGAAGTTAAAGTGGTTCCTCCAAAGCTTCGCCGAGGACCCGGAGCCGGTGGGGTTCGAGCGAGGTCACGGAAAGACCGGTAGGTATTAAAAAAAAAAAAAAAGAGCGCTTCGACTTTCGGTGTGGCGATTTGCTTTTAGCGCCTTTGCTCCCCCGGCCTCTTGAAATTGCAAATTGTGGGTGATGCTTGGGACGAGGAACCAGCCCTGCCTGATCGCTGGAAAAGTTTATCCGGTCTGCCTTGACGCCCTCTGAACTAAGGATGGCGGGGAGGGAGAGAGAGAGAGAGAGAGAGAGGATCGCTGTTTGCTCCCGGAGGATGTTGGAGAACTGCTTGTTGAACTGCGGCTTTGAAAATGATTTAAAAAAACCACCAAGTTGGCTTATAATGTAGTCGGACGAATACCGTGGAGTATGTACTGTGTCCCCGAAGGAAATCTCTGCAGGACCAAAGATCCGATTCATTCCGCTGAAAATCAATGGGAATTTTGTTGCTACTCTGACAAGTGGGTGAATTGTTCTCCGGAGGGAGACGGGACTTATTGCAACAGTGCCCCCCCCCCCTCTCAGTAGCATCTCTTGCCTTTCTGAAACACTTGGGGTAGCGTAGATACAGTATTTTCCCAAGTATTTTCCCATGCAATTTTGTCTTGGGTACGAGTGGTGATGGAGAGGAAGGCCCCCTAAGTATATATTTAAAGGGTGAGTTTATATTTTGGAGAGCTGAGGATGAATATAAAGCAGTCCTCCGCTCTCCTGTTATGTTAAACTACAATTCCACGCTCCCCAACTCAAATCCAGTGGCTATACTGTCCCGAGGAATTGGGGGAATTGCAGATCTGGAGGGCATAGGAGAAAGCCAGGCTGTGGCCGAAAGCTCTGCTGTTTTGCGATTGTGTTACACAAGTTGGAAAGGACAAGGAGACTGAAAAGGAAGCTGCCTTGAGATGATTTAGAATCGGGTTTAAATTTCTGAAATAATGTAGACAAACAGTTAATAAGGACAGTGATCCTGCTGATACATGTTTTTATTTCAGGTGCTCAGTTAGAGGGCTGGGTGAGATAGGGTGATTGCCTGTCATTGGTACCCTAGAAGCGGATGCCTGTTTGGTTAATTCTCCAGAAGCAGGTGAGCCACTGACTAACGCACATTGTGCTGCTATGTCCCCACTGTGCGTGTGACAGCGGCTAACCTGCTTCTCGGACATCACTGTGACTTCTTCTGTAACTCACCTGCCCTCTAGAAGCGGCTACATCTTGGAGCCTGATGACTGCCCTTCCAACTTGAATGCCATAAGAAGAAAGGTTTCTCTTAAAGAATTGAATGTCCAACCTTTTACCAGCTTGCACAACCATAGCTATTGTAAGAAAGCAGATTTGGCACTCAGAATGCTTTTTCCCATTGAACGTATTGGAAAGACTCAGAATGAAATGCATTTGTTATCATTTTAAGCAGTCTGGGGTTTTTTTCCCCCAAGAAACTTTAGACTAGAAAAGGTCTGGATTTAGTCGGAATGACTCAGGTTCTTCCAGTGAAATGGTTACGTGATGAGATCTAAATCTGCCTAGAAAGATTATAAAATAAGTAAGGAATTGAACATCCCCTCCCTTAAACATGCACGTACAGATAGCATCTCACCCAATCAGGCAGACATTGTTTTCTTTGAAAACTTCCATAAAGGAGATTTTATTGAATTTTAAGATAAAGATCTGTCATGGCACACAGTAATGAAGAAATGTATTCTTCAAACAGGTAAGGAGACTCTACTCTTTGGAGCATTAATTTCCATTACATTTTTTTTATATATAGAAGATATCTATGGCGTCCTCCTCCTTCCTAAATTTATCTTCCTCCCAGAATAAATGCTTGTTCCTTCATTTGAGGTAGATTTTGGCTGGTGCTATTGAAGGCACAGTGGAATCTATCCTCAAATTTTGATGAAAACAAAAGTGCAGTTTTAAATCATTTGTTAGATACTTCAAAATTAGCTTTACATTTGCTGCTTAATTTTTCTTCCTTTCAGTGTCATCTGCCATAAAATGTGTCTGCTCGGACATGCAATTTTTAGTCATCACTCCTTTTTTCCATACAGTTTTGTACACTGGAAAATGGCTTGTTTTCACACATTTTCTATTTTATACCAGAATGTTAAGAGGAATGGTTTGTAGTCGGTTTCATCCAACACTGGGAAAAATCCACCTTTCCCTGGGCCTCATTTTGCAGCTGCTCTTCAACCAAGAGAAAAGGACTTTATTCTGAACTGGTTAGTTTTGCTGGAAACATAAATGAATCAGAATAGAAAAGTAGCTGAAGGATGATGTCCAGAAAAGCTATAGGCTGGTTGGCATCTGAGAGGCCAATTTGCCTCACATAAATAGATATATGTGCAATAGGTATACGTAATGGAATTTAAGTGGAAATAATATAATTTAGAAAGCCAGTTGGTGTAGTGGTTAAGGCACCAGGGTAGAAATTTGAGGCTATGAATTTTATTCTTACATTGGGTACAAAGCCAGCTGAGTAAACTTGGGCCAGTCATTTCCCTCAGCTGTAGGAAGGAAGCAATGGGAAACAAACCACTTCTGAAAACTTGCCAAAAAACTTCAGGGAATTGTCTGTACAGTTTCTGAGAATTGGGCACAGTTGAATGGAAGAAAAAAAGTACTAATATGTAACATATATTGGAGAGAAGATTCATAAGTTATAATTGGTATTTTAATGTTAATTACACCAAATTTGGGGCTTAGGTTTGAGAATGGATTTACATTAGATATATGAATGGATTTATTTAGGCCATTGGAAATAATATAGTGTGATGAAAATATTTCTTATGTAAGAGTTTTCTTTTATTCCAATTCACTGTATGCCTCAACCAAAAATTACCAGATTTCCATGGTTTCTAACACTTTAATTGCTTCTGTTAAGCTTTTTTGTGTACTTTATAATTTAATCATTTCTTGCAACAGTCTCAACAAATAAATAATGAAACTTCCACATTATTGAGAGGAAACTAAAGTTTGAGAGAGAGAGCAAGACAGAGACAGAGACCACCTAAACATGCATTAATGACATGGCTAAACTGGAATGCTCATGCTAAATTCCCAAGTCTTCCAAAGTTCCCAATACAGCAGATTGTAGTGGTTCGTTATTAAAATAATTTATTTTACTTTTTCACAGTTTATTTATTCACAATCCTGAGACATTCAGGAAGATGATGTTGAAAATGTTAAGAAAGGAGTGTGCAGATGGAAACACAGATTACTCTAAAGAAGTAATAGTTTTTCTGGTTTCCTTGGTTAAATAAGAATCTAGTTAAAAGCTGTGCTGGCTTGTTTGTGGACGTTCCCATATGTACCTGAAGAGCTCGAAAATCAATGGATGATTTGCAGGCTGTAGAAAGTCCTACAGAAAGTCTGATTATAAAAATCAGGTGCAACAAAACGTACCTTACACTAATCAAATATTGTGCAACCTATTTATGTACATTTTAATAAAAATAGTGTTTTTGTGAGTTATAGTGGATCATAATCCTAAAATTAGTGGGGCCTCTGGTTTTAAATTTGCCACATAGTCAGCTTTGACTTACCTAGAACACTAAGCAAAGTCAGTCCTTGATATATTTATTATACTGATTTATATAGCTAACCATTTCATAATTGCGGCTCTGGGTGTTGAACATCCAGAATAAACACAACACTCAAAACCAACAGAATAAAAATAATAACAATAGGCAACATTGACACAGTACTTTAATGTCAAATACCTTTTAATATTCAGTGCTGTTCATTGCTATCCTGAATCTCACATGCTTATGCGGGTTAAATGACTTTCTGTTGTTTTTTTATTTCATAATTTTAAGAGAGGGATGTTTCTAAACCTCTCGCTTATATCTGTACTAAGCAGCAATACTTATTTACTTATTTGTTAGATTTATGTCACATTTTTTCCTTCAGGAGCTCAATGTGGCGATAGTAATATCAGTGGTAAGTGCCTACTAATCTATTGTGTGATTAATTATCCGCTTGTTAAGAACTGAGAGAATCAATATCTTTGCATTGTAAATGTGAAAACGCTGGTAACAGGAGTCAAGCCCACAGCAAACCCTTTCAGGATTGAACTGTAAGCTCCTTAAGCAAAATAGAAAAACAAAATTATGCAATCTGAGAAGCAGATAGGAAGATGCTCTCAGTCTGTAAGGAATCTGCATTGAAGGATGTTCAATTTCTTAATGTCTTTTTCACTAAGATGCTCTTGTTTTCCTTCTTTTTATTTTTCTGGAGAAGGTAGCTGAAGGATGAAGCAAAGATGAATGAAATGTTCTGGTTTCTAATGTATTATGGAGTCTGTAAGTATACCAGCATGATCCCAGGAGATTATAAATAGCATTTTGGGCCGAGAGCACCAGAACGGCACATGCTCCTTACATAAAAATGTAAGCACAGCCTTATGTAATGCTTCTTAAAACTAGTTGGCAGGAAATTCCACCAGGAGAGAGTACTCAGTCATCCAGAAACAGCCAGAATCTTCTGATCCAAATCAACCAAGATTGGCTGATGCTGCTAAAACCATCTGAGTAAATAGAGTACCCTCCAAGCAGGTTGGCTGAAAAGGATTCTGTGGCCTAGTTGATACGAACTGCCCTGGCAGAGTGAGGCCTTGGTCCCAGGAACCAGATGTAGGTTGTTGTTGTTTTCCCTTTTTGTCTCTCCCATCCACCGTCTAGAATTTACCAGCTTTCCCCCTTGCCAAGTGACCAGTTTAGTGAAAAAACACATTCCTGGCCAGTATATGATTCTGCATTTAATCTTAGCTGTCTTTTTGGGAATAGAAGGACTACTCATGAGAGCAACAAGATAGCCAGTCATTGTGATTGAATCCTGCCATAACTTCATTGGAATCACTTTTTCCAGGGGCCTATTTACATTAAAATGCTGCAGCAAAAGAAGAGTGTACTCCCCTATACAGTGTGCTATATAATAAACCTATGATGCTTCAAGGTGCCACATGACTCAAATTGTAATGACTAGTTTGATGCACCATAGTAAGCCAAATGATGGCTTGCTTGTTTGTTGCTTAATGTGATACATGAATACAACCAGTATGGTTTGTAAATCATCTTGGATGCTTTACTGTGTTACAGGAAGCCAGCTAATTATGCTTTATTCTTTAAACTATGGTTAAACAAAAAATTGGCTTAGCACTAGCTATATGCAAAATTATGTCGTTAGGGAGCTCCAAAATATTTCTTTCTTTCTTCAAACTGTACCAATTCTACCATTTGGGATCTAGCATTTGGGGGAAAGTTAATCTCTGAACCAATAATAATTCAGGGTGTTCTGGATGATTCAGGCCATTCCTAGAACAGTAGAATTTGCCCACCTCTGTCATGTTGAGTGAAAATTGCCTTTGTTCTTTCCACCTCTGATCTACTGAGTCCAGGGTGTCTTCCATTTTGCCTTTTATCTCAGCATGAGCAAACCCAATCTTACACTGCTTCAGTCTGTTACCAGGAACTGCCTAGATTCTGTTTTCCAGGGAAACTATCACTTTGTCCTCTAGATACACAGGGGTTTTTGTGTGTGTGTGTGGTCATTTTATTAAACATTACAAATATAAAGATGAAAACAAATGCAATCTTTAAAAAAAGACAAAAATAGAAAATTAGAAAGTGCAGAAAAGAAAAAAATAGAAAAGATATAGAAAAGAAAAGAAATATTGCATATAAAGTAATTATTTCCCCTTTCATCACAAATAATTTCAGTAAGTCAATCACTTTCCCCTAAAATACTACAAATGATCTTCCCCTATCTCACACATGAATATTTTCTATGAAGCCATAATTAAGGGGGCAATATTTTGGTCCATGAGCTGACGAAACATCACCTTTATGGTGCAGGAATAAGCTGCAGAATTAAATTGCTGGGGATATTGTTGCTATTCCTTTTGCCCTAGAGTAGCAGAATTCTGTAACTTGGCTTTCTTATGCCCCTGTGTATTTGTTGAAATTCCAAAGTTGGTTAAAATCCTGTTTTATGAAGCTGCAGGGATGGGAATTTGGTAATGGATCATCGTTTGTATGTTTGACTTGCATCGCTAGTAAAGAAGCAATTCCAGTAGTCGTGACCTCATTTTATAGCCCTATTCCTACTCAAATGTTACTGCTTGTAGAATTTTACTAATACTAGAGTAAGGACTTCACTAATGTCAAGTTTTTGTTTAGTGTCTTGTCTGAACTCACTCCTTGTGTGTGTGTGTGTGTATGTTTGTGCATGTGCATGGGTGTCCATGTGTATATATAGGCAAACACAGACAGGATTAATAGTAAAACCTTTCAAACCTGCCTTGCCTTTTAATGTCTCAATAAACATTTTGGGGTGTAACTAATTCAGACTTGCTATTGCTATTCTAAGATGTTTGTTGAAGTTCCTAATGTAGGTTATAGTTCTGGTATTTCTGAAGGCTTTCAATCCAGGTGTACTAATTCACTAGGTCCAATTCTATGTGGCTTCTTGAGAGCAGCCAAGATTGGCTAAATTCCAATAAAAGAGAATATTTGTAGCTCAAAGTTGAAATGAGGGGTCTTTGGTGCTCTCTGAGCTTGGTTGTTTTCTTGCAGATGTTTCATTACCTGAATTAGGTAACATCATGAGTGCACTGGCTAAATTCTGCCACCTAGCTGGGTGTGGTAAGAAGTACGGTAGTTCAAAATTATTATTACTCAGATGGCATTCTTCATAGCTGGGATAGTTCTTTAAATTCTGGACGTTTTGTGTTGGGTTTCAGACATCCTGTTTTTAAAATGTTTCTGCTGACCTCTGTAATATAAACTATATATTTGTACTTCATAAATCAAATTGTTCCATTCAATTTTCATCTACTTCATACAGTGATATATTAATTTCTCATGCTGCTTTTTTTCCTTTCAATCTTAATCCAATTGGTTGGTCTACTACTGATTAGATTTTACATTGCTTATTGGAATGAATAGTCCTTTTCTTTCATTTTTACTATGCTTTAAGTACTTTCATTTTCCTTTTTATTTCAACTTCCTTTTTTAATTGAATTTTATGATATCTTTGATGATATTTTTTGTGATTTCGTAAAAGTGTATTGGAGCCATTAATCCTCTTGGGGATAAATAACTTCGTTTCCTACATGTGTTTTAGAATTTACTTACCACTATTATTCTGCTGTTTGGGACAGATCCGAATTGAAATTCACAACATCGAGAAGGTGCAATACAATCTTATCTCTGCTCCCTCTTCTGTTTTCTTTCTTTCTTTCTGTATTTTTAATTGCCTGGAGAAAATGTCTGATTTTACAATTGGCTTTTCACCACTATATATTCTTTAGACATTTCTATAATCTGCCTTCTTAATTAACGTTATAAAATTGATTTGCAGGACCTGATTTCCTAAATTATAATGTAGAATTTCATCATATGATAGCAACTATCCAAAATAGTGTTGTTCTTTTGCATTACAATTAAAGGGACACTATTAAAAATACCGATCTTATTAAATCTTCATAACAGGGTTGTGTAGCACTAAAAGTTTGATTGCTAAAAAAAAAAAAAACTATGGCAATGAGCTGGTACTTTTGAGACACATTCAATGGCTTTTCCTAAAACGAAGTATATAAACATGATCTTTGGAAAAAGACTCTCGAAAATGGCTGCACATTCTTTGACAATCTCTTCTACAGAATATTGATAGGCTTAATCAGTTAAATTAAACCAGTTGGTCAGAAAACAATTTTTATTACCACCTTGTCCTCGTAGCAGACCTGCAGATCCTCTGAATGGAACTTCACTTTCTAGAAGATGACGATTGTCAATTCTTGCTGCAGCCTTTCGTCCCCTGAAAATCTGCTCCATCTCCAAAGAACTGAGGGCCACCTAGCAAAGCAAGAATGGTACAGCAACTGCAAAAAGGAGTTAAAAATTAAGGACCTTTCCTTTTTTCCCAAGCAGCAGCTTCAACTGGATTGGTGGGCTTTCCGTAGATGATGGGCTTTTTAAAATTTACTTGCTTAGGTTTGTATGCCACTCCAGTCAGGAAATGGCTCTGAGCATCTGACATTCCCCATTACAGTGGTCATATTAAAGTACAGTTAGTACTATTAGCCTCGACGTCAGTGTAACTGTCTCCGCAGGCCATCTATTGGGAGACTAATGGGCTTCCTTGTGCCATTGGTTAGCCATTGTGAGAACAGACTGCTGTGGGCTAAATGTGCCAAAGGTTTGATCCAGCAGGGCATCGTTTATATTCGTGCATGGCAATATAAGAATCTATAACCATAAAAAACATTTTTGTGGGACTGCTTATCTAAATCTAAGCCGTTGGCTGCTGAAAGGGTTCAGCTTCAAACTGAGACTAGCTGATTCATTATTAACTCTTTATAAGTAGATAATTCTATCAGTGTCATAAAAATAAGTTTACCATTGAAATAAATGGATTCCTTGGGATAACATTGAATTGCAAAAGGCATTTTTAGAAGCTAAAAAGCAAACTGGGAAAAAATGGCCTTTAATAAGAACCATTTGATAGCCTTTTGAAAAAACTGATGCTTGTGGTTTTCCTTAGTTTTGAGTACTGCGCAATAGAGTGAATTAGAGCTAGCCTTTTTCTCCTCAGAAAGAGCTAAGAATGCTTCCCCTTAGCAAGGAGAAAGGAAAGCAATAAATTCAGGCTTCCTCTTCCTTTGGATCCCCTAGCACTACTTGATGGACTTCCAAACTCTCCAGAAGAGATTTCGAAGGCGCACGGAAGACAACAGGAGGAGGGGGGATATGTTGGCCAGAAGAAGGACTCTATATTGCCAGTAATATTTCTTGGTTGAGTCAGATTAAAGCTCTCCTGCTTTACTAGATACTCCCCTGCTCACTGAACAGCATATTTGGGAATAACTGCCAGTCGCTAATACCAGCAGCATGGCTTAAACCTCACAGATTTACTGTTCTTTCAAAATTCCACACCTGGGGAAGCCTGCTGATCAATTGGCTTGCAGGTACAAGTTTGGGCCGATGGTTAAATCTAGCCATCTGTCCAAACCTTCTGCTAACTATAGTAGTGCTGTGCTTGGCAGATGGTTTCTTCCTGGCTGGGGACATTCAAAAGGGGGAGGGTGTCAAAGCCAGAGGATTGAACTACTGACATTGTTTAACGCACCCTGTGCACCCAAAACCAGGACTTCCATCTTGCACACCTAGCTAGAACTGAGGCTGTAGAGGCAGAACAATAATCAGCAGCAGGGATAGCAGATTTTATGTCCGTATGTTATGTTGGTTGAAAACTGGGTAGGTGGTACTAACGGACGTGTAAGAAAGTTCAGAATCTTGTAAAAAGCCTCTCTTGCCACAATTGTCCTCTTCATTTTCCATCCAGTCCTTAGGAGCCATTTACAGTGGCCAAAAGTGTCCCCTATTATTGCTTTAATTGTTGAGAGGAAGAACAGCAAACTCCCCTGAAGTGAGCAGTTTTCTCTCATGACATAAAATTTTAATTAGAAACAACCCGGCAGCCCTGAAATGGGAACAGCAAGCAGCAGAAGTCAAATTAATAAAATATTCAATGACAGGAATGTATTATTGATACAGCCTATGTGCCTAGTTTTGAAAATACTGTCAAAGCACATGAAGCCGTAAGCTGGAAGACCTTCATCTCTTCGCTTGTAGGACCCAAACGCTGCTCAAAGAGAGCTGGCACTCAATGTTCAGTGAGTTTCCCAGCTGGATCATAATCACTCATCTGATCCAACCCATAAGGGCAATCATAGTGAGAGGTCTTGGGGACATCAGTTAAGGATAGGCATTTCAATCAGAGATACTCATGCTGAATCTCATTATTTCTACATATTGCTAGGCAATCTCAAATTGCTTGAGTTGAAAATGATTGTTATTCTCCAAGAAGTTGGTCAACTTCCCTTGACCAGCTGAAGGTACAATGTTTAAAGATGCTATCTGACAAAAACAGGATGTTATACTTGGTTCTTTAGAGATCTTGAAAGTATCATCAATCTTAGTGTATCACATTTTTGAGTTGAATTTCCACTACATGCTATGCTGGATTTAACCATGGCTTACTGAATAATCTACACCAGTGATTCTCAACCTTTTCTTCACCACGGACTCCCTTTTAAATTCCTCTTGTGGCCACGGACCCCCAAGACTTAAGATTTAAATCATAACATTTCTTCAAGCTCTCACGGACCCCCTGTTATGACATCGCAGACCTCCCAGCGTCCACGGATCATAAGTTGAAAAACACTGATCTATACTACACTAGCTGGGCTGGCATGACATGATAAATCATAAGCCATGGTTTGCAAATTTCAGAACTGGCTTTATAAAACCAAACTGCTTATTTAGTATACAGTGTGGTCCCTCGTTAAGAATGAGTTCTGTACCGTAACTCTGTCTTTAATCCCAATTTGTATTTAAGTCGGAACTTGTACTTACAAATGGAGTGCCTATTGCTAAAATGGCAGATGTTGTCCGTCCTCAAGCTGACAAAGTGCTTACATTGAACAATGCTTTCAGGAACCACTGAGCAATGCTTTCAGGAACCTGAAAACAGGTTGCATAACAGGTTACATTAATGCAGGTCTTCACTTCATTGGCTGGAAGGAGAACGCTGTCTGTCAAATAGGCAGCCCATTCATATCTAGGGTTTGCCCTTCCATTGGATGCTGTTAACCAAGGGACCACTTGTACTTTGGGAACCTATTTGTGTGTTCTTCAGGGAAAAAGAGGAGGGCGTATAACGGCAACAGCTGCAAGGCCGATATGAAAAGTGTGTCTTTATGCAGGGAACTTTCCTGCAGCATCAGTCTTTTGCCGTTTTGCTTAAGAGTGGCGCTATGGCTGGTGGCAGTTTGTGCAGTTTTACGGAGGGGTTCTCCTAGCTTTATCTGGAGTTGAATATGGAATTTTTTTGCATGTATGAACTCCATCACCAAATACGAATAAATGAAAAATATGTTATTCTTCCAAACAGTATGTGAAAAACAGGTACCAACTGTTCGAGGTTACAACAGTATTTTAAATAACACTCTTGTGACCAATCCTCAGATTTACAACCGTTACAGTGTCGTGCAGTCATATGATTGCTATTTGTGTGCTTCACAACTGGCTTGTAGCAAACAGTCTTAATGGAGAACACCGAAGTAAAATCAAAACTCACAATCCTGTGATGTCTCACTTAACAATCGAATGGGAAGTAATGTAAGCCTGTCATGGTCAGGTAATTTTCCATTTAGCAATTGCTGTGCTTAGTGATGGAGTTGTTAGTCCAATTGTTGTTGCTTAGCAAGGTCTAGTTGTGCTATAGTGAGCATTTATTTCATGAAAGTGTACAGAGTATACGGATATGGATCACTAGTATAGTTAAGGGCTTTTGCCCACTTAATACAGGTTGTCCTCGACTTACAAGAATTCATTTAGAGACCATTCAAGGTTATAACAGCACTGAAAAAGGTGACTTATGACCGTTTTTCACACTTATGACCGTTGCAGCATCGCCATGGTCACATGATCAAAAATCGGATGCTTGGCAACTGACTCACATTTATGACGGTTGCAATGCCCTGAGGTCATGTGATCCGCTTTTGCAACCTTCTGACAAGCAAAGTCAATAGCAGCCAGGTTACTAACTTAACAAATACAATGATTCACTTAACAAGCGTGGCAAGAAAAATAATAAAATAGGGCAAACTCATTTAACAAATGTTTCACTTAGCAACTTAAATTTTGGACTCAGTTGTGGTCGTAACTCGAGGACTATCTGTATTAGTTTAAGCAAAATAAACAAGGCAAAAAGGTTATGAAGTTGTTGAACTTCACAATGGCATGTTCTGCATAAAGGCCAAAGTTAAATTTTGGACTTTTAATGCCCAGAACATATCCCATCTCCTCCTGCCTCTGTCAAAAAGCATGAGACCTATGGAGCATTGGAATGTATTCCTTGCCAGATTGTAACAAGAAGGAGAAATTGTCTGAATATCACTGGAGGATGTAGGAGCTTATGGAGTTCTTCTTCCCCCCTGAAACTCAGTAAAATGTACCATGCTTTGTAAGCCACCATAAGCCAGGAGGATTAAGGGAATGTAACAGAGCTGCTAGAATAATATGCTAGGATAATGTGGTTCAATACAACATAAGGCACTGCTAGGAGTTGGAAAGTATTTATGGAGTACACTTATCTTCTGCTTGTATAAATGTTGGATTTCATCCAATCCATATTTTTACTAAAGTGGACTTACAGTAATAAATATGTAATGTTTCCTCCTTGCTAGCTTCTTCCTGTCTTACATAGATGCTTCATTAACTAATATAGTGATTATTTCATAACTGAATGAAGGGAGCTGTAATTCTGCTTTTATTGTGTATTTTAGTATTTTTATTTAGTGTGTTTTTTGTTGGATTTGATTCAATATAAAAATACTTTTTTAAATTTGATACAGCTACAAAGAGAAGGGAGATTTTGTAGAAAAAGGGAAAAAAAGTTACCAAATAATACATATTTATCGAGATATGGTTTCATTATTAGGTGTCTAAGAATTGTACATCCTGCTCCTTAATAGTCATCACAGATGATAAATAACAAAAATACTATGATTCATGAAAATATTTCTTCTATTCAGAGAAGGTCAGTGCTAATGAAGGCAGCATCCAATCCTTCCAGCAATATATTTGGTATGGTTGGGAGAAAACAAGAGCAAGAGGAAATTGCTTCCTGAAAGATGACATGATTTCAAGGCCATCCAGAGGACAAAGCATGAATTTTCTGCTTTTCTCCAACTTCAGCAGTCTTGTTTTGCCCTTTCGTTAGCTGTAGATTAGTTCTTAAGACACACCGCAAGATGAGTTGAGTAATTTTTCCACAGAAAGATCTGTATTGGGTCGCACGCTAAACGGAAATAATGTGGCAATGAGTTATCTGAAAATTAAGCCTAATAGCTTACTAGCACACCGGGCTTGTTTATACATGTAGTAGAAATATAAATATTAACCAGAAACAGGCTGCTGAGGAACTATAGAAATAACTAGTAAATCTCTTTGACCAAAAGGAAGGCAACTTGCAAAAAATTGTTTTAACTATGACCAGTTTTTGGTACAGCTATAGCCTCAATCTTGGAATCCGCCAAAACATGCAAAGCTTTTTTCTGAAAATAATGGAAATAGGTCTTAGAACTAGCTGTAAGTTGAAATAAAGAATGGAAATCAGCAGCAAAAGTCAGACACCTACTTGTCATGATTTGTTGGAAAGGTAAGATAGAAATGTATATTCAAATATTTATACATTATAGCCACTCCTGATTTATGACTACCCCAGTTAATGACATTGGCAAATAGGACATAAATTTTAAAAAAAAATTCCAACCAATGTGTGCAATTATAACCAAATTTCATGGGCCTCATAACAAAAGCATTCACTGTGAAACTGATTAAGGCCTAGTCAGTTTCAAGAAGCAGCAGGAACTAGTCTAGATTCTAATACACTAATTAAGGTCACAAAACTGAGTTTGTTAACTTGTACTTAGCATTTTTGAGGCAAATGCTATGTTGATGTGTTAGAATGAAGTAGACTGGATTCCACAGCAATAAGAGGGAGCTCAGTCCACAGATACTTTGTGTGAGAGAAAGAAGCTGAAGACAGCCCCTCCCTAATAGTTCTCAGAGTATATGATGCAAATAATAATGTACTTCAGTTTGGCAAAGTTCTATTTATAGGCGCAGGACAATAAAGTAGCCAGCTTGGAACAATCACCATGTGTCTTTCTTGGTTTTGGGGCCTGACAGTTGCAGAGAAAAGCACTTCTGAAAGAGATAGTTTGTATAGCAGGAAATTGTGCGGTAGAGCTAGATCAGGCATAGGACACTGTAAAAGAGAACTTTATCTGGTTGAAATGGCAGCAACCTGTCATCTTTCACAGGTTCTCTTTACACACACATTATTATGTTTATGAATAACTTAAGGCGACACCTAATATTCATTCTCCTCCTATTTTTCCCACAACAACCTAGGAGGTTGGTTGGGCTAAGGAAAAATGACTGGCCCAAAATCATCCAGCCAGGTGCTGAAGGCTGGACTAGAATCCACAGTCTCCTGGTTTCTAGCATGGTACCTTAAACACCAGATCAAACTGGATTTCTATATACTACTCAAAGCCATAAAACTAGAGCACTTTAGAAGAATTGAGAAATATGCAGTTTGAGAAACGTAAGTATGTGAGTGTAGAGATCGCTGCTTTTAGCATTATCAAGTCTTTGTATAACATCTGTTTTTTAGTTTGTTTTTGTTGTTCTCTCCTGGTTATTTTTAAACTGCTCTTTTATTGAAATAATACAACTTCAAGGATGAGAAAACTACAAAACAGAAAAAGTAAAGACTGAAGCAAATGGAAGCATTAACTGCAGTCAGTGTTTGTACCCAGAAAATATATCATGTAAACTTAATAAAAACATTAGCATAGGTAAGAAATTGAGTCTGGATTTTAATACAGCAGTCACTAACTATGATGTCTACAGAATCCTTGCAACTGTTAATTTTTTCAATTTATGCTGTGGTCCCCAATACTCAAACACCCAAATTGGCATGGAGCTGGAAAGAAACCAGTTTCTGAATTTGAGAAAGAAAACACCCAATATCCTTGGCTTTTTGGCCTCCCTCATCCCCTCCCACAGACCACAAGTACTGTAGCCAAAGGGAAAGGCATTTTATTAAGCCTTCACATAGGGCATAGAGACAAAGAATACATTAGATATATGTAATATATCAGAAGGCAACAAATCAAATAAAAGATATTTGATTAGATGGGAGAAAAGACAGACACTCTTAAAGATACGTTGCATTTCCTCTTGACGACTTCCAATACAGCCCCATTGTTTGTTTGGTGTCCCTGAAAGGGCTAGTTTTTGCACATCAAAGGACATGGTTTTGGTTCAAAGGAAAAACATGATTTTCCTGAACTTTAAAAGGAGGCACAGGGGCCATGCTCAAATGCTAATATTACCATTTATTGAAATGGTAATGATGCCTAAAATTCCAGGTAACCATTTGGTTCTCAAATTAATAACAGTGTGCTGACCCACTGTTATGTTTAATATGCACGTGAGCAATTCACATCTGAAATTGCATGAGATCCATAGCTGGACCATTTCTCTAGGGCAGAACCCAGAGAAGAATAGCAACAATGGGTAGCACATATTGAGGGGGCACATCGAAAAAGACCATATCCCAAGCAGTCAACAGTCATTACCATGAACAGTAAATGTTTCATTCACCCTAATGTGTCATCCACCTACCAAGTGGGTTTTTTTTTAAAGATTTCCCCCGGGGAGGGGGGTTCTTGCTGGGTAATTAAGCCTTCATGAAACATATATCAGCTTTGATTAATGTACATGTGGACCCCCCAATGTTTCCCCAGTAACCGATCGAAGACCTGCCTCTTTTGAATACGTTTTTCAGAGAAATTTGCATCCTGAAGTAGCTTATTTCAATAGCTCTTTGAAGTGTCATTAATAAAGACTTCAAAAGCAATAGATACATTTGCAACAAGTTTATTTCTTTAGTAAAACCCTGTTTGCCAAAGAAGAAGACTAAGCAAAATTGAACCCACCAATTAGTACTAAAAAGGAACACAAGAAAAATAGGGTGAGGCAGTGGTTCCCAATCTGTGCGCCGCGGCTCCCTGGGGAGCCGCGCTACCTTCGTAAGGGCACCGCGCCATTTTTGAAACGCTAGTGCGCATGCGCAGTTACAAGTAAAAAATGAAAAAAAAACCAGATGTACATATTAAGGGAGCCGCGGCCAAAATCGGAAGTACTTAAGGGAGCCGCGCACCGGAAAAGATTGGGAACCACTGAGCTAAGGGTTAGTGACTGGTCCAAAGTCACCCAGTAGTACTGGAGCACAATGGCTCACATGGTTAGAACATGGTTAGAACTCTGGGCTAATGATCAGCAGGCTTGCAGTTGAGACCCAGCTACTGCCACATGGCATGGTGAGCTCCCATCACTCATTCCAGTGCCTTTGAACCCAGCAGTTTGAAAGTGAGCAAGTAGATAGATGTATATCACTTCAGTGAGCAACTTAATGGGGTCATGAAAGTACCCCCAACTGGGTGTCCCTCAGGCAACAGTGATGTCATTGGCTGATCCTTTCACCATGGAAGCACTTCAATGCTTCCAACATGCAAGTATAGTACCCAGTAGAACTGAAGGTAGACTTGAATCCAGGATTCCATCCTCCCAATTCAATACTGAACTTCTAACACTTAGAATAAAACTTCTAATAAAACAGTTCTCATATTTGGTCCATCCAAAAGAATGAGAAAAGGAATGTAGAAAATGCTTAAGTAGTTCTGGTTACTCTTCTTCCAAAACTACCTTTATAGTAATATAAATATTCATTTATTTTTTAAGAAAGGTGGCATAGGAAAGATTAACATTTCTTACATGAAAAACTGGAGCACATGGTGAAATATTGTATGAATCCCACAAAATAATAAACTATCTTAAATAAAAAAGTTGGAACTCAAAGAAACCACCACAACTCGTAGCAAGCTAATCTCTAGAATGTCTTTAATTCTGACACTACTTTGAGTTGAAGCAAGAAAGAAGGCTGCATTTGACTTCTTTAACCTAAAATTATGAATCTGGAGGAGGAGATAGGATTATTATATTATTAGGAAAGCCATATGAGATTATTTTAAACAGAACTGGTGCATTTCTATCCTTGCTTTCTGTTTTTTTCTTGGCTGTCCCCATTATTTGCAAAGAGCATTCCAGTTACTTAGGTAAAACAATTTAAACTAATCAGGAAAAGGTTATTTTAAAATATGCAGTTTAACACATATATTCAATCTGCATTATCCTGCAGTTTCTTCATTTGCCTTGAGAATATAACACAGACACCATAACTATATTGCCTTTTTCTTTATTAGTATGTTTGCAAATAGATTTTTTTTCTCTTCATTAAAAGCCATTTACAATTAGACTTTTCACAACAATGGGTGTTATATGCAAATGTGTGTGTAGGTATGTGCAAGCATACGTGCATATATATTTT
>JAOYMU010000001.1:64366034-64377124 GCA_025802295.1 Psammodynastes pulverulentus | reverse complement strand
AGGTCATAGGGGATTGTAAATTAGGTGTCTCAGATTCGGCTTCAAACAGGTCCTGCCGACATGTCATTTTCAATTAAACATTTTGGAGTTTTTTGAAGTCTGGCTCATGGCTGATGATTTAGTTGGAATGATCGTCAGAACCCTGACAGGGAACAGTGAGGGAAGCTGGGGAATCCACCAATTGCTTTTCTTAATATACCCTTTGTTATTCCTGTAAGAATAATTCTACTTGCCAGCTTCTCTACTGAAGTAAAAGAGGTCTCAGCTCTGACAATATTATAATTTATGGCTGTATTTTTAGGGGGGGCACTCAAGGGCTGAATAAATTAACTTTAATGCAACTGTGAGGAAGAATCCAAAGTGTCTATTTTATATTTTTGAGGGAAAATATCGCAACCAATATTCCTAAATGGCAAATTTACTATAAATGTAACAAGGTTGGCATCATGACTTGATAACAAGATTTGTCAAATAGGGTCGGTCGTGAATCCAATTCACAGTGGATGCCTACCCTTGGTTCTTATTTTTTTTAACCCACTCCTATAATCATTATTGAATCATAAGAGTTTGCTTCAGGCAGGAGAGGGGGAAGAGTGTGTAGAAAGGCCAGCAAATCTGCTGCCAGTTTCTCTGAGCTGCTGGATAAGAAGCGGCAATATACTTCTAGGGATGCCAAGACTCTGAGAAGTAAATTTATTGCAAATGTTATTGAAGTTGATGAAGCCATGCCAAGGAATGCTGTATATCAAACACGGGTTCTATTTATGGTAGGCTAAAGATTCAAATACTTACGTCTCTTTCTCCTGCCTGCATGATGTAATAGGCTAGAAGATGCTCTCTTCTGAATGACAAGGATTATTTCCTCCTGTCCTTTATTTTGGTAAGGGATTGGTTTGGTATCAGGTCACCTACTTGTGACCCAATCAGAACCTGCTCTCACAGTCACAACATGTAGAAATGTGTTTTAATTACTTGTATTTAAATCTGTAATGGTGTGTGAGAAAGACCTTGGGAGCCAGAGCAAAGAGATGCTACCTAGAAAATCATCAGATAAGAGACAGCACAGCTTACACCTAGATAGTGGATAAGGCAAGAGTCTCAGAAGAGACTCTGTATTTTCTAGGCTGTAAAAGACATGGTGGGAGAGAAGCAGTGGTGGGATTCAATTTTTTTTATTACCGGTTCTGTGGTTGTGGTTTGGTGGGCGTGGCATGGCATGGCATGGCATGGCTTGGTGGGCATGGCAGGGGAAGGATACTGTAAAATCTCCATTCCCACCTCACTCCAGGAGAAGGATACTAGAAAATCTCCATTCCCGCCCCACTCCAGGGGAAGGGTACTGTAAAATCTCCATTCCTTCCCCACTCCTGGGGGAAGGTTACCACCGGTTCTCCGAACTACTCAAAATTTCTGCTACCAGTTCTCCAGAACTGGTTAGAACCTGCTAAATACCACCTCTGGGTTCAGGGCTCCCAAGGAAGGTAGTAAGGGTTCTACCTATCAGATTTTTTTAAAAATGCAGTCAGACTCCCTTAACCACAAAAGACATCAGAAAACAGGTCAAAGTCAGGAGTTTGTAAGGCCCCACAAGTAAAATCTGAGGTTTTCTCTACCAGGTTTATGATCTGCAAAGAATCGTGGATAAAGTCATCCATAGTCTTGGGAAGCAGAGGTGGCTATGGCGGTACAGTGGTTAGAATGCAGTGTTGCAGGCTAATTCTGCCGACTGCCAGCGGTTCGATCCTGACCAGCTCAAGATTGACTCAGTCTTCCATCCTTCCGAGGTCAGTAAAATGAGGACTCAGATTGTTGGGGGTAATATGCTGACTCTGTAAACTGCATAGAGAGGGCTGTAAAATCACTGTGAAGTGGTATATAATCTGCTATTGCTATTGAGGGATTCTGTACTGTACTGTACCTCACTTTAAAGTCAGGTTTGGAGCAGCTATAAGCTCTGCTTCGTAAGTGGCTGATCCTTAAAGGCTGGAGTTGGTCATTTCAGGGGAATGGCAGAAACCTCACGAGGAAAAAATTAGTCAATATCCCAAAGGTGCTTTTTTAAAAGGGCAACTAGACTTTCCTGGGTTTTTTTCCCTTTGAAAACATTTTACTTCTCCTGAAGATGCTTCTTGGCTGAGAAGTTAAATGTTTTCAAAGGAAAAAAGAAAATCCAATTACTTTTGGGAAAAAGTACCTTTGGGAGAACCATGACTTGGATGATTGGGATTCTCCATAGACAAAACAGTCAATGGAAAACCCATAACCAAGTCTTTAGATATTTTGAATGAGGACAGTAGCAGCCAAGACTCTCAAGCATCCTATTAGCCATGAATGATGGGCTCCGGGGTGTCTAGTTGGCCACAGGTCACTTTTAAGCAGTCAGTGACATAAAGATTTTAGTAGCTTGCCGAAGGCTGGTATCCAAGGCTTACAGAAGCCTCGACTTCCAAATAAGGCTCTCACCGGGTGCTTGATAGAAGACAGTGGCAATTGAAAAATAGCATTCATATTGGCAGGGAAAAGGATGCATAATAAAGCCCAGTGATTTTAGGCTATGAAAGGAAGGAGTCACATCTTTGGAGTTCTTTGGTAGGTTTCAGCAGGTTTTAAAAATGTAAAAGTAAAGGGTTGACATCAGATTGATTCATGAACATCTCAAAGCTGAGAAGTAATTAAAAAAAATTATACCGGGAATCTAAACAAAGAAGCTAATAGATAAGCCTTATGGTAAGCAAAAGTTTAGGCTACCTAGGGTACTGTAGATACTAGATTCCATCAACACCCTTCTCCTCCATCCAAATTATCCATTTTAATCTTTGCAATTTAAAATCAGTTTCCCCCAGGTGCACAGCCAGTAAGGAACAAGATGTTCCTTTATCAAGTACTTATTTGTAATCTCCAGTTTGTGCTGAGATGAGGCTCATCTCTATCAGAATGGTCAATAGGCAAGTTTTGCGCTTTTAAAACAACTTCATAAGTGTTTCCCTCCCTTCCCACATATTCATCTGGCACAGTGTTGTGTGGTTCTTGCTGGCAGCTGCTGTAATTCAGCCATAATTAGACAGAATTGGTCCCTGGCCTTAAGCTCTGGCAGTCTTTTTTTTTTTTTTAAGAAAAAAAACATGGCCTGGAAACAAAGTCACAGTTCTATATGATGGTAATTCAACAGAAATCAATTTTTCAGTTTAAAAAATGCAAGGATAAGGCAATTTAAATCTATAGAAACACTTTGTGCAAAGTCAAAGAATTAAATTTGTTGAGCATGAGGCTTGAAACAACTAGAAAATTTCAGGAAGTTATAAAAAGCAGCCTGTAAAGTATTGCAAAAGTTGTGAAAAAGAGGGGCAAGGGTGCCAGCCCCCCCTAAATTTGGGGTTTGTGTTCCCCTCCCTCTGTCATTCTCCTCCTCCTTCATTTGCTCTGATCTTCAATCATGTAACAAGCAGGCAAGAAGATAGACATGGTGAGAATCTGACGAGGGGGCTTGAACCAAGGTGAAGCTGAGGAAAATGGGAGAAACGCTTAAAAAAATGAAGAATAAATGGCAGAGAATCTGAACAACAGAAACTTAACTTTCGTCTAACATGCACTCAACTTACACAAATCACAGTGCACATAATATACACAAGACACTTTCACACCAGAATGAATGGTGGATGCAGATGTGGCCAGATCCTGCATTCACTTTCCAAATACTATTTTATTACTACAGAGATTCAGCTTTTAGTGGGACAGATCTACACCATCAAATGCTTACCAAAAGAATATACTGACACTTTCTTTCTATCAACCTTAACACTGACAATGTAGCATCTCTCACACACACACCCCACACCCCTCCAAAAGCTCTCCATTTCCCTGTTTGTTCTTGCATACAATCTGTCAATCTGTCCTCAGCTAGGAGGAAGAGATGCTTAATCCTGGTGTACAGGTGGGAAGGTCCATGTGAAATTCAATGAAACCATTCAACAGGGAGACAAGTAAACAAAACTTAGAAAATATTGCTCTATTATTTATATATTAAATACACGAAAGGCTGATTATGCTGTCTGTAATGGCATGGTGGTTTCATTTGTCTAGGTACTAAATCTTCTATTAGCTTGGGTGGTTTCAAATTACAATCTTGCAATAATCTTAATCTTTCCAATTGGCATATTACTCTGCCCTGAGCAATATTTAGAAGGAAAAAAATTACAAATGTCAGCGGCAAATTAATCCACATACGTGCACACATAGAACACACACATACCCCTGCTATAGCTTTAAGAACTTTTTTTTTATTTTTAGCACTAAGCTGTGCATGCTTAAAAGCCTTTCACATTTTGCAACATGAGTTTCAATAGCGCTTTAAACAACATTGTGGGTTGTTATCCTCGTATTTCTCAAATAGGCTTAGCTTTGGTTCTTGGCCAAATTACAAAGAGGAAGTCTTGAGACAGTGTTACAATCAATTTCAAGATTGCAGGGACAAATATCATCTGAAAGTTGTGCCCAGCAGCTCATTTTTATTTCTTTTTTAGTTCTCACCCAAAAGTTTCAGACGTTTCATTGTCAACAGTTAAAAGTTTCCCGTTTTGACCAATTTAGTTTACCATATTTCTCTGCCAGTTTCTGTTTAGCGTTGTTTCTTATTCATTCCAATTTGAACCAAGAGCTTTCCACCTTCTCAAACTTGCAAGAGTTTTTCTAAACCAGGTTGTTGTATGATTCTGAGGGAACAGTCCAGCTGGTCCACTTTCAATTGTGCTAGCTTTTCATCTTGTTTTTGTGATCTCAGAGTTGTAGTCTAGTTGATTTTCTCCCAAAGCAGGGAGACCCTGAGGTTTCTCCCCACCCCACTGTGTCCACAACACTATTCCTTGAACCTTTGATCTGTCCAACCAGAGCTGATCATGACTCTTTCTCCAATGGATGAAGAAGAGTCTACAGGTGAGAGGATCTGCATGACAAAAGACTTGAAGGCAATATCCTTGTCCCTGTGGAAATAGGTAGGGACGGCAGATCAAGGAAAAGTTCAAAAGGCATCATATTTTGAACCATTATCTGGGCAACTTGTCACTCAATCACATCAGCCCACTGAACTCAAAAGTCCATTTGGAGGGATGGTTCTGCTTAATTTGCATTTAGACTGCCCCATCCCCACCCCAGTTGCAAATCAAAGGAGCCCCACTGGTCACTTCTCTCGTGAAAAGTGTCCAATGTCTCTTGTCCACTTCCCCGTGCATAGTGCACAGACTATTTTATTTTTGGCTATTCTGTGCTGAATGGACAGGATTCTCTAGTCCCACAAATAGACCATGAGACCCAATGGCTTTTTGGAAATGTGCTCCTCCCTGTCCCATATCCTTACCTTTGTGTTCTCTCCCCCAGAACTACCAGTCAGTGCTTACAGTCTCCTATCTCTTAAATTGTCTGCCTCCTCCAAAGATATAGAGATAAACTTACCCTGTTCCAGCTGTTGTGAGTTCTGTGACTGAGGTGGGCCAATCTGAGCCCTCAAGGGAGCCACACTACAATTCTGGACAAGCCCCCAAATTGTTGTCCAAAAGACTCAGGCATCCAAGTTGGCACAGAACTGGGAAAAACCTACTCCTTGTATGTTTGTTTAACAAATTTATATTTCTGTACAACTCACACTCAATGACTGAATTCTTTAGCTTAATGACTGTAGCATTTACTTCACCACCACTGCGAAAAAGGCCATAAAATCAAGTTGGTCGTATGACTGACCTGTTTTACAACCATCATGCCATACAACCATAATGAATAGGCTCCATTATGGTCATATGTCAAGGACGAAAATGGCAATGATTTTTCCTATCCAGTCATATCCGACTCTATGGGGAGGTGCTCATCTCCATTTGTCCAAAGACATTTTTGAGATCATGTGGCCAGCATGATACCATGCTGGAGTGCAGAGAATGCTATTGCCTTCTCGCCGAAGTGGTACCTATTTATTTATTTGCATTTGCAGGCTTTCAGACTGCTGGTGGGTGGGCAGGAGCTGGGGCAAGTAACAAGAGCTCACTCCGTCTCACAGTGCTCAAATCTCAAACTTGGCTGTCAGCTTTCCAGCTGACAAACTCAGCATGGTATGTCAAGGATTATCTGTAACATAATCAGTGAGTTGTTTTTATGGACAGTTTTTGATGGTTTGCGAAAATTGAAAGCGATTTATTGTCACCAACAAATCAAAATGTTTATGATCACAAATCTTAGTTTTGTCAGGCTTCCGGTAAAAATCTATAGTATTTGATTACAAGAATTGCACATTCTAGATTGTAAATGAAGTAGGAACACATCAGCAACATCCCATGAAAGTATCAAGATGACATACATATGTTACTGTGCAAATAGCATGATTATGTAATGAGATCATAGCATCTGAAACAAATACACAATGGCATTTGAGTGATGTCATGTATGTGCTGTGGATTAAGGCTCCTTCCCCCAAATTATCATAGTTTATATCATTCTTCATATGCTTACTGCTGCAAGTTTGATAAAATCTGGTAAGTGTAGGATTAATTTTTAAAACAATTAAGACCATTTGTTTTGGAAAATATAGTTAGTAGTAATAAATTATCTCTAACTTTATAGCATTTTCTATTTTTCTATTCCTCATTTAGGACAAAGGCTTTAAATACATTATTAATTTCTCAGGATCAAAAGGAAATGGTAATTGTCCTGATAACTAAAGAATCCAATGCATGTTCAGTTAGTATCAATTGACCTTTATTTGAATTCCTACTATTATTACTTGTCTTAACCCCAAAAAAAAAAAAATCAAAATAATGTGCTTTAACTGGTCCAGAAGCAGAAGATGCCCTTTTAACATAATTAGGGTTAGATGGAAAAATTAGCATAATTATTTTAAGGACACATATTTTTATTTATTTTTTTACTTATTTGTGCAATTAAAGGAATTACATTGAAATTCAATTAAGTTTTAGCTGGCCTCACCCTGTTTTCTTAGTGGTCACACCTCATGACAGCAATTTTGTGGAAGTGCTGCTGACAGTGCAAATACACCCACATGCACTAACAGCTTTCCTGCTTTTGGGATACACTATCTCTGGCATTAGTGACCTCTTACCTCTTAACATAGTAAAATAATTCAGTAATTCCAGTGACTCTCGGGGCAAATGAGCAGTATAGATAGTTCTTGACTTACAACCATTCATTTAGGGACCATTCAAAGTTATAACAGCACTGAAAAAAGTGACTTTTGGTCGTTTTTCACATTCATGGTTGTTGCAGCATCCTCGTGGTCACATGAACAAAATTTGGCTGCTGGCAAATTGGCAACTGGTTTGCTGCTGGCAAATCTTGGCAACTGGTTCATATTTATGACTATTGCAGTGTCCTCGGTTTGTGTGACCCCTTTTGCGACCTTCTGACAACCCAAGTCAATAAGAAGGCCAGATTCACTTTCCAAACATTTACCAACTTAACAATTACAGTGATTCACTTAAAAATTGTGGCAAGAAAAGCTGTAAAATTCACTTAACTATCTTGCTTATTAACAGAAACTTTGGAACAATTGTGATCGTAGGAGCTACCTGTATTTCCCACCCATCGCCCCTTTTTTTAAGTGAATAAGCCTTATTCAGTAAAAGTTAGCCTGGAAGCAATGCTAGAGAAAAATGTACTCACTTTCTAAACTATTTTTAACTTTGTGTACCTCCATCAAGTGTCTCTTTATTTGTCCTCAATGCAAAGCCACAAAGTCTGAGTATTGTCTTTTCTCATAAGGGAGTTGTTCTATCTGTTGATTAATGATGAACTTACTAAGCTATAAACTAATAATCCAGTTTACCCCACATCCCAGACAATGGGCTGGTAAGTACCGGCTGAATCACTCACTGATCATGCTGCGTAAGGGGCAGTCTGGATGAGCGCTTTTGTTTGCTTGCTCAAGTAACAGGCAATGATTAGAGCTTCCTTGTTGGCAAAAATCCAGATGATACATGCAGTTCCACTGTTTCATGGTTCAGTGGGATATGTGCTTAATTGTTGCAAATACTGTGTGGGAAGTTAATAAAAAAATAAAGCAAGGTTTGCTAAAACAGTTCTTAAAAATATGCAAGTCGGTAAGTTTCCTGTTGTAATGATCTACTATTAAATAAACACTCTTGCTTGTCTTCAATTTCTTTCACGTTTTGGGGTTTTTGATGGGAGGACACGCCTTCTTTATCTGCAAATATGCTGAACCAAGTATGAACCTAGATGTTGTGATTAGCTAATTTATAGGTATGTGTAGTGGCTGAAGCCAGCCAACCGTGGCTTAGTCAACATAACTGATTAATGAAAGTTTAGTACAGTATTGACATACTGCCACTGCATCCCCCACCCCTGGATTATTTTGTCTTAATTTGTTCATAAGCATCAATATACTCTGGGAAGCCACAATTGGAATTTTTAAGAAATACGGTATTAACCCAAGCCGATGATCACCAGTAAGTTGTGACAAGATATTTTGAGGTGTTTTCGCGTTCTCCATCTTTCATATTTTTTTAGATTATTTTGATTTTTAAAAACAAAACGGAAATTAGCATATTGTAAAGCAAAAGCACCAAGTTGGACTCTCAACTATTGTTAAATGGATACACAGAGGCTGTAAGCAGCTAGCCCTTCACCTGGTGCTATTAACTGGCCTTCTGGAAACATCCTATATGTTCGCCTAGGAGGAACTCTTGGTTGTAGCCCAAAGGTGCTTTTTCAAAAGGCAACTGGACTTTTTCTTTGAAGATGTTTCGCTTCTGATCCAAGAAGCTTCTTCAGCTCTTGGTTGTATCTCAGTACCAGAAAGGGAGAGAAGTCAAGGCCAGGCAATGCTGTTGCTTCATCATCGTGGATTTATGGTACTGGCATTCCTTTAGAATTGCCCCATCTGTTACAACACTCTGGGGGCTCTTTGAAGAGCACTGGTGGCTAATGAGCTCTTACCATCTTTGATTTTTACCAATAGTACCAATCACTCTGTTCTGTGGGTGTTTTACCTGCGGATTGTTCTAATCAGTAAAGTAAATAACTTTATTTCAATGCCTCTGAGTCTCATCTAGACTCCAAAAACAAAAGTGCTGGGTGGCTGCAGCCTAATACTTTCCCTTCTAATATGGAAGGATTTTGTGACTGGACATCCCTATCATGGCAAACGTATCCATAATACTCCTGTGGTGTTTTAAGAAAAAGCTAACATTTGGTTTTCAGATCCTGTTAAGCATCATAAGAATCCATAATTTTCCTCCAGTATGCTTTTATGCACTTTTTAAAGGTTAGGAACAAGTGTCATTAACTCAAATTAGGATTGCATTTTCTTCAGTATTTACAATGCAGAGGATATTTATTAGTTAACTGGAAGTGACCAGTGTGGTTTAATTGCTGTAGTGGTGTGTTTTATTGCTCATGAACGCTGGATTGCTGGTCCCAGGTCTAGTTTCTAATGGTGGCAGGCAGGCAGGATGTAAGAGAGGATAAAAACTTGCTTCATCCTACAATGGGTGATTGATCTTTTTGCAGAAACAGACCAACATGATTAGATTACTTTTAAAAGGACCCTGCAGAGATGATTAACTTTGCTTGTGAAAAAAGGCACGTAATGTGCTCCACAAAGAAGAGATGGCTCCTGTCACAGGACCGTACAACTGTTTACTGGGAATACAGTGAAAAACAGTTTGCTTTACTAGACTGAACCCATATGATTCCAAGAAAATTCTCAGTCACTCTCAACATTATAAGTGCAACTTGCCTTTCTCATTCGGTTTTCCCAGTAGAAATCACATGGATCTGATAGGTAGTTCCTAAAAAGGGAGATTTAGCCAGGAAGCCAAGAAGAAAGAGTGCCTCTGAGAGTGTGCAGACTGCATGCCCTCACTCTGCAGACACAAATGTTCCTAGCATACCGGAAAGTAATTGTTTTCATAGTATGGAATCTATGAATGATAATTTGAAGGAATAATTGCTTCGTTTTAAAATACAGAAGATGTCTTTATGAGACTACTACTGAATAAAAGCAGAGGGGGGGGGGGAGAGAGAGAGAGAGAGAGAGAGAGAGAGAGTTTATAATATGTAATACCACTAGATGGCACTCACTGGCAATTTTTTAAGATTTAGCCAAACTGTCATAAGATTTTGACCATTTAAATGTATTTTTTTGAAATTTTTCTCTATCGCTTGTAAATTTTGCTGACCTCTCTTATAAAGGGACATATGTTTGGTTTATGATGAAATCAATGGCTATTTCTTGTATTGTAATCTAATCCAACTTCCCAAGTTTTAAAATGCAATTCCAATATATCCCTTTTTAAAAGTGGAGAGCCATTCCTCACAATACGTAGACAGGCAACTGCTTGTATTCTTGATCCCATCTTCCTAAAAGATTGGCTGGATGATGTATGCAACCTGTAACCATCAGAATACTTTGGCTAAAACTGCTGAGGGCTGAAAGAGGTTTGTTTTTTTTAAACAAACGAAAGTTGAAGAGCAATATAAAATTGGTGCATTCTTAAGGCTTCTTATTCCTGCTGCTTGAATGCAATGAGTACAGATAGTCCTCGACTTACAACAGTGGTGCTGAAAAAAAGTGACTTATGACCATTTTTCACCTTTGCAGCATCCCCATGATCGTGCGATCAAAATTCAGATGCTCGGCAGCTGGTTCATACTTACGACCGTTGCTGTGTCCCACGGTTACGTGATGACCTTTTGCAACCTTTTGACAAGCAAAATTAAAAGGGAAGCCAGATGCATTTAACAACTGTGTGTGACCAACTTATCAACTGCAGTGATTCACTTAACAGCTGTGGCAAGAAAGGTCGTAAAGAGGGGCAAAAATCACCTATTATTGCATATTTTTACTGCCGCAAGGTTAGCATTTGCACAGAAATGGAAATTAAAAGAGACTCCTACAGACGATTTAATTATCCAGAAAGTGTTATCATGTTCCGGAAATGAGTAGATTCAGGGCTTTTTTTCGGCACCAAAAGGTGCCGGAACGCGCCCCCCCCCCCGGTTAAAAAAACCCGGAAGTAATAGCGCGCGATTGGCTGAGACGCGTCACGTGACGCGGACTCCGAAAAGGATCCGGA
>JAOYMU010000001.1:64317582-64337689 GCA_025802295.1 Psammodynastes pulverulentus | reverse complement strand
AGCGACCGGCGCTGCTGGAAACCGGAATTCAAATCCGTTTATATGTTATGTTCAAATATACTTGCTTTTCTCATATATACTTGACAAATAAATAAATTAAAATTAAATAAAATTTTAAAAAAATTAATACTACATTGACCTGTAAAAAATCTCAACCCATCTTTGACAGACATGGATAAAAGGCCCAACCTATCCTATATCAATGAAACCTGTTTGGCATGAAAGGTTGGCTTCCCCTCTTGAAAAAAGTGCCCTCCTGGGTTTTGGAACTAGCACCAACTGTGAGATCAGGCCAAGACTTACCATCACCATTTGTCAGTCTTTAGTGACTTTTCAGGGCTCTAACCCAAGCATAACTAGATGTGGGACCATCTTTGTGAGATTGGACTGTAGGGATTAGTTAAGATTGCTGCTTGTTTACCTTCCTCTCTGCAGTGTAGCAATGTTCCTACCTGAGCAACTTCACTCACTGGCCAAGTTGGTAGTAGAGTTCCTCAGGCTTATGGTTTGGGGGAATTTCAACCTATCTTCTTTGGGTATGGAGTCAGAGACAACTCAGGAATTCATGGCCATCATACATTTGGTTCAATATGTTCAGGGCCAATTCCCAGGGAGGTCACACATCAAACCTGGATTTTGTTTCAGGATAATGGTGTGTTGATTTACAGTTGGGGATGTTGATATCAGTCCCTTGCCATACCAAACTCTGTCCTGTTCCTGGCAGTAATCACAACATGAAGGGGAACAACTAGGCAAGGGTATAATATCAACTTCAAGCTGTTCCTTCCATCTCTATGAGAGCCAGCCCAGCACTACTCATCAGCTGAATCAAAAATAGCTGATCTCTGCTGAATCTCTATAAACAAGAAAATGCTATCTGCCACCACACTGCTTGGCTACCACCCAGATATATATAGATGGGGCTCCATCTTTCCCATTTGTCTGCTGCCATCTCCCCAGTGGTGAACTTCAATTTTTTTCCCTACCGCCTCTGTGGGCGTGGCTTGGTGGGCATGGCTTGGTGGGCATAGTGGCCAGAAGAGTCAACCAGGCAACCGAGGTGATTTTTACTGGCTCTGCGAACTGATTCAAATCGTCCTTACTACCTCCCATGAGGTGGGCCATTGAATTTCACCCCTGCATCTCCCACTCTCAGGCCTAAAACACAATTCGAAATGCCAAAAGCTGTTTCAACACCTTCCCAATAAAATATGCTCAAAAACTTCAAAAACAACACATATACTCAACAAGTATACTATACTACTGGAATACGGTAACTACTTGTATTCTAAATAAACAAATAAATAATAAAAATGTTGGGAATCCCAAAGACGCTTTTCAAAAGGTAACTCAACTTTCTTGGGTATTTTTTTTAAGGAAAATTTTTTAAAAGGCCAGTTGTCTTTTGAAAAGCATCTTTAGAACAGCCTTGACCTGGATGATTGAGAATCCCCAGAGACAGAAATGTTGGAAGATATTGGAAACAAGTATTTATAAACTAATTTCTGGTTTCAAGATAACCATCAGTTTCATATCTCTTTTTTTTTAATGAAGGAGCATTGCTGGAACTTTGTAGTCCATGATTAAGATTAGGATTATCCTTTTTTAAAAAATCCTTTTATACAAAGAAAAATTAATAAATAAAAGTTATACAAAATCTAACAATGAAGCTCTTCAGGATTTATTAATTAAATGAAGTTGCCAGTGATGATACAATATTCCTTCTCATGACTCCCCAAGAAATGAAGAATACACACCCATCGACTTAATTTGTAACCAGTTTAGTGGCAGAGATTGATAGACCAGGAGAGATTTATTCCATGTCTGTTCTGCATATGGCCTTTCATTCATCTGTTCCATCTCTTTTATGCATTAACTAGTTTAAGAAGGAATCTTTGTGATCAGTTAAACACAGTTTTGTGTGTTTTATTTATAAATATACAGTACATTTTACATGACTTTTATTTTAGCCAATCAGCTAGAATATGAATTCTAGTTTCATCTTGAACACAAAGCCAACTGGGTGGCCTTGCGACAGTCAATCTCTCTCAGCCCTAGAAAGGAAGTAATGGCAAACCACTTCTGAAAACCAGGTTGAGAAAACTGCAGGTACTAATCCTGACAATTTCAGAGAATCAGATATGGTTGAATTAAAAAAAAATACTGGTATGTATTAATTTTTATATGCATCTGGGTTTCTTTAAGCCAAAAGCCATGTGACATAATTCAGCAAAGTGGAACATTTGAAGAATAATAATGCTACTTCCCTTCCAATTGTGACTCAAACAGAATACTCAGGGGTTCCTATCTGGAGAATGAGAATAAATATGGGAGAAAGATGGATATAGATCCTTTAATCTCCAGCAACTTAAATTGATAATAGGTACAAGAAAAACAGATTTTTAGATTGGTTGGAAGCCAGAAAGCCAGGCGATACAGAAAAATCAAGATGATAGTCACAGTCCTGCAATCCAATCTTATATGTTTTTATGAGTTTTAACCTGTTAAAAATGTTACCCAGATGTGCAGCTACAGAACTTTCAACCTCCCAAAATGGCAAAAAAGAATTAGAACTCACAGAGCCTGGATTGAGACCGAAGATCCTCAGCCCTTTATATTTATTTTACTATAGGAATTTACACTATAGCTTTCATACAAACTGCAATGTGGCTATGACACAGTCCATCTCCTCAACAGTCCTCCAAGGTAATAGCTTTTTAATAAAAACTTTCAAGAAAGTGTATGGTACAGAACTGACATAGGGCTTGGTTACCTGTCTCCAATGGTTTCTTCCTGTCAAGCAAGATCCAGTAACCCTCTGTTAAATAGTATCACTTAGTGGGATTCTGTTTTTGTTCCCAGACCTACTTGTGAGGCCCTGGTGGCTTTTGTACAGTATTTTGGATAATGAGTATTTTTTATGCAGGTGTAATTGTTTTTTCACTTTCTAAAAAGCTGTTTTTCCTTCCTTTTTAATTCTGGAGTAATTATGGAGTTAGGAAATCTTCTTAAACAAGTCAAATTAAGTTTAGTACAGAATGTTACACAGTTTTCCCTTTCAAGAAGATTCAGAAGGTCGGGCTTTGATACCAAATGATGGTAAGGGTAGATGCAAAACCATTGATACAGTAAATTTGTGCTCTTGGTAGACCTTTCCCATAACTTTCATTAGAAAGTTCATATAGTTGCTTCTACATTTCAGTGAAGTTGGAAATGGCACATCTGAACAGCAGATCAGCTGTGGTTTTGATTAGTATAGAAGCTGCATATCCTCTGTGGGTTTTTTTTTTCACCCCTGGACTAAACCTAAACATTTTGTGGGAATCAAGTCTCCATAATACTTTTCCTTGAGATCCTCCATATGTTAACTGACATGGTACATTAAAGGAATCTCGGTGTGGTGGAATATTTGAAAAGAGTAACATTCTGTGGGTGGGGAAATCTACCCTCAGATGTAATCATTTTACCATGAAGATTAATGTGGTGTCCATGGAGTCAGCCACATGTTCATTCTTGTACCTTCAACTCTATTGTGCCATCGTGATTTGTTGCTACAGATGTGGAGAAACCAAAAGTAAGTCCAATTCAGGATTGTGTATTGACTGAATAATGAAGTGCTGCTATAGAATCAGGAGGACATTTTTCTCAAGCCGGCTAAGAGACCACATTGGGCCAAGATTTAATGTTTAGAATGGGTAGTATTACTGGATGAAATGTGAGCCTGTTTTCCTTTAGAAGCTAGCCCCACCAAGTCTGAAGAATCTGGGGACTGGTGTGACCTCTGCACCTTAGTAATCATGGCACGTTATAACAATTTTTCTCATCCTGGTGCCTTCCAGCTGAGGATTATGAGACTTGAATTCCAACTTGTCCAAAGAACAGCAAGTTGGGAAAAAAGACAGTAATAATATAACAAAATCTATGTGGAAATGTATTGTGTCAATCTACTACAGTGCAGCCCCAGTTTTATCAACTTAAACGTACAAATACCTATGTGTTATTGTTTGCATCACTATCGCTAAATGGATTTGTCTTTGACTGACATGCCAAATCTGTTTATTAGCAGCAGACTATGGGTAAAAATGTCACTGTTGAGAAACAAGAAGGTGGATTGGAAGATCCCTTAATTGTTCAGATGTACACAGATCCCCTTTCAACCAGGCAACTTGCAAATGTGTCTTCCTGGATTTAACCTCAGACTTCTCAGCCTGAAATATACTGGACTGAGAATAAATACTTAGATGATGTTGATAGAAATGATGAGTTTAGGTTTTTCATTATTGTTCATCATTCTACTGTTGCCTCCTTTCATTCTCCATATATGAAACTTTGCAATCATTGAGTTTTTAAAACTTGAAATAGATCACAGTGAAGAGAAAAAAACCCAAACTATTTGTTCATCACACATAATTTATTCTACTTCCTATACAAAGTTCATTTAGCTTTCTGAGTTTTGGCAAACATCAGAGAAGCACAATGCAGAGATTATGCTGTGCCATGTAATTGCATCCTGTCACAGTAGAGATTAATTTACTAGAACTATGGCTTCCATCTTGCACAACTGTGCATGAATTTGCTTGTTCCAATCTACTTTGGCTCTTATTTCTTACAGTTGCTAATGTCCCATCTTTGCCAAAAAATAAAAGCATATTTTCCAAAACTTTACCCTAAATATTTCATTGCTGACCATGCATTTTAATCCAATACTGTACAGAAGTAATAGAAAAGTAACTTCAGATATCTAGACAAATGTTATTTTGTTTAAAGCAGACTGGCAGTTAATAAATGTTTTTGGAAAAATATACAATATTGTAAGGATCTATCAGTCTGTAATGAAGGATTTGTTTTGAATAATTATTGAAAATAGGTGAAGATGATACAGGATTTACTGGCAAATTGAAGTTGCAATGTATCCTCATGCACAATTGTAGAAATAGTTGCTTTTGGTATGTGGCAAAAATCCAAGTTTCTTGGGACCCTTCAATAATGATAGTTTACACAGGAGACTGCCTGCTGTATTCAAACCCATATTTGAATATGTGGATAGTGATAAGAGTACATCAAACAAGCAATGGTTGAAAGAAAGGGGACTATACTTGAAACAGGAAACCTGAGACCCATGTTTCATATGCATTTTCTGCTGCACTTATCATGCCATGCAAATGATGGTGTGAACTCATCATCACTCAAATGACACATCTTGCATACTTCCACCAGATGTCAGAATGCAAGTCCATAATGACAGCATTTGTTTGATGACAACAGTGCATGCAGGTCAACAATTTAGTAATATTGTCATTTGCTGCGGAGCATATGAGGTGACTGGTTACATCTGGGGAACGCATAACTCATTCTTTCCTCACAAATACTATGCAAAGCATAACTATGACTTGTTATGACTATGCATGTATGATTTTGGGTTGTGATCAAATCTAAGAGAACAGGGGTAGAATAATAACATCAATATCTTTATTTACAATTTAAATATGCAAACATAAATATAATAAAGAACTGAGTGAAAGCACAGAGATAGAGATAGAAATAGCTGAATAAAACATCAACAATGTAGCAGCAGAATAGCTAAACAATGCATAGCAACTCAAATACTGTAGTAATGTGTAGCAATAATGTTAGCAGTGGCAAATTGCTCCACATTTGACTAAATTATCTCATAGTTGTCTAAACTCTAGAACAGAGATTGTCCTCTTCAGAACAACCATGGCTATTGGTTAGATTTGATCCCCAGCCCAGACCTAATAAAAAGGGAGGCTTTATGGACATTCCTACCTCCACCTAAAAGGGATAGGGTTTGTGTTGCAACAGTGTAATGCTGCTTTCATGAGAGTGAAATCCAGAACCAAGGAGGTGAGTGGGACAGGATGAAGTGTTCTTAACCTGTCAACCACCTCTAGTGGTGAGCACCCCCCTTGTGAACCCAAGCCAACTGCCAAAATCAAGTTGTAATATTCTTCTGGAAGGGCAAAAGATGTTTCCATATAATTCTACTCATTCATCTCTTTCATGTCTGAGTTGCTTTAATGAGCAGTTTTTACTACACAAGACACCAACTCAAGACAAACACCCCCCCACTGCAAATGACCCTATTTCATGCTAGCAAGAACAGCTTTTTTTGCATGTTAGTTCTTCACATTTTAATCATTATCTATATCCTTCATCCCTTTCAACTAGGTTAGAGATTATATTTTCAATTTTTTTCCTACAGAACTAATATTCTACACACACTTTAGTAGTATGTTCATTGATTTAACAATTATAGTGCAATGCTAACTTTTTCATACAGTTGTCAAAGGACAACTCTCCACAAAAACTGGGATATGACTGCTGCAGAGGCTGCTGTAATGAAACCCATGTGGATGGAAATATTTATTGGAAATGTTCCAGCTGATGGAAATCCTAAAATGAGACATTTTATGGACTTTACAAAGCCATATAAATTTGTGTGTATGAAAATTCCTCATTTGCCTGCCTCCTTACCTATGCCAGCCTGGTGTAGATTTGCACTGAAACCAACAGAAAGACACACAAATTTATATTGGTGAATACAGGGTGGAGACAGGCAATAAGTCCACCCCATATATGCCTTGTCCATGGTCCTGAAGGTTTTTTTTCCCCTGTGCAGATTTCATATGTGGTAAAATAAATCAAGAATTTCATGACATTCCTAAACTGGCTCAAAGTCTATCTAAACATTTCAATTATCATTCTTTCTTATTTATGCAATTCTTCTCCTTGCTTTTGAGGGAAGGGATCTGAGTGGGAAGTCTATTTTGTTGACTAAAGAGAGGACACCAGGTTAACACACTAATCTGGTCTTAAGAACAATGATATATACTCAACTAATCAACTAAGGTTAGAATTTGAAAGAGATTTCTTTTGTTGATACACAATTAAATAAATAAATGTTAAAAATAAATGTTACTAATGTCAATTAATATTTCTTGAGTAAATGGGTAGAAAATGGCAGCCTTTGTTAACATACATTATTATTAGCACTACCACTGATCTAGTTTGAATAATGAAATGTCTGCAAGAAAACAACCAAGTTCTGAGAACACCAAAGACCCATCATACATTATCATTGTTCAAGTGTTCTCCAATCTCAGGCCTCCCAGACGTATTTGAGAATAGTTCCAATTGATCTGTGTAATGAAAAACAAGCAGCATTATTATTAATTTTTAGATGCAGAGAAAGCATTTGACAATTTGAATTGGACTTTTCTATTTAATATAGGCCTTTAGAGAGAAAGTTATAAAATGAATAATATAAATTTCTATTTCACAGAAAGTGCAGATAATTGTCAATGGAATATTAACTAAATTAAATCAATCATGTGAGATACAAGAAGGTGCTCTTTGTTTCCCCTTCTGTTTATCATAGTTATCATAGTTCTTGACATACTGAATAGAGGCATAAGAAAAGATGAGAGGATTATAGGTGTAAAGATTTTTAAAAAAAATCCTATAAATTAAGAGCCTTTGTAGATAATTTGGTGCTGATTTTAGAAGATCCTTTCAAACAAATTAGAATGTTAATGGAAAAACTAATTTTTTTTGTGTATTAGCAGGTTTTAAACATTAATAAACAGAAGACAAAGATATTAACTAAAATTGTGAAGGTACAAGATCAAATAGTATTGATGAATAAAACAGATTGAGAAGAAGGTAAAATAACTTAAGTATTAATATGACATAGAAATTGTACACTTTTTCAAAATAATTATGTTAAGATTTGGAATGAAGTTAAAAGTATATATTACAATGGAAGAAAACAAATTGTCATTGGTGATAATTTCTGCAATTAAGTTGGGAGTTTTGTCTTAAATGTTATTTAAATATTATACCTGTTTTGACATCTGATTTATCAATTAAACAATGGCATATAAATATATCTAAATTTGTGCAACAGGGGAAAACCTCTCAGGTAAATATAAGATGTTACAAGATGTAAAAGAAAGAGCAGGATTGGGCTTACCTGAAACTCTACTTCACAGCTTGTTGTATAGTTTGGATGCAAAACAGATGTTATTATTATTATTATTATTATTATTATTATTATTATTATTATTATTAATCAAGTATAGCAAATCAGATTCATTTACTTAGGTACAGTGTATTACACGATCGATTTGATCCATTAAGACAAAAGTGCACAAACATAAGGTCCCAGGGCATTATCTGCTTCCAAATATATCTGTGTAGTTTCCAATAACCCTTCTAAAATTAATTCCAAATACTGGTTTTTAATGTTCCAAAATGGTGAAATTATTAAAAATTTGAAGGAATCATACTAACCATAGTAAATTAATCCAGTGCCTTTATACCATTACATTTAAAATTAAATCCATTCAAATGCGTGTCCTGATGTCACCCGGGAAATCTTTTTTTGGTCCATCCATAAAATGATGCATCCTTGTTCTGAGAGAAAACTGCCATTCAAAATGCATAACCTCCATTCCATTATATATTTTTAGTGCTTATAAAACTGGTTCGGTTACAGAATAATTTCTCCTGCTGCTTATAAAGCAATGGGAGACATCATAACCTACCGTGCCTTCTCACCACATGGCACAAAATAATACTTCTATTTATTTATTTTTCTATATATCTATAAATGGTTGGCTTCATCCAGACATCTTCTCACAGGCTATTTTTTTTTCTTTTCTCCCTTCTTTGCAATCAAAATTAGCAGAACAATTAGAATACTAAGCCTATTAATCCTTGTGCAAGAGAGTTCAGGGCTTATGTTCAATGTTTACATCGTTCATGGGGGTTTAATTAAGTGACTCCCAAGGGGTAGGAAGAGCCATGCCAACGTTCCCCCCATGCACATTATGTTGTGATTTTTAGCAGCAGGTCACATTAAAGCTTCTATGATACCAGGAAGTATAACTCAAACCAGATGAGCAAGTGTGTTTACATTTAAACAAGTTCCTATAAAGATAAACGCCTGCAACACTGCTTCAAAGAACAGGTATTTCCAGTTGCTGGGAAATATCAAGTCATTTCAGACTGGGGTTACAGTACTTTTTTTTTAAATAACCAGATCACAGGTAACAAAAACCTCTTTATCTCTTCAACTGTGAGGCTTTCTTTATACTTATCCCTAATTCCAGAGAGACTCACTCATTATACAAGATACTCAGCCCAGCCCCCACTCCTTTCTAAAGCCTTGTTTCAAGTGAACTGAATCTGCTCATTTGTCTTCTCAGAATGATAAATTCCTCTTCTATTCTTGTTTCCTTCTTCATGCCTGTTCCAGTTAGCGGTTCATTTTAAAATATATTTCTCAAGGATTCCTTTAACACTTCAGAGATTTAGAAGAAAATAATGAAATAACGTGCTCTTTGCAACCCAGAAATAAAAAAAACACAAGTCAGAATGATAGTTATCAGTAGTATGAAATAGCTTTTCTGGATACTGCAATTGTCTTCTAACACTTCTCCGATGACTTATCAAGAGGCTATTTGCAGCAAAACAGGCAATGGAAAGGGAAGGGAAAGAGAAGAGATTAATATAAATTCTTTTAATAATTTAACAAATTTATACTGCCTGCAAAATCTGGGAGAAAACAATCTCTAAAATAGATATTGAAATTATAATGCTAGCATTTCAATAAAACCAAAAACAAGATAAAGCCTTCAGAAGATCTGGTTTAGAATCTGTTTAAGGATGCTAAGGAAATGCTGATAGATATGGCTGATAGATACCAGAAAAATATGGACTCATTCTACAGAAAGAAAAAATACAACTTTAGAAATAAAACATAATTCCTGTCTTCAAAGGCTAAAGATTTGGAGAACCAAGAAACAGTAATACCGGTATTATCTTTCTATAACTTTCAAGCGATCTGGATCTTGAAAAGAGGTATAATGGTTTGAACATGGGCATTATTCTAACAATGGCTTTCATTTCTTCCAGAAGCTTCTTCATCAGATAAAAAAAAATCTGGAAAACACTTAGGTTCATGAGGAAGCTTCTCAGGGCAGTGGGAAACTGAAACACCAGACTTTTTCTGGGAGTACCAGGGCACACTGTGACATTGATAAAAAACAGAATAAACTACCACTGGGGATTTCCCTTTCATCTTACTGTTTTACAGAACAAAGTTTACACTGCTTAAAAGATAGGATTATGTAACCTGCTGATCTTAGTACTGATATTCCAAAACATTTGGCACAAAAGAATGTTAATGTAGATCAAAAAGGAACTCTTGTTAATGAATGAAAATTGTAATACTGCTTCATAATATTTGCAATATTCCCTCATGTCCTAAAATACTTTTTTGTCAGTCTTACTTTTGTAGAGCAGATATTTGATGCCAGAAATCTTGTTCTAAACTTAATTCTAAATCGTCTTAACAGATTCCCATTTCACGGGACATTTATATATGTTTCTTATTTTTGACAGTAGTAAGTAAAATTGAGGGAGGATTAAAAATATCTTAGTTACAAAGTTGATATAAATACTACATAATATTTCTGCTGGACCAGAATGGAAAAAAAATTCAATTTATTTCTACAAACTCCAATGATCTGAGTATTCAGTGAAAAGATCTAAGATCAACAAGTTGTTTAAAAATGTTCAGATAATATTGTCCAAGAATGTACATTTTAAAAATCCACCAATTTTATCAAACAATTTTCATTAGCAGATCTATCCAAAGGATACAGCATATTTGTCCTGTGGTACAATGTTTTAATGACTTTAATGGATGCGCTTTTAATGGAAATGTCTCTTCGTAAGTAGTTAGCAGAGCCTCTCATAAATACCCAGCAAATAATATTCAACACTTACTAAAGAAGGGTAGCAAATTAAACAAACAAGATTGCCTTCAGAAAAATTATTTGCTTTTGATTTTTGCCAAGATGGGTTGTGTTATTAAAACATACACACATTTCAGATATCAGCAATGTGAAACTTCATGTCAGCATCCATTGCTCTTCTACAGCAGGTGGTATATTTTGGCCCAATCTACAAGCACTCTCTCTACACAAACACAGACACATACCATCTTTATTCTTAAGATGTTGATCTAATAATAGCAAAACATAAAAGCCCAGACCATATACATTTCTTAAGTACTGTATAAGTACTGTAAACTTTTACTTACTTCCCAAGCCAGCAGCATTCCAAATTGCTGATGTATGAGATGAAAGTGGGAGAAGGAAGGTTTAGTTATTTGATTTTATTTTGCAAATGAAAAGGGTCTAATACAGGTAGTCCTCGACTTACAACAATTCATTTAATGACCGTTCAAAGTTACAACAGCACTGAAAACAGTGACATATGACCATTTTTTGTAGTTACGACCTTTGCAGCATCCCCATAATCATGTGATCAACATTCAGATGCTTAGCAACTGGTTCATACTGTTGACAGTTGTAGTGTCCCAGGGTCATGTAATCCCCTTTTGTGAACTTCTGACAAGCAAAGTCAATGGGGAAGCCAGATTTACTTAACAACCAGATTACTCACTTATCAACTGCAGCAATTCATTTAACAACTGTGGCAAGGTCAAAAAATGGAGCAAAACTCACTTAACAAATGTTTCATTTAACAACAGAAATTTTGGGCTCAACTGTGGTCGTAAGTTGAGGACTACATGTAGTAGAAAATGTCAGCAGCATTGAAAAAAACCAAGATGAAGTCAATTGCATTCCATTTATATTTGCAACTTATTTTTAAACTGAATATTGTTCAGATCATTATTATGCTGTAAAACATTTACATACACTTTAAAAAGCTATTTGTATTAGATAGGATTTAAACCTTTGTTTTAAAGTTCCAAGCAAACGCACATGTAAGTCAAAAGACTAGTATTTGGAATCCCAATCTGGTGGCTCAAAACAGAAAGTGTCACTTTAACATCAGTAGTACATAATTTAATCCAAAAGCTTGCCCTGGAGAAAAATCCATCTATGTGGTCACTAAGAGTAGACACTGACTTGGTGGTACACAATTAATCATCAATCATTTTATTTTGCTTAAAAATGTTGCCAGGTACAGACACTTCAGATAGGAACATCTGAGGCATGTAGAGCAGATGGACTAATGAGATCACACTGTTTGGCTCAAGTTTATGTTTGGCTTATAATCAAGTGGAAAAACAAGGAAGTGTATGCATGAGCAGCACATATACAAAGTATGTGTGAGAAAAACATTTTAAGACAGACAAGAGCATAGCTAGAAATTGTCACTGAAGGTCAGGAGCCCCTATACTCCAATTAGAAGCACATTGAAACTGACATTGGCATGCTGAGGGAAACCTGGATGCTGCCATTTTGAAAACAAGCCCATTTGTACCCAGATACAGTACCCATTACAGGTATGATAGCAAGTCAGATTTCAATTAATTGTGTTTAAATCCTACTGAAATCAACAATGTTTATATTATCCAGGCTTTTAAGATCAATTTCAATAGGACTAAGGAGAAATAGTTTGAACTGGATTCAATCTATATGTTTTTAAATATATATATTAAGGAGGCTCCAGATTTCAGTTCTACGTTAATGTATAATCACTGGTATTATGTAGCATGCTATTCTAATTCTAAAAAGTAATAAAGAGGGATAACCAAATCAGAAAATGAATGGCTGACATATTCAAACATGTGTCTTTTGGAGAGAAAAGCATCTTCTTGCTCTAACTATCAGTATTTTCACACTACATTATCAATTCCAGGTCTTTTCAAAATACTTGAGGAAATTAAATAATTTATTTGATACATGCTGCACCCATTTTCCATATAGTTGTGTGCACTGTAACTACACCATGCATACTTCCTCAAATATTTACTTACATGAAAACCTACATATGATTCAGGTGTATTTATTTGTTGTTGTAATTAAAATTGTACTTAAGAAAAATGAATTTGCAATACATAGGCACTGTGCAAGTTGAGTAGTAACCCAAAATTTATTTAGCATTTTTAGTTTTCATTTCTAAAATACATTATAAATATACACATTTTGATTGAAATATTCTGAATTTCATAAAGGAAGGATATAAATCACTCTGCCAATTTCATTCGAGGAGTGAAATGTGTTAGAAAATATGTTAGGAAATCTTTGTTGCAGTTGGTGGTTAGCAGGAGTATAGCATCTTTTTCTAGTTTCTTAAAATGTAAATGGCAATTATGTAGCCATACCGAGGGAGCTCTGGCTTGATTATTTTAAATGCACTTCTTGAAAGAGACTGAGAGAAACCTGTAATTTTCATCTGTAAATGATTAGCTGCTAAATTGACTTTTAGGGCATCCACCACATGTGCTCCTCAATCTACCTCCTCTGTCTTCCTAATATTTATTGAACAACTTCAAATGATTTTGCTCTGTTACTTTCATTCTCTTTTCAAGAAAAGAGGAACCCTGCAAAAATCTAGGGTTCCTTCAACCGTTTTCAACCAAGAATCAATGAAAGTTGATTCTTGGCTATATCTATCATGATTGTCCAATAATATCACATGAAAATATTGTTGCGAAGTGCTTTAAAACTTTAAAAAGAAAGCTCAAGCATGATGGTGGAGAGGGTAGAAGTACCTGGTTCTAATAACTAATCTATTACCACAAAAGAAAAAGTTAAGATGAAAATCTGAATATACTTATATAACGTTTTGCTTTGCCAGTATTCAAACTGGAGAGCCAATTTGGTGTACTATAGGTAGTCCTTGACTTACGACCACAATGGAACCCAACATTTCTGTTGTTAAATGAGGCATGTTAAGTGAGTTTTGCCTTATTTTATGACCTTTCTTACCTCAGTTGTTAAGTGAATCACTGCAGTTGATAATTTAGTAACCCGCTGTGAAGTGAATCTGGTTTCCCCATTGACTTTGCTTGTCAGACGGTTGCAAAAGGTGATCATATGTCCTTGGGACATATGAACTAGTTGCCAAGCATTTGAATTTTGATCAGAGGAATTTTGATCATGGAGATGCTGCAAAGGTCATAACTGAAAAAAGTCATGTCACTTTTTTCACTGCTGTTGTAATTTTGAATGGTCACTAAATGAACTGTTGTAAGTTGAGGACTACCTGTAGTAAAAACCCAGTAGACCTTGAGGTCCAGGCCTGCCTTAGGCCTGCAGGTGACTTTAAGCCAGTGAATCTCACATGTAGGAGGAAGACATTGGCAAGCAACATCTGAAGAAGTTGCCAAGAAAACTTCTGGGAGCCAAGATTCCCTTGGAAAAACAAAAATCACATCAAATCTTATCTTGTAATGTTGGCGAGAGTTGATTACAAATGAATCAGAAAAATCAAATATGTTAATAGCCTTCTCAAGAATATCCTTGTTCAGTTAAGCTAGGTTTTGAAGTGAGAAAGAGATCTGTGTTTTTTATGCACCACATGCTCAAGTATTACTGGTACCAGAGATTTTTGTAAGTGGAAATAGAAGGATGAAGCACCCTAATAATGAATTCCCAAAGAGACAGCTATATTGCAACAAGGTGTTGTGAACATCAAAAAAGTAACAAATACATACAACACAGCTGGCAGGTATATAATGAGAATGCTGGATGTCTATTCCATGTGACTAAATGCTGCCCATCATAACATTTCCAGATATATATGTTCCCTAGGGACTGTAGGAATTAAAAACAATAGGCAGTGTGATTGCAGGAATTAAAAATAATAAAACTAAATTAGGACCTGTGCAATAATTTATTATATAAATTATTGTTGTATGAAAGTGAAAGGGGGCCAGGTTCTAAAATAATGATGTTTGGGCCCTGAACAAAAATCCCATCCACATCTGTAGCACTAAATATGGACATCCTAATGCAGATGTGAGTGGGTTTTGTAAAAAATAAATGTAAAGTAAATTTAAAAAATGGGTTTTATAAAAGTTAAAAACAAATGAGTAGTCAGTTTAAGCTCACAATACTTCACAAAAATAAGAGAAATAACACACAAAAATAGGAAAAATATTTGTTTTCTAGAGAGAAGGAAGCTTATTCAACAGTATGTAACTCTAATTATAATATTATCATAATTATAATCCGCTTAGTTGATGACAACCTGCTGGATCTGTCTAAAACTAAATTCAGTAGAAAAATGTAAGATACTGGAGACAAAAGTAGACAAAAATAATATTAAATAATCTGATACAAACACTCATCCCCATAATGAGATTAAAAGTAGTGGCAGAAAAATGTACACAGAACATCTCTGAAATATATTTTTCATCATCCTGAATTATTTATTCTATGTTTCTCATACTTTCAGATCCAGAGCAGCTAAAGCCTTTATTAACCCAAAATAAAGTGTTAGAATATGAGTTGTTATACAGGTAGTCCTCAATTTACAATTCCTTTATTCAAAGTTACGACATCACTGAAAAAAGTGACCATTTTTCACACTTACAACCATAGCAGCAGCCCCATGGTCACATGATTTATATTCAGATGCTTGACAACTAACTCACATTTATGACAGTTGCAGTGTCCCGGGATCATGTGATCCCCTTTTGTGACCTTCTGACAAGCAAAGTCAATGGGGAAACCAGATTTACTTAACAACCATGTCATTAATTTGACAACTGCAGTGGTTCACTTAACAAATGTGGCAAGAAAAGTTGTAAAATGGGACAAAACTCACTTAACAAATTTCTCACAACAACGTAAATTTTGGGCTCAATTGTGATCATAAGCTGAGGACTACCTGTACTGTATTTTACAGAACTGTTCTTTCACAGTAAGTATTAAAGCCAAAATAAAACAGCTATTCCCCCACCACCACCATACACACACCCAGCAGCAATGCAATGAAAGAAAGCAAGTGAAGGATCTAAGTAATGACATATGAATTCAATTTGTATATTCATTCTCTCTCTGGATGTAAACATTTTAGATTTAAAACATCTTGTCTTTTAAAATTCAGGCTACAGATGCTATAATGTTACCTTTTAATTAGAAACAGCACAGACTAAATGGACAAATATCCTAATTCAAATTTGTTTAGGCTATATTACATGGCAGACTTAACCTGATAATATATGGTATGCTTTAAGACAAAAGACAGATAGTAAATGTAATAGACCTATATTAAGCAGATCAAATAAATTGCAAATTTGCTGCAGCAATGTTACAGATACCAGAAAGCCATCAAACAAAAAATTCCAATATGCTTTTTATCCAAGTGTATACATCAGTGATGGCTAATCTTTTTGGTACCAAGTGCCCAAAGCACACGCACACATATCCCCAAAATGCAATGCATGTGCCCCCCTGTGCATGTGCCCCCCTGTGCATGCACACGTGACCCCATGGGTACCCCACCCCCTATATGCATCTCGCCGCAAGAAGCATACACGGCAGAGACCCAAAGACCAGCTGGCCAGTGGGTGGCACACACATGCATGCGCAGCAGAGCTGAGCTGGGGCAATGGCTTGCTTGCCCAGAGAGAGGGCTCTATGTGCCATCTCTTGCACACGTGCCATAGGTTTGCCATCACGGGTATATATTATACACAGCATTGTTCATAGTACAGGGAGTTCAACATGTTCCCCTTCCTGGTACAATATGCTCATTCTTCCAGCTCTTTTCACTCTCTTTTTCACCTAACTTATTCATGCTGAAAATTACTCTACATGCCCACCATCTTTCCCATACAATGATTTCATCTCTGTAAACAAAAAGGTTCCTCAACAAGATCAAAGCTGGTGAAGTTATTGCACCAGGCTCCTAAACACTTTTGACCTTTTTTTTTTAAAGTGAAGCATAGGTTTCTGTTCATTTATTGAAGATGCCTTCTCAACCATTAAACACGTATCTGCATCAGCTCATTCTTTGCCAAATCGACTAACCAATTTCAACATAGGCTTCTAAGACAGCCAAAGTGATTGCTAACAATTTACAGTGACACAATTGTTTCTCCAGGTACATGGGTTTAAATTCTTAAAACAGGGATAGAAAATCATGTTAAGCTTAATTATTATTTGTGTGGAATGGGCTTAGAAGGCACTGGTGACACTGGGATAAAACATGTTAGACAAAAAAATATATGGGTGCACACAGCATGCTAATCTTTTTTCTTCATGATTTATTGGATAAGTTATAATAGGCTTAGTTCATCTAAATACCTACAGTAATGTTTAACATATGTCAGAACAGACATTAAATGAAATAATACTGTAATGTTTGTGCTCAAATTGGTTTTAGTTCCCATTACCACTTTTAAAACATGATTTCCAAATTCATCTGAAAAATTCTACATGATGGAACTACATGATAATCCTGATCCTTCTTCATTGATCGAAGGCAGGTCTCCAATCTTGGCAATGTTAAGCCTAAAGGACTTCAATTCCCAGAATTGACTGTAATACAATTTCAAAATAAAATTCTTCATCATAAATCATTTCAGGGAAAGTAGTACAAAATATAATGAACCCAAACATTCATTATATTAAGTTCCCAGATCTACAAACCTAACAGATTAACTAGTAGATTAACAAAGACCAGAATCGTGCTGGCAATAGTTTCCTTAGTGGTCTATGGAAGCCCTGCAGAAACAGGGTTAAAAGAGTATTGATGCTTTTGAAATTGGGGTTGGAAAAGATTCCTGAGAATGTTATGGATAACCCAGGAAGCAAACAAAGAGATCATAAATTTGAGTTCTCACTTCACTAAACTCAAATTATCATTTGAACGTATTATGTGAAAATTCAGCTTCCTTGAGAAGTTCTTACTGCACAGAAAGGTTAGGAAATAGAAGAAAAAGATGACCAGCAGCAAGGTACATGATTCAATTATAGCAGTGATGGATGTACCCTGGAGAAATTCTATGTAGTTGCCAAGAGTCAATACCAGCTTGATGGTGCATAATAACTCAATAAAAGTTATATGCTAAAATAAAGTTTATCCCCACTAGGTTTACATGCATGTATGATATTGCAAGTGAAATAAACAGAGGTCTCCTTGTGTAGAGTTTTGAATAATGAGTTCCAAGAACACACCCTCATACTGGCCTCACCTAGATGGCAACACCTGCTTTCTTACTATCTGAAATTGGCAAAATGATATCTTGAGAACAGGATCAAATTTTCAAGCTTTATCTTCTTTATCTTTCTTTGAAAAGAAATAGCATATCATGGGAGTGAATTTATTTTCTTCAGAAGACAAAAATTACCTATTTACTTTAAAGGGTGTAGAAAGGAAATTCTAATTTCTCAGAAACCCACTAAAATAAAAATATATTTAACAGATTGTTCACACAGATATGCTACAGGAGATAAATATAAATAATAAAAGAAGTATTGTGTATTTTCCGCAAATACCATATACTACTACTGAATGATGCAAAAGTTTCTTTTTCAAATGTAGACACTGAAAATATTAATGGAAGAGCCACTGTGGTCTAGTGGTTAAGGCACCAAACTAGAAAGCAGGAGATTATGAACTTTAGTCCCACTTGAAGCCAGCTGGATAACTTTGGGCCAATCACTCCCTCCTAGGCCCAACACACCTAACACGGTTGTTGGTGGGAACATAGGAAGAAAGAGAGTTGGGTATGTTTGCAATTTTGAGTTATTTATGAAAATAATGAAGATGGGATAAATGTAAAACAAAAAATAAATAATTTTTTATTTATTTATTAAGCAAATGGGACCAGGATTCTGAGCAATGAAAAGTATAGTAGGTAGTCTTAACGTATGACAATTGAGCCCAAAATTTATATTGCTAAGCAAGGCAGTTGTTAAATGAATTATGCCTCATTTTACAGCCTTTTTAACTACAGTTAAGTGAATCACTGCAGCTGCTAAGTGAATCATGCAGTCATTAAGCAAATTTGCCTTCCCCCATTGCCTTTGCTTGTTCAAAGCCAACTGGAAAGCTGCCAAATGATGATCACATGAGTGCGAAACAATGCAACTGTCATAAATACATGCCAATTGCCAAGCACAAAAATTTTGACCATGTAACTAACCATGGGGATGATGTAATGGTTGTTAAGTGTAAAAAACCAGCCATAAGTCACTTTTTTTAGTACTGGTCAAAAACAAATGGTTGTAAGTCAAGTACTACCTGTAGTTAGAAACATTAAAAAGATGCCAGAAGGTGGCAAAGACAAACCATTTCTGTTTTGCTACTGAGAAAATGTGTCATATAGTGTACTACAATCTAGTTTAACTCAAAGAAGCCTTTATCTTTATATTGGAAGTCATGTGCTTGACAAGGTATTGCAATAAATTCCCATCCCACTCATAATAGTTAATAATAGTTAATAATAACCGAAACTAATTTAAATGCCACAGCGTTTTCTAGCTATGTGTAAAAGCAACTTTCCTTTAGATCAGTTATTTCTTGATAAATACAGAGCCAACAATATTGATGACAGAACGGACTTCCGCCGGCAACGCTGCCCTCCGCTGACGCTTCTTTGAAGTGTCCGTTCCTCTTCTTTGTTGCTGTGAAGGGACAGCGTCATCCAACTGTCTCAAATGGCTTTGAATGCAGGCTTCGGGAGAAGAAGCCTGTGGGAGTCGATGGATCTAGGGTAGAGCTTTCTGGCAGCTTTTGGGAATCCTCCCGAGGCTGCGGAAGAGGGCTCCCCAAGCGACCCGTCATCTCTGAAGAAGGGAATATGTCTGCTTCGCAGACAAAAGGAGGCACGACCGTCCCTGCTGAACGATGAATAACGCGAGGTAAAAGGAGCAGGCAGACCAGCCTCGAGATGTTCTTTTTTAAAAATAGAAACCTATATCTTCATTTCCTTTAAAGAGAACTTTTCTTTCTCTATTTTTCTATATATTTTTTTCCTTTTTAAATAATTTTACTCCAATAAAATGGCGTCTTAAATGAAAGCGGAAAGGAAGTGAAAGTGTCTTTGTCTGCATTTGTGTATTCAGACTCTATGCTGATTTTACCAAGAGGAATTGTTTTAAAATTTTTCTAAATAACTTTTTTTCTTTTTTCTTCTGGCTTCCTGACATGGTCTTTTAAGAATTTTTACTTTTTCATAATTGGATTATAACTGCAAGCAACTTCTTTTTTTTTCTTTGGGGGGGACGGTTTGGTTCCCTTTGTTCTTTTTCTGACAAGATGGCTAGATGTTTGAACTCTCCTTTTTCAGAAAAGGAGGTGACTG
>JAOYMU010000001.1:64168806-64183200 GCA_025802295.1 Psammodynastes pulverulentus | reverse complement strand
TATTTTATTTTATAGTCATAATGTACACTGAAGAAGGTATTTAATTTCGTTGTACAAGGTACAATGACAATAAAGTGAACTAACTTAATTCCTCTTATAATCTCCCCATCATGCCCAATGTTTATTGTACCAACAGTTATTATGCCACAGTTTCTGGAAGTAACAGGGGGCAGCCTGACATAGCAAAGCAAACAGGCAAGATCAGGCAATGTTGCAACCCAGCTCCATTTGTTATTTGTCTTCTGGGGAAGGCTGAGGTGTGTTTTTCTCTACATCAGATGTGTTCCTTCCCTTGAAATGTCCCTAACAGCTTTCCCACTTTACTTTCACAAGTACGAATCTCCATGGTGAGTGAGAAGGTTTGCCAGAAACCCATTCATGATCAAAAGAAAAAGGCTGATAATTGAATTAGCAACACACCCTAACAAGAAGCAGAAAACTTTATGTGGGCTTTTCAGCTCTAGAACCAGACTGAGAAACATAAGCTTATTTTTCTTACATGATAACTGCCTTCTAACTTTCCCTCCCTTAAAAAGTGTACTTATAAAGAAACTTACACTTAATTTCTGCCTTCGTGCATGAAGAGCTTTGATGGGGTTCCCACATATAACTCTGCTGACACCTGCCAAAAACCAAATGCTGTATTGTAGTTTATGATTTCATATGTTTAAAAAACTGTTTTCTTTACCCGAAACTTCATATACAAGCTTATATGCAATTATGTTTTCTCCATATTTAGAAAGAGATAATTCAGAAAAAATAAACCAACTTTCTATTTTGATCAGTTGTTTCTCTAACCCACAGAAAAAACACACATTTGTGAGCTGAGGTGTGATTAGTAGGAATGGGCAAAGTGCTCAAGAATATCTTCCCTCATTCAGCTTCAGATAAGCATGATAGTTAAATTGACTTTGGGAAACAAAAAAGTGTCAGAAATTTCATTATCTGGGCAGGAAAAGGCCTGAGAACAGCCAACCACAAGGCAGAGATTACTTGATTGACCATAATCTCTAATGTTAACATAAAACTGAACCACTCTTTTTAATACACGTGTTCATTTCCCAATTTCAATTACAGAAAAGTTTCTGCAAAAGCAAGCCTGTGGAAATGTTCGTGCACATGGGATTACCATAAGCAGATAAATGCACCTATAATCCAAACATTTTTATAGGAGAGAGAAAAGTCCGTTCTTGTTTGCTTCCACATGTTCTGTTAAGGCAAGGCTGGAGCAGGGGTGTCAAACTCGATTTCATTGAGGGCTGCATCAGGGTTGTGTTTGACCTCGGGAGGCTGGGGTGGGCATGGCCAGCTCGACGTCCCTCATGTTGGGGGAGCCTATAGTGGCCCAAGTGTTCTGACAGCAAAAACGGACTCCCAAGCTCCGTTTTCAGCTGTGACGACCTCCTGTAATTCTCTACCAGAGAAAATGGAGCCCAGAAGGGCTGCCTGTGGCCCTCCTGAACTCCATTTTCACTGGCAGAGGCACTGTGGGCCGATCCTTCACTGTTTCCAGGGGGGCCGGGGGGGCAGATCTAAGCACCCCATGGGCCAGAACCGGCCCACGGGCTTTGAGTTTGACACCTGTGGGCTAGAGGATAGGAAATGGGCAAGAAAAGCACAAAGTGTTCATTACCATGGGTCAGGTCACTTGAGTCATCATCAGGCAAGATCTCATCATAGATGGTGGATTCCAGGAGAGTGCTACAACCAGAAAGCAAATGAGCACTGGGAGATCTCTGGAGAGCCTGAGGTCTGGAACCTAGCAAAAAGTGAGTTGCAGCAGGCCGTAGAGCAGAGCCCAGCCTTCTTGTTAGGAGTCCTAACTGAGAATCTAAACCGAAGAAGGGTAGGGGTCGGGAGAAGAACGATAACACGATACTGTAACATGAATATGCTGTAAGTGTCCACTTGAGAGAAGCACAGAAAACAAATGATATGTCCATAAATGAAAGTAATATACCCACTAGAACGGATACAAATGATATGCCTGTAAATTAAAGTAATATTCCCACTAAAGTAATATTTCTGTACTGTTGCCAAAAAACTAGATTCATCCATGACTACACTAAACATTAGAAACTTTGTAAGCTAACTAAAATGTGCCATTTATTCATCACAATTCAGCAAACGTATTAACTCGAGTCAGTGATTATTCAGGTCAGAATGCAATAGAGAGTGCAATCGTTCATAAAGATCATTGAAATATAAGGATTCTGAAAACAGAAAACATGCATACATATATATGCGATACCTGAAATACTAAATACGGAGCTCATCCCTGAATTGCATTACCATGCTTTCATTCTGTGTCCTTGAACCGAGAAATCATGGCAGCATAAGTCACACTGTCCCCCAGTTTCCCTTAATGTGCAGGATGGGGGACTGTGCTGTACTATCTGTATTGCTTCTCCACAAGGCACTATAAAAGGGCAATAACTTGCCATTTTCTCTGCCTGAAATTTGAATGTCACTTACTAGAGGAAACGCTGCCACCAATCACTTAGGGGATACACACTGGGATTGTGTTGTAAAATCTGGCTTTTTCATCCATTCAGCTATTTTGCTACTGATCTCCCAAAAGGGCTGTTAACTTATCAACCTAAAAACCAGTAGATGGCAACAAAGAGTTCCCTCTTAACTGGAAGGTAGTGGTTGCCTCCATTTGTGCAGTATAGATGCAAGTGTGATGTTAAGTGTTCTTGGAGCCAGGTTTCAAGGTTGGGGTTTTTGTGTGTCTATGCGAGAGGTGTTCAGCTTATGACAAATATTGTCACAGTTTCTCCAAAATGACTAACCTCTCAACCAATTGATTAACCCTTTGATGACAGAAAAATCAAGAGCTTTTGGTCTCTCTTGGCAATAATCTAGTGGCAATTTGGATTTGTACAGCCAAGGTGCAGTTGCTGCTAAATACTGTTGAAGAACCAGAGTTTCAGAAATCACTTTATTGATTCTGGTATCAAATTAAGATATACATATTCAGGACAAAAGAGAAAACATGTCTGCCTATGTTGAACCCTATCTGTACCAGGTTCCAATCTCTGGAGGACTGAACTTTTTAAAGGAACTTTCCAGAAAGCGGAAGAACCGAGACTTCCCTAAGAATAGCAACTGCTGTACTGGGAAAAGAATTCAATTACATTTTCCACTTATGTGCCTTAAGCAGGGTATAGGCTATTAAATTGCAGATCTTCCAACACTCTAAGAATCCAGGGGTGATTAACCTGGCAATGGTATCAGAAGCCAGGGTTCTGCTCTACCTTACAGCCAAAACCAAAGATTGGATGAAAGAGGTCAGTCCTACACCTGTTGGGACAATGGTAGTCAAGCGGATAGCTACCCCTACCAATGTCACCTTACATCTTGGATCAGCTTCAGCCTCCCTAAGCAGTAGGCAGATTGCCTATGAGTATGAGATGGAAACTCCATTATGAGGACATATCTTCAGCAAACTGTAAGGTATAGGATGTCTTCATGCCATATGTAAACTCTGTGGATAATAGAAGGGGCTATTGCATGAGGCAAATGTATCTATTGCCATATCTGTATTGATTTTATAACCTAAAATAGTTTCATGGCCCTGCTGTCTCCCTAGAGTTACTGAAGCCAGAAGGGCAAAAAGAAAAAGCATGTATTTTAAGATCAGTGGGTTACAAAACAGTCTACACAATATAAGCGTATGTGTTTCAAGAGCTTCATTTCAAATAATGAAATCTTTCAAGTGGCACTCTAGGCAACCTGACTGGTTTTTTGTCTTGTGTCCTGCCTTATTGTTTTTAATGCCCTTCTTTACCTATATAGCAATTACTATTTCCTCTGGCTGGATTGGGTGGATACTTGGGGATAGAATACTTGGAGTACTAAAAGGTTTACTGGAGCTTTTTCAAAGGGTCCCTTGCTCACCTGCCCCCTCATTTCTTTATGCATTCAGACAATACTTCCATTAAGTCTGCCATTAAAGCACCTATGCACATAAATACGGATGAAGCAGATGCCCAAAGTCTTCTAGAAGATGTGCCTACTTAATGTTTCAACAACTGCGCTTTGTGAAGCACTCATCAAATGCTTTTCATAGCCTTACTGTCTGTATCTGGCTGCTTGCAAATAAAATTCTGTATTTGTTTGCTCAGGTTTTAATGTATATACTACAGGGTGAGTTTAAGAAACTGATTGCCTGTGTCTGTCTGGTTGCTTGTTTGTATGCACAGCATTGGTTGTGTTTTGTTAATGGGCTGTTAGTACATTTATTTTAATGGTTGCCTTGCTGGCAAAAATGCAATTGCAGCTGGCATAGTGTCTTTGGTCTTACTGTTTTAGTATTAATCAATGCTATTCATGTAGTCATATAGCCCTAGGACCTTTTTTGCAGCCACCAGTAGCCACAATCCACCAGTAATGCTTGGAAGTATTTAAGGAAACCCTATAGATGAAAACTGGAAATGAAATTATGCTTGGTGCCAGTGAGACTAGGCAGGTGGGAGATGCTGATTAACCGCTAACTGACAAATGCTGAGGACAGATTCACTTTTTGTCCTATATAGTATACATTATCTAACACAGTAAGAATAAAAAGTTATTTGTTCTATTGAAGTTGTCTCTGATTGATACACTTATACGTCTGCTTAAAAATCAGGGTGGAGTCGGGATGATGCAAAGGATTACAGGGTCATTAAAAGAAAAAAAAATAAATGTTTGTCTACACATCCCCTAGTACCAAATATTCCACAGATTGGTTGGCCAGTAGCCTTATGTGTGGATTGCTATCCCACCCACTTTTGTGGCTTTAGGGGAAAAATTAAAACATCCCAAAACATTTTGAAATCTGCCCCAGTGGAATTCCTCAAGCTGATCCGGTTTTGCTTTGCCAGAACGAAACTAATTCAAAACATTCTGCAAAGCTTTCCAGGTGGGATTGTTGTTTTTTTTAAAGTTCAAAACAAGATAAATTGTCTCTATCCCAGTTAGTCCTACTTAAGAGCTATAGTACTTATTATAAAAGAACAACAACGTTTTCCTCAAAAAGAATAGCACAAGATCAGGATTCATTGTAAGCAATTTAATTAAAGAGTTACAACAGTCCTCATTAGAAAGCTACTGCTCTAAGCTATTCCGTTACAGGTCAAAAGCCACCTCAAGATGGTCTTAAGCAACAGGAAAGGATGGTGGCAACAGACCCATGTCTTTTAAAACAAGCTTGAACTGAACAGTTATGAAATGAAAAGCAGTTTGAGAGATGCCGAAATCGTGGCCTGTCTGTTGCTCCCAATCTTCAGCCTCAAATTAGCAAAATGTATACAAATGAATTTGGGGATATTGAAGAAAAAAATAGCATGTTGAAAAAGAATCCAGTATCTTCCCATCAGTTCCACTTCTCCACTTGAAAGGACAGTAGAGATTTCAGTCCTGGTGAACAATTATTTGGTTAATGATTATATAGTAGGACAATTTTTTTTTATTCTCTGTGTTTGTTATGAGGCAGTCTCCAAGAATGTTATAGTTATTTCCAAGTATTAATCCATATGAGGGCAGACAGTGCAATTAACTAAATATAACCCTTGAAACAATTTGCATTGTCCTCAATGCAACTGGGAAAATATAAAATGGTTTATCCAGTGAGATACTCCAGAAAATAAAGAGTGAATTATTAGACTTAATCAGTCTATGAAGAAGCCGATTTTAGATGCTAAGATCCCAGGAGTAGTTGAATTTAAAAGATATACCCATCAACTTATGGCTGGTTTGAGGGGAAATCAAATATAAGCAGCCAATGTGGCGGTGGCAGCACCAGTGGGAAATCATCAGATTTCAGAGGAAGAAGAATCTTATACTGAAGAATCTTCAATCTTAGAAGAGCAGATTGAATAGGGAAAAAAAAGTTGATATTATTGAAATCAGATTGATGGGAAGCCACATTTGGAAATGTGTGAGATTTCACTACAACACACAAGATCAGTTCCTGAGGAGACTGGTGGCTGAGACTGCTTTCAAGCAAAAGAGGCATATGGGGCATATGCTCATACAAGTAATTTTCATTTAGTGTTTGCCTCACTTAGTGACCATTCACCGTTATGACAGTGATGAAAAAATAACTTTGTGGCCAATCCTTGCGTCTATGACCTTCACAGATCTGTAAAGCAAAGGAAAGCTGACATAAGATCATAAGCACAGTCATGGTTTCACTTAGTGACTGCTTCACTTAATGACCTAACTGGTCCCAATTGTGGTCACTAAATAAGGACTACCTATATTAATCATTCTATAAAAAAATAGATCAATTCCACTCCAGTCCTATAAGAACATTCCTACTATGAATTTGGGGAAAAATAATTAGTTAGAAATTATAGAAACGTCAGTGAACTTCTTTTTCTCTTTAAAGGCCCCTGGAACAATTTTGTAACAGCAAGAGTATTATATATACTCACAAATAAGACTAGACATTTTATGGCAAAATAAAAGTTAAGTTCAGCTTATCTGCGGATGGGTTTATCCAGAAGTATGTACTGGAATACTTTTTTAAAATTCCTCTATACAGAAAGCTTATGGATAAACCCCTCAGATAGATCAACACTTCAATTTTTAACCACAGTACTCTGAAAAATTAGAATCAGCTTATCTGCAGTGGCACATTTTTCATAGTATTTTGCTTAAAAATCGAAGTGTTGGCTAATATGAGAATGGGCATATATGTGACTATATGCGGTATATTTGAAAATTTACCTGTATTTTATTTCACATATAATTAGAAAGTATTATTTTCAATTGTCTATAGTCATTCTTACTTCTGTGTCTAGTAACATGACACCCAGGGCTCAATTTATGCAAATTTGTTGCATTTATAGCACATCTTTTCTGAGAGCTCAAAGTAGCTTATACGGGCATATGTCCTAACAGAATATTAATTCCATAAGATGTGATAGGCTGAGAAAAGCACCCAAGGAGATACACGGCTCAACGGCAACATGAACCTAATCTGGCCCAAGTCCAATAAGACTTTGGCATTTCCCCCTGAAAAATATAAAAATTAATGGTGTTCCCCCCTATGATTCTTATATAATAACAGAATGGCCTGGAGATATTCATAATCTACAGGACATCTGTAGGTTATACATGTTGGGTCTACATGTTGGTGTTTTGTTTTTTGTTTTTGCCTAGTTTATATTTTAATAATTAAAGGCACAGTTCTACTGCTACTGTGCTTAGCTTTATTGAAGATCTGTTCTTTATGCATCATAAAATGATACTTAATTTTATTGCATGCTATCCACGGTCATTTTGTGTGAGGTGGGTGGCCATACAGATATGACAAATAAGTAAACATATCCGATTTTTGGTATTGATAATCAGTTTTGTATGGATGTTCAGATATTCTTTTCTCTTATTGGTAAACAAAGTCTTATAAAATAATTTAGCACACCTGAACCTGAAGCTTCATCACTTAAACTTCCTTCTTTGATTGATTCCTTGACAATAAGCCAGTCCTTATTCATTTTGCATGGAAAAGGAATAGCAGTTTGATTTGCTGGTATTTCATCCAAACATTTTAAATGAGGGATGAGTTTTTTCACTTCAACTCTGTAATTGTAATCTGGGTCCTAGAAAAAAGCCCCAGAGAAAAGAATTTAGTTCAGTTATTTTGATCACATTTATAGGAAACAATCTGAAAAACAGGCAAAATGGGAAAATAACTATAAATGTAACAATAGCTAAACTTCTTATATAATTAGCACTTTTTATGATCATAATAAATAAAACCCAAGCACTATTTGGTTACAGATAAACTAAACATGTATCCCATGTAAATAAATTCCAACTCACTTATTTAATCATCAGTATTTAGGTAACTATTAAACAAATTGCTTTGGGGATATACTATCTGTAAAACTTTTGTCAACTTTTTAATATCTACTTTTCTTCTCTCTCAGATTTTTACTGCCTCTTTTTTCCCATCTTCACCACATAATATATTACTGTTAAATTTGTTTTATCTTCTAATTAACACATTTAGATAAGATAGTGTCTGCTACCAGAGGTCTATGTCATTTATCATCTAGACTGGTCTGGGTTTCTGCCTCCCAATTGTCTGGCCTTAAAAAAGCCAAATTAGCTGCTACAAGGGCCTGATTAATCTTGAGACTGTGCAGATCACTTTTACCCACAACTTACACTTTACGGACAAACACACAAAACAGCCATGCAATTGCCCCTTCAGTGACTAGTATCATTATCCAGTATTTGGCCCTAATATTAGATGAAACCAATCTAATGACCCGTAGGGGATTGTATGAACAGAGACGATTCTAGTTACTGTGGTACGAAACCCATTCCATGAATTCAAAGATGCTTAAACCTTAATTTAAGTAAATTGCAGTCATCATTTTTTGTCTGTCCTTCCTAGAAAATCCTTTTGCCAGCCCTCACAATTCTATTTAAAAAAAAGATAATCTTTCTCCCAGATCTAAAAAAATACACTAGTCCTTGATCTAAAGTGTGGGAGCTCCTTTTTATAAGTTTCCCTCTGTAACATTTTCTTATATCGAAAGTCAGCAATAAAGGGAAATCTACATGTCTTCTCTTATCCCTAATATGAGAAACAAAAGAGCCCCCCTAATACACAGAGTCCAATTCCCCTGTTGTGCGTCAACCACGATGTAGAGTAAGAGTGAGCATTTGGAGTACTAAAGAAAGCACCTTTGCAAAATTTTCCTCTTTAACTGCTCAAACTGAATAAGATGGTCAACATTATTTGTTTTTGTTTTAAAGAGTTTATTGAAATTTCATTAAAAAATATATACATAAGACAATAAAGTTTTTGTTTTTGTTTGTGGTCGTTGTCCCTTTGTTTTTTTTAATCTTGTTTATAATTTTTTTTTTCAAACTAAGTAGCTACTTTACCACCTTAAAAAGCTAAAAAGACAGTATAAAATATTTTAAATCAATATGTAAATATTTCTCTTTCTTTCTTTCTTTCTTTCTTTCTTTCTTTTTTTCTTTCTTTCTTTCTTTCTTTCTCTTTCCCTTTCCTTTCCTTTTCTTTCTTTTTGGTAGTTTCTGGACCATACAGCTGCTATTCAGTTTTCTAGCAAAAGCCAGAAGTGGTAAGGTGATCGTTATTCATTCATCAAGATACTTCTAGCTTTCTGAGGGACTAACTGTACAAAAATGTAAAATGTGTGAAGGTGAGAATGGCCAAAGAGTAACAGATCTCCTGAAGGGACTGAAGCTGTAGAAGCAAGTTCTCTTTGTGATAATCACATCTAGCTACTTGAGCAAAGTACACTGTATTTCTGTTTCAGGTAGAAGGACACAAAACAAATATTTCAAATTAAAAGAGAGATCTTGATTAAAACACTGGAATATAAATAAAAGATGACAGACTCCCTTTCTTTGGAAAGGTCCAAACAGAAGCTGAGTGAGGCAGTGGTGGAGCAGATCTCCTCAGTTAGCAGTTACTTGGACTAGACCTTTGAGGTTCCTTCAATTTCACAATGCCTAAAAATGCCTGCTATTCATCTAGTATTTTCAGATGGTTTCAACCAAATCTTTTTCTGATTTCAAGCCAGTGGTCAAAAATGCTTTAGTGAGTCATGTTTTGAGTAGTGGTTAGATTAGATGGCATCTAAGGTACCTTTCAACTCTATGATCTTATGTGGAAATAGTAATTCCAAACATTTGGAAGATACCAGGTTCGGAATAAAGATAAGAAAAACAGTACTAACAATAAAAATGGATAAAAGCCCAACTCAAAATCCAGTAAACAATTACAATTATTAATCTTTCTAAAATACAGAATTTATAAACCAGGTATTAAATTGGCTGACAAGAGCCACATATTTGTTACACATAAGATAGAAAATGAACCCAGATTGTTTATTTTATAGTAAATAAATATATGAATGGGGAAGGAGTAGTTTTATTTAACAACAACAAAAGAACAAAAACAAAAAAAGAAAAGAAGAAACCCTCAAAGCAACTCAACAATAATGTATGATGCTTCTGTGAGTGTGTGTGTGTGTGTGTGTGTGTGTGTGTGTGTGTGTTTAAGACAATGCTTTCATAAAGGAAGACATTTCATTGTAATTGTCAGACACAATTTTTATCTATTAGCGATTTCTTCAAAAGTCATAAATACAGAAACACATATGAAAATACTGGGCCTTGTATTATTGATTTGAAATGATAGTAGGCTCACATGGAAGATCCTAATTTAGCTTAGTCTCAAGGCAATTTAGAGATGTTAAGGTAATAACATGCAATTAACTAGCATCATTATTTAAATGAAATAACGTTACAATTATATGCTTTATACAAATATGCTGAAGTTTACAATGTTTATTATTGTTTTTTTACTACTGTTTTAATTTTTATAGGGAGTTTATATAATAGAGTAAAAAAAATTACCTTCATTTTAAGTTTCTAAATAGTCATCAAAAGCCACCCCAACAGCATCTATTTTAATAAATCTAACTGGATATTTTTTTAAAAGTAATCTTATCTACATCACATTTGTAATGTGCCATTTGCCTATTCATCTGGAAGGAATAGCAGTTCTCCCTGGGAAAGAATTGACAATCATCAGGCACATCTAGCAAACCCACTGAAATTGATGAAAAAGAATTCTGGCCGCAACTGCCATTTGGCTTTTAAGAGCAATGATTAATGCAGAAAAAATTGAGTTGCGAAGTGATTTAAGAAGATTGCATTAAATGCAAGATATAACCTCAACCCAGCCTCAAATTAGAATCCTCGACCAAAACTCTATATCATCTTTTTATTATACTTCAGTTTTTCCTGCTTGATTGCATCACGTACTCTGCATGCAAAACTACATTCTGCTTTGCTTCAGGCATGGCAGTCTCCCCGTGGTATTGCAAACTCCTGAGAATTCCAGAAGTCATTTACAAGGTCATAAAAGAACTTCAATAGTAGAAATGAAGAAAATTGTTTTTAAAAGGGTAATTTTTAGTACACATCTCTCTCCTTGCTGTTTCAAAATATAATCATACCAAACAACCACAAGCTGTACTGATTTCACTGTACTGTACTGCACTATACTGATTTCACTAAGGTTTCTCTTAGCAACTATGCTGTCACTGCACAGTGTTCTGTTTTCAGAATGCTGAATAAAGTGCTGGAGATCTCCCAAGATTAATGATTTGAAGTACAAGTCTTATTCTCTATATTAGAGTTATAGTATGCCACTTACCTATTCATCCAGATTGAGAAACAGTTCCTCCAAGGCCAAATTCACAAATGTAATTTTGCTACATTAAACCACAGCTTTAATTCATGATTGCATTGAGATAAATCAACAAGATATATATTAGATTACATGTGGTATATTAACACACACCTCTGAAGATTGTGGGCTTGGCTTCAAGCAAATAAGGTTTCCCTCTATTGTAAGATTGGTCAGCTTAGTACAGAGTCGCAAGTATTGAATCTGACTAAGATCTTCAATGTTGTTTCCTTCTAAATCTAGAATTTCAAGGTTCTCCAGCAGGCTAATCTGACTTAGGTCACCAATATTGTTGTAGGCTATGTAGAGCTCCTAAAGAAAATTGAAGGACTCTTTCAATGTTAAGGTGAATTGTGATATATTAAATAAAAATAATAAGTCATCAACAATTAAGACATAATAGTAAAAGGAAGTCTCACAGACTTTTTTATAGATAAGCAGCATGAACTTCATTTGCTTGATTGTTGTCATAGGCTTTTATTCCTTGCATTACAATATATGGCTAATAAACATAAAATCTGCAATTTGCCATGATTTCTTTAATATTATGCAATAAATAATAGGAAAAATAGGAACTATGGCAGGTGCCCAGTACCCCAAAACTTAGAAGATAAAAAACAATCCATGGCTTAAAATTTTGGTTTATTAAGAAAACGAGAATGTGTTTCTGGTTTGCTAATAACAAACCAGAAACCATGAGTAAAGTTGCCTGTTTTTAAAATACATCTTCTAGAAAGAGAGATCAAGTTGAAGCAATTTTTGATTCATAGAATAAACCACAGGGTTTTTTTACACTTTCAGTTTATTGTGATTTGGCTACTGAATTAACAAATTCTAGGTTCTATTATGGATCACAGAATTGCCAAGAGTCAGTCACGACTTAATGGATATCATCATCATCATCATCATCATCATCATCATCATCATCATCATCATCACCCTCTTCCTCCTCCTCCTCCTCCTCCTCCTCCTCCTCCTCATCATCATCATCATCATCATCATCATCATCATCATCACCACCACTTAGACTTATAGACTGCCCCACAGTGCTTTACAGTACCCTCTGGTAGTTTACAATGTCAGCACATTGCCCCAACAATCTGGGTTCTCATTTTACCAACTTCATAAGGATGGAAGGCTGAGTCAACCTTGTGCCCCATTAAGATTGAACTCCAGGCTGCGGGCAGAGTTTGCCTGCAATACTTCATTCTAACCACTGTGCCACCAGGGCTCCTTAATGATAATTATGGTAAATCTTCAGGCCAAGTTATTTTCCTTGTGGTTTCACAAATACATTCATGTAGTTTTCTTAGCAGCAATAAGGAAGTGTTTGCCATTGTCTTCATTGGAGACATTACTTCAAGTTCCCAGCGGACATTTATAATACTTTTTTAAAGATGAAATGCCACTGGACAAGGCAGTATTTTATGAACCAGATTTTACCTAGTTGTATATGTTTTAAAAAATGCAATAACGTTTTTAAAAAGTACTCCAAATCCCTGGGTTAAGAACACCCTCATATAAGGATGACCCATAGTAAAGAATGGAGCCTTACTGTAGCAAAATTCAAGTTAAACACACAAAGGTTTGAGCTCATTACACAATACTACTTATGCAGCATTATTCAATAATTGTGTTCTGGCTTAACACACAAATTCGAATTAAGGATGGACCTTGGGAATGGAACTTGGTCTTAAACTGGGGACTATTGTAAATTAACATGGATTTGATACCTAATTTCCTTCAAAGTAGTCAGGGCTGTGCACTGTGTAAACAAGTCAAGCAAAACAATGTATCAAGTCTTTCACTCTCCTACCTTCAAAGAGCAGCAGGAAGAGATCCCATCTAGATCTGGGAGCCCACAGCGAGCCATCCATAGGACCTGAAGACGAGGCAGTGCTGTTCCAAGATCCCTAAAGAGAACGAACACCGGGATTCACCATTACCTATCAAAGGAGTTCTTTAAAAGTTAATGAAAATATATTATTTAACATCAGAGAAAGAAACAGAAAACTCAAGAGTTTCTTGGAGGATAACTTCCTCCCCTGGCATGTTGACCCCAAGTTTAGCACATCATAAAGCAAAAGTCATTCTCATCAAGTTCAGGTATTTTCCAGATCAAGCCATTTGAGGCAAGTATAGATTACTTTGGAAACTTGAGAAGAGCAGAACTCTAGATGGTCTAACAGTATGGGAGGGCTCATCTTGATATGTATAATTTATAATGGGAGTGGCTGTACAAATTAACTATATCTAAACAATTAGTAAACTGCGGTATCAGATATTTTGCTTGGTCTTGATCTTCTTGGGAACGGGTACCAAATCTTTAATGTTTTTTTCCAATCAAATTTTTAAAATTTCACATGGTACTTTGTTTGTACATACTGTATCACACTTTGCACTGAATTAAAAACTCCCAGAGTTTTTAAAATACCATTAGCTTTTTAGGAAGTATCAATATCATTAGAATGATTGTTAACACTCAGCACCAATACAAAAAAAAGAATCCCCTAGCAAGAAATGAGTTAAGATGAGCAACTTTTCTAGCAATGAAAGGTAGATGTAAACTTGCAATAATCTCAATGAATTTCGCCTCCAAATAAGCAAATACAAGGCAGAGCTGTGTATGACAGAGACAGTTAGGATTATACTTTCCCGTGTGGTTATTTTTGTAGCCTGAAAGTATTTTTAATCTAGTTTACAGAGTAGTAGAGCAGAAATAAATTTTAGAAGAAGGCACTGTAAAACCATGTCTATATTGTTGCCAAGAAAATACACCCTTAGCCATCAGAAGTCAAGCCCAATTTGAGGTAGACTTTACTTTTATGTCTATTCACAGAGTACTAAATCTGGTACATAAAAGTTGATTACTTCAGGAAATTGGCTGCAATGACAATACATCATTTGTACTATATGTGTATGTAGTAAATATTACATGGATTTTGTTGACTATGGTATCAAAATGGAAAATGGAATATTTTACTGAATTCATAATTAAAACAGGTGTGTTTTATAAAACATAAAACTCTTTCTAACATTTATTTGGAATCCCAATATTTAACAATTGCTGAACTCAGAACAGGTTCTGACCTCTCTCTGTATATCATCTTTTATCTGTAGGGGAATACTATCATTTCCATCCTTGGTTTTATTATACT
>JAOYMU010000001.1:64061350-64077336 GCA_025802295.1 Psammodynastes pulverulentus | reverse complement strand
AACCAGCCATGCTGGCTGGGGAATTCTGGGAGTTGAAGTCCATGCAGCTTAAAGTTGCCAAGGTTGGGAAACATTGACATAGATAGTTTTCTGTTGAATCAAAGTGGGTGAAGAACAACATAATAGAGAGAAAAGACCCAGAGGAAAAAGCATATGTTGGAGATAGGGACACTATGACTAGGTGTTTTACATGCTTGCTAGAAAATACATAGTAAAAAATAAAGTAAGGCATTGAGAAAATCCCCCTATTGAAAATTGTAACAATCAGGTATTTTTAATTTAAAAAAAGCGCCAAGTGAGATTTGTGTGTAGTTAAAATTCTTAACATTTTACAGTAGCTGGTTACATTTTTGTCTCTCATAATTCTGGACTTCCAGTATTTAGCCTTTTACTTACAACTTCTTTTTCAGAAAGTGAATGCCATCGTTTTATTTTCTAAGAACATCTGAAAAAACAACAACCCTGTAGTTAATTTTTTAAATAAATTATTAGAAAAAAAAAAGACCAACATTATTAAATATTAAAGATACTTTAAAAATGTTTAAATGAAAGATAAAGCAAGTGATATGGGAATATGTTTTATTTAGGAATGGAGAAAAGCCTTTTGAATTAGAATACTTCTAGCCCAGAAGAATAGAATATGAGGTCTATGCTGATTTTTTCCCCCCCCATAGTAATAATTTTATCTTGATGGACAATATTATGGCTGGGTGGGGAAGACATGGCTATATTGCTCATGAACTCCACCCAGAGTTTGCCCATGTTCATATTTACTCTCCGGCTTATATGTGCACCGGTCAAAGGAGATGACTGTGATCCTCCTTTGGCCCAGCTACGTTTAAAAGGATAAGTACATACTAAATAAAGTAAAGAAAATAGGTTTGAACAGCGTGGTGTCAAAGACATGCTTTGTCTGTCAGGGGGAGGAACATTGGCGCTTCTAACACACAAGCTGCTGCTTTGACATTAGTGGTATGAACGCTTATCCTTTCTCTGAACTGCACCTTGAGAAATGTATGTGGAGAGTGCAACCTCTCCATTTTTCTCAAAACAGGGAAGAAAAAATCTAAATGCGTTCAATTATAACTGGAATGGGAAGGGAGATAAAAGTGGTTCCTTGGCCATCAAAATGTGTGTACCCTTCCCTTGTGGTTCTTGGTGTGGTTCTGATGGCTGGCTCTGGCAAATCCAGAGTAACGCGTCCCAGGATATGAACTATGGATTCTAAACAACTGCTTTGTTTTGATATTGTCCTCCCAAGGAGCTGTGCCAAGCTAGAATTTCCCAGAGGAGCATTATTTGTAGGCAGACAGATGCTATACAAAGCAGGTGCAGATTGGGAGACACAGAAAAGACTTATGGGGGATGCAAATGAAAGGGAGAGAGGGCTGGGGAAGAAGTTAGTTGAGATTCGGTCAAGAAGCAGAGCACGTGAAAGAAAAGAAGAGAGGATTGCAGGAACAGAGAGCAGCAACGTCAGAACCGTGAAGAGGGCAACGGTGCAAAAACTTGCAAAAAAGGGGGAAATGAATGGTGAATAGCTAAGTTTGTGAGAAGCAAAAGGAGGAGCAGCCAGAGATAACAACCATAAGCAAATATGGCTGACAACCGCTCCTAATCCATCTTACTTCTCTCCTGACTGCAGGATTCGTACAGAAAGCAAGTAGTCATTGATGGGGAGACCTGCTTACTGGACATCTTGGACACAGCTGGCCAAGAGGAATACAGTGCCATGCGAGACCAGTACATGAGGACAGGAGAAGGCTTCCTCTGTGTCTTCGCTATTAACAACACCAAGTCCTTTGAAGATATTCATCAGTATAGGTGAGTAGCATAATCTTCACCTGTTCTGTGAAGGGTGTGAATCCTGATTTATTCCAGAGATCTGGAATAAGGGGAGAGATGGCTAACCCTTTTTTTCCAGCCCATCCTAAAAGAAAAAGAAGCCTCTCCCTTTGGTCTGACCAAAGCAGAAAGTTTCCAGCAGCATTTCTGCTGAGATGTCATCCAAGCAAACTGCTGGTCAGTCAGGAAATGTCCTAGGGTGGGAGGGAGCGTTCAACTGTTTGCTGCGACTAGCAGGAGACATCCTCTCTTGTTTTTCCCTTTGTCCTTAATTAAGGGTGATGTGCTGTACGTGTTAAGGGAAGGAAACCTGTATCGATTGCATGTGAAGGGCAAAGAGAGAGAGAGAGATGAATAGGTTGATTGAGGCTTCGCTAATATTTTTCCTAGGGAAGCTGTAGCAATGTGTGCGCTTGCTTAGACTGTTTTTAGAAGTCATCAATCGCGGATCTGAGTGCCAGGACTGCTGACATCTTTTGACCCCAACCCATCTTCATGGTCAATAGAGATTGCCCCCCCCTCCCCCCATCCTCTCCTGTGCCTGATTTTCCTTATAGATTGTGTTTTAGGACTGGCTAAACCAGAACATGCACAAGCTTCCTTCCCTGTATGTAGTTCAGCAGAGGCAAAAGCCTTGCATCTAGTAGCGCGTTCCATTTTAGTTAGGAATCCTACTTCTTTCTTGATTCCTCTAGACTTCTTAAAGATCTTGTACTGAAACAGGTTTGACCGTTGCTTAAAGGCCATTGCATTCGTGGCTATGAAAAAAGAACACCGTTCCTCAAAGACATCATTAAAATGCAGAGGGAACTCTGGAAGTTTATCGGACAAGGGTGGATTCTCAAAGCGTTGTGGGCCTAAAAAAAAAAGCCTTGGTAAGATGTAGGCAGAATTTAAGATCTGCGGTTGGTCACCGTCTTTCTAAATTAATGTAAACAAATAAATAGTTGTTCCACTTCAAGTCCTACAGAGGGAGTCTGTTTTTCTTTTCCTGTATCTGTTTTCCTCTACTGGTCTCTAGTGAATTCTTTCCCCATCACACTTAGTCAGCCAGGCTATTCTGAATGTTATAGTTCTCTGAATCTGGATTCAAGATTTGCCTTAAAAGTTGGAAAGAAGTAAGAGTTTCCTACATCTCTTTTCCAACACGTAAACACTGATTTCGCTTTTTTAATGTTTAAACCAGGGGACACTATACAGGAAAAATGACATGTTTTAATTTACTCATTGATATGTAGATTTGCTTAACTAGATTAGTCAGTTTTCACCAATGAGCAATTAGGATGCAATTGTGATAGCTGTCAGATCCAATTTCCAAATTGCTGCATACAAAATATATTTCTTCAAAAGTAAGACAGGGAATGAAATGGCTAAAAGTGAATGCGCATCGACTTTACCCTGATAGTAAGATTTTAGTAGCCTTAAATAAAACAAATAGTATATGTTTTTCTGTGGCTCACTGCGAAGAAGAGAAAAGAAAACCTACACACAATGAGGGAGACGTATTCATAAGTATTCCACAATTGGAATGGTAATGGAGATTAGCATTTCTGTCACTAAGTGATGCCTTGTAAAGCATGACATCCCATGACTGCATTACTCAGTGATAGCAATCCTGGCACTCCCCATTGAAATTGATAACTGAATCCCAAAGGTTGTTAGGGGAGGACTCACCCCGATCCCCCCCAGCCTGGGTATGGTACCGACTCCACTTCAAGTCCGCCTCCCATCTATTCCCCCCTTCCCGCCCCCCCCCCCACCTCTCTGTCCTTTGGGCTGTCCTGTTCTCCACCACCTCTGCTGTCCTTCCCACCCTGAGCCCTGCTGGCCCTGCCGTCCCCAGCTGACTTTTGCTGCCATCCTCCTGCTGATGATGAAATGCGCCTGACCTGGACATACATGGCTTCTATGGCTGTGCCAGGCCTTCTCCCTGAGGCTGCTTGTGCCGTTACCTAAGTTGCGCAATCTGTTTTCGTGAACGCAGGGCCAGTGAGTGCATGGCGGCAGGACCAGCGGAGCACAGGCAGGTGGGAGTGGCTGGTGCTTGGGGCTGTGGCAACACTGGGGCTGAAGCAGAGTCCCGAGTGTGTGTGTGTGTGTATGTATGTGTGCAATTGGCTGAGACTGCTGAAGGCCTGGAGCCTCTGCTTCAACCCCAGTGCTGCTGCCGTCAAGGATTGCTGCTGTGCAGGGCAATCGGAAGGGGCAGAGATGGGGTGGAAACAGGCGGATGGGGGAGTTGAAGCGCCCCTGTGGTAGGTGGGCTGCCAAGTGCCCAAATTTTGATCCTATCACCAGAGGGGCATTACAACGATAATAACTTCAGAGACTGGGCCTGTGCCCTTTGTTCAGGGCCACCATAACTTGGCACGCTCACTGAATGAATAATTGTAACTGGAGAATTCTCTGTAGTCATAGCTTTCCTTCAAGAAAAACTGCTCAAATCGCCTAGAAAATCTGCAAGCTTAATGGAAATTAATTGGCTCTGATAAGCCTGAGTGCATCTCTTGGGTCAGTGTTCTCAGTGTTGTTGACAACTCATTGTGAAGCAAGGAGCCCAGTAGTGGCCTGTTTGAGTAAAAGAGGCTAGGCTTATTCCTTGAGGAACAAGGGAACACAACACACACACACACACACACCCCGCACCTGTAGGGCAGCCAGGTTGGTTGGCGATCTGGATTCCAGGCTGGCTGAAGCTGTGATTAAGTGCTGACAAATGATTTGTGATCTCTTCCTTGTTCAGGGAGGCCTGCTCACTGCTTAATTCAAATGTTGTTGTAAGAGGAGGTCATCTGCAAAGAAGGTATGATTGGGGATATGATGAGAGAGAAGAGACAAGGAAAAAAGCCCCCGGATATCATAGATACATGGAGTGTCTATCCAGATTATGGTGCAGGAGGAAAAGGGCCATGACTCGGACTTCTTCTGTGCCACGAGGGTAGACAGCTGGACACCCTCTCTCCCCACAATAAAAGTAGCTTGGGAGCAGCAGGTGTAGAGTTGAAAAAAAAGATGATAAAGATAACATGATTCAGAGGAGAAAGAAAGGGAGGGTCTTCCTCCTATGATGCAAAATGACCAAAAACGGCCAATTAGGAATGATTAATAATCATAATAAGAGAAGAGGAATAGAAAAGGAAGGCAGAAGAGTGGGAAACTCTTATAAGGGTAAATGAAAGTAGAAACTGCTGGAAGGAGAATGAAGACAGAAGAAATGTCAGGATACAAATAAGAATACTTTTGAACTATGTGATAGCAGAGGGGGAAAAAAATTAAACCTTCCACACTCAGCTTCTGGATCAGCAAATTCTGCTAGAAATGTCAAGGTTGAATTATGATAACTGCAGCCCTTGACTGTCATGTTTTCAGAAGTTGACATTGCTGAATGTGCTGTGTCAGGGAAATCACAATGTTAAGAATCTATCAATTTCCACAAAGAGATTAGACATTACCAGGAAATTATCAGTAACCACCAGTCAATTACATCAACTCTGTTTCTGCTGTTTTGTGACCTGCTTGTGATGGATAGAGGGTTTGGTCATTATCAGTTGTCATGGGAAATGTTAATTATGAGTAAAAAAATTTGAGCATTTCAAATGCACGTGAACAACGAGAAGGGGAATTTTATCATGCTTAGTGGATGTTGTGTAAAGTTAGAAAATTTTGGATTCAAATACATAGAGCAGGGGTGTCAAACTCATTTTCACCGAGGGCTACATCAGCGTAATGATTGCCCTCAAAAGGGCCACATGTAACTGTAAGACAGTATAAATGTAACCAAATTCCTAAATGTTTTGCTTTATTTATTTAAAGACAATCGGAACTTTGCAGCTCTCGCGGGCCACATTTGGCCCCTGGGCCTTGAGTTTGACACCTGTGACATAGAGTGATTCAGGGGTGATTCAACGTTTAATATACAATTAAGGCCAGAGGTCAGTCTTTTGGGACTGATGAACAAACAGTTGGGGAAAAAGTCACGGAATTTAGTTTTTGTATGTGATACCTACAGCAAGATTGTTTTATGCACAAAGATGGAAAGCTTCAGTATTACCCACAGTGGAAGAATAGCTAGTAAACGTGATGGAACTTGCTGAGATGACTTAAATTGATTTCTTTTATTAGGGAAGTGACAATAACTGGACTATTGGTCTGATTCAAATACATTTCAATGTCAATAACTGTTTATTGCTGACTGGAAATCCCTTGTGCACTTTTTGTGGAAAACATTAAAAAATGAGTTTACGATTTATGGATTTGAGGATTAGACAGAAGAGAGAAGAGTAACTTTAGAGAAAGAGGTAAATTTATGAGTGTACCTGTAACTGCAGTAACGAAGATCAGAAACTACTTTTTTCTTTCTTTTCTCTTTTTTACTTTTTTCTTTTCTTGCATTTTAGCTTTGATTTCTTTCTCTCTTTTTTTCCTTGCTTTAACTTAGCTTGTATTAGTTTTTCTCCTTTTAAAAACTTTTGATGACATTGTTAAAATAAAGAATAGAAAATCAGAAAACTTGTCTGTCCCACATGACTGTTCCTTTCTGAGGTTAGTGATGGTTTAGGACTTTTTGCTAAATTGTCAAGCACGTGCCTTTATTTTGGCTTCTCTGCTACATATTTGCTGGCACCCATGATTTTGTATACAGTGTGAGGGCAAGTCTGGTTAGTATGAGAGATTCTGTACAAGGCTCTGAGGCTTTCGGTATTTCAAAGACAATATATTTGTGTACAGTAGCAAATACATTGGGGTATATGTTTTCATAGGTTTGAATCTGTTTATGCAGTTGCAGAATCTGAAATTTATTCTACCTCATGCAATTGTGAAAAATAGCAGTGCTTAAGGTACCATAGGAATCTGGGTTATTGTTTTTCTGTAGCAAATTAACAAAATTATATCCCTGACATGTTGTAAGGTTTATAAAGAATTTTTAAAGTCCCTTGCAAATTTAAAACAAAATTCCTGGGGATACAAATGAGAATTTTAGGATACTCTCCCATTTTTATTTGACCTGAAAGTCCACCTTTCTGTTCCATTTTTGTGTCATCTCAATGGGGGCTTTATGTTCCTGATGTGCATGAACTGGGAAGGACAGCATTGATGCCTACAAAGTCTGCCTTTCCAATTCTTATCTTCCTGTTACAGGATTTGCCACAACACCTCCATATCTGAATAAATGAATACTCTGCTTAATTAAATTGTATCAGCTGTGTTTTCTTTAGGATGCCAGCTTCTTCCAGGAACAGGAAAACCAGTCTTTTAACAATGAACAAATCTTAAATGTGAACTCTCTGACCTCAGTAATTCCCTATCTGGTTTACTTGAATTGGAGAATTTGGCTTTACTGGAGGAATGAAGCAGGGATTGAGACTAATCCCATGTACTTAAGTTCTGAGGCAAACAATGTCCAGAGGAGGCATGTGGTGTATTTTGGCCTAAAAGCTGTACTGACAAACGCATCAGTGGTTACACACCAGGCAATAAGAGGATGATAATGCTTTGAGAGGACTTTGGTGAGAGGGAAAGCCTCAACTCAACCTCTCTGTGGGTTAGGTTTGTCATATTCTTATGCCATTAAGCTCTTCAAAATCATGGCCCTTGTATAGAAATGTTGGCTTTTGTTAATTTGTCCCAGTTTTGTTTTCTGTGTTTCAGAGAGCAGATCAAGAGAGTGAAGGACTCCGATGATGTGCCCATGGTATTGGTGGGGAATAAATGTGACCTTCCTGCCCGGACTGTGGAAACGCGGCAAGCCCAGGAGCTGGCTCGGAGCTATGGGATTCCATACATAGAGACATCAGCCAAAACTAGACAGGTATACTGAGGTTGCGGGGCGGGAGCGCAAACAATGCAGACTCATTTTTTCCACTTTCACTCAAGGAAAGAATCTGCTCCACCATGCTTGCAAGATGTAATCTTCCAGGTGTTTCTATGGTGAAAACGAAGCTATCTTCCAGAGAGTCTGTGGAACTTTTCATTGTTGCCCTTGTAGAGGAAGCTTTTTGGCTCCTCTGCATCGCTTCTGCAATCAGCTGAAGATTTGCTCTATTGAATTCTTGGCCCTGGATTTGAATTGTGCAATAATAGCAGCAAAGAAACTTACCAAAGCTTAGTTTAAATTCCACCTTTGCTGACTGTCTCTTCCGATAGAAAAATGTCCAACTCATGCCCCTCCAAGGAAATCACATACCTTTCTGAATTGTGTAAACAGATGGGTGCTCAGTTTACTTTCTCTGTTTGTATAAGCCTATTGTGGTTGTCTGACTTAACTGGGCTGGAGCTGCTCGTAGCTCCATTGAGCCAATAATGTGCATTTACTGTTGGGTTATTAGGGTTCCAGCTGGTAATTATTGAACAGGTTGTGTAGTTTCTGCTAATGGTTCCTGAGCACTAGGGAACAGAAGTGAACATTACAGCAAGTTTGGATTAAGACTGGCTTTGTTCCATTAAGATGATGCTGGGATATGACTGGCAGGTAGCCTGGTTTAGCAGTTGTCAGTAGCAGTAACAAAGGCAAATGTTCAGCCAACAGTGATGGGGGGTATTCTATACTCTGCCATTTGTCCAAACTGTTCTACTCAAGTGCATTTGCTGCCAGTTTAGGCAGTCGGCTCTCTGGGACTATGGTTTGGATTCAGAATAAGGGCATTTGGTAATCAGTCACACCGTTGTCACGTCTGCCAGTTCTGCCAGTTATTTCTATAACTTCTACCAGCTCACAATTACATGATTTTGTTTTTCGTATTTTGAGGAGAAAGAGGGAAGACATAGTTCTGTCTCTTTGTATCAAATCCTAGATTAGGTCTAGTAATGCATTCAGAACTGACCAGCAGTGGAAAAACGCATGTTTTAACTGTTCTTGGAAATGTCCTTTTGCTTCGCTGATACATGCAAATTCCGTGATGTTTAAACCACTTCATTGACTTGTTGCAGGGAGTCGAAGATGCCTTCTATACTTTAGTGCGAGAGATCCGACAGCACAAACTACGTAAATTGAATCCCCCAGATGAAAGTGGCCCAGGCTGCATGAATTGCAAATGTGTAATATCATGACCAAGGTGAGTCAGTCACTGAGAGAAAAGGAGCAGTTTTGTTAGAGAAAAAGGCTGCTCAGATTATATACCCAAAAAACGGTTTCCTTTGAACCCATGCATGGCCCCCACCCCTGCCTTTCTCAGTGTTGTTATGAGTCTGGTCCCCTTCAAGAAGACAGAATGTGTCTTGTCACTGGCTGCAGAACTGGCCACTTCCTCAAAAGGGAGTCTATTTTTACTACAGTTCTTGAAGGAAAAATGTTTTGAATTAGAACGCTGTCAAGAATGAGGAGACATTGACCATTTTTTTTCTTTATTCGTGAGAACGATTTGAAACAGTGCCTGCATCTGTATTTGCTTCTCTTCTACCTTGGATACCCCACTTTATATGCCTTTGTTTTTCTTGTTTTATCTCCTATTTTCCACGTTTGACCACGTGTGATTTCTGCTGCTTTTATTAAGCAAGGTTTACAGTGCTGCCTCCCATGCATTAGTCCTGTTTTCCTCTGTGGAAGATATATCTTCTATATCTTCTATAGCTAGGGCTCATGCTGCAGTTCCCATCATCCTAATTAGCATTGATGATTCTGAAGGGGAATGATGGTGGTTGAATTGCCACCTCAGATAATACACTGTGCTTCTCGTTTGGATGCTACATGAAGTCACTCCTGGATTTAATAATAACAGAACAAAAAGTACGTGTTGGTGGTCAGCATCTCTTTTGAGAGATTATATAGGGAGGGATTAATGCCTGACAGCACTGAAAATCCAGATATTTCAAATTCATGCTCTGAGACCTGTGGTTGAAATACAAATAAATAACATATTGGAATGATTCCACCTTCCTCCAGTGTATTTGTTATTTAGTAGAAAACTAAGAAAAGAAAATGGCATTTGGAAATACATTGTACATAATTTATAGAATTAGAAGAAAAGCTCTTCATTGCCAGAGCACCCTTTTCCTATTCAGGAGTCAGGTGTCAATACACACACGCAAATTTAATTGTGATGGCTCAGTGGTTAAAGGTGCCCAGCTTGTTATCTGGCAGTCCAGGTTCAAGACTCAAGTGAACTTCAGTTACTTGCCCCACTTTCTGTCCACCTACCAGTTCGAAAACATGCAAATGTGAGTAGATAAATAGATACCACTTTGGTGGGAAGGTAACAGCATTTTTTATGATTTGGCATATAGCCATGCTGGCCACATGACCATGGAAATGTCTTCGGACAACACTGGCATATAGAGAGCCATAGATACATCTTCCTAAATTTCTAAACAAACTCTTAAGACTCATAGATTTTCAAAGAGTTTGTAAATACAGATTATTCTGTATAGCCTTGAATCTCTATGGAGAGAGGATAGCAGATGAGCAAGAATCAGAGCAATTTCTTCCTTTTATGGTTATACTATTTTATGTAATCCTTTATAAAAAGAACACTTCCTTAAAAAAAAAAATTACAATTGAGAAGTGAATGGATGTAAAGTTTCATCAGTTGAGATCCCCAGAAGGCCTAGTTTTTTAACTGTACCTAGCGCAGCTGCTATTGTTAAAGTGTGTGTGTGTGTGTGTTTGTATGTGTCCAGATGTGCAAATAATCCAGATGTCTCGGAGTATTTCCTGTAGCCTGTGATGTGAGATGGGGTGGGTGGGGTAACTTCCTGTGCTCTCACTGCTGAAACTTCAGATTAATCCCAAATGCTTTTTAAAATGCTTGGCCTAAGAGAGAGGCTACTGCCAAAGGCTGAGGGGAGGAGAAAATCCGGTGTCAGCCAAGTGTGTCTTCATTCCTATATCCTTTGCAAATACTCACACTGTGTCCTGAAGGCAGAGCCCTGGCCTGCCTGAAATCTTCCTTTTCACTGAGGAGAACATAACTTGGCAATACTTATCTAGGTGTGGTTTGTGCTCCCTTAAGGAGGGGATGGGAGTTGGTTTTCCCTTAACTAGTTATAATATAAGAGGGATCTGATTTTATGTCAAACAGGATCTTTCAAAGAAGACCCACTCTCTCTCTAAGGCTTGGAGAATTATGCCAAGGTGGAGATAAGGCAAAAAGCATGGCACATAATAAACACAAAGGAGGTTATGGAGTTCTTCATTTTGCTCTCTGTTCACACTGCCTTTGTATCTGCTCTTACTTTCTCTTTGTTCTATACGTGTATATGTATTTTATTTATTTATCACCTACATTATTTTTTATAAATAACTCAAGGAGGCAAATACGCCTAATGCTTCTTCCTCTTCCTATTTTTTTTTACCACAACATTCCTCTGAGGTGAATTGGGCTGAGAGAGAGTGTCTGGCCCAAAGTCACCCAGCTGGCTTTTATCCCTAAGGCAGCAGGACTAGCGTTCACAGTCTCCTGATTTCTAGACTAGTGCGTGAACCTCTAGGCCAAACTGGGTCTCGTGTTGATTAGGTGAAACCGCTTGAAGGAGACATTATCATTGTAACGGTCTTTGCATTAGTGGTTTGAGCCATTTCTGTTCACATGAGCTTGGGAAGAGTTGGGCACAGGGCACAGGGCACTCAATACCCACATGTGCTGTGAGAAGAGTATGCTTTGAGCTTAGCAGCAGCATAGATGGTTCAGCCCTAAGAGGAGTGCCTTATTATGTTAGTTTGCCTGGAGGAAGTACAGTACTCAGCTGTAGGTATGCATATTTTACATTTCTCTGGGACTGATCAAGTGTATGCTGTACTTGAGCTCTTCTCCCATTTCATAGCTACCCAAAGTATGCCATTGCAATAATATAAAGGATTATATTGGGTTTACTTATCTTCTGCCATGTTCTGATCTTACACTAAATAATCATAATAATAAATAATAATAAGATAAAAGATAAACTAGGCATGTACAGTATATACACTGTATTGCACTACTGAACCCAAATAAGAATTCAAATACATTTATTTTATTTATATCCTGCCTTTATTATTTTTATAAACAACTCAAGGTGGCATACGCAGTGTTCCTTCCTCCTATTTTCCCCACAACAACAGCCCTGTGAGGTAGATTGGGCTGAGATGGGTGAGTGACCCAAAGACAACCAGCAGCTTTCATGCCTACCTATGGCAGGACTAGAACTCATGGTCTCCTAGTTTCTAGCCTAGTGCCTTAACCATTGTACCAGTGTGGTTGGTGACCCTGTCCTCTCTTATTGTATCAAATCACCAGTGGCTGGGAGAGAAGCAGCTATTCTTACTTTCAAATTTATGGTGGATGAAAGTAAGTGTGTACCTAGGACATTTCACAGAGCAGGGTTGGCATGTAAATAGAAGTTTGAGAGCTTTTGTGCTCTGAATAATAAATAAACAGTGACACCAGCAAGTGTTTCCCACCTGAAAGAGTTCTTATATCTAAAACAGAAGAAGATAATATAGATTGGATTGCACAGATAATATTGTACTATAAGTAAATGAGCATATGCCGCAAATCCAATGCATTCATTTACCTAACCTGGGGAACTCAAGAATATGAAGGCTTATAATTCCCACTCTATGTAATCGGCTTGTTTTGTAAATCAAAACACTGATGTAATCACAGCATCATCTTGAGGTTAGTAAATAGTACTACAGTCGCTTTTTACTTAAACAATGAACTACATTAGTAAGTAAATTTCCACAGTGTCAGCAAAGGACAGTAGTTTTTTGCGGCTCAGCAGTGATCAAGGAAGTGGTATCTTAATGAGGTCCATTGTTTGCATATGGTTAAGCTAACACAATTAATGACTGTTAATTGGTGTAACAGTTTGGAACCCCAGAGGCAACTGTAGTCCTGTCCTCCCCCCCAATTGGAGACGATTTATCCATTCATCAGTAGGTGAGTAGAGAGATAGACTGACAGCCTGAAGAAGGCGTGAATGAAGTCTAAATTTGGTTTATGTAGAAAACAAAATGTAGGACTTTCATAGTTACTACATAAGTTCAGCCGATGCAAAATATACTTGGCACTCTTAAGTTGCCACTGGCTCTCATTTTGCAACTCCATAAATGTACTGCTCTGTGAAATGCTACTGTAGGAGAGCATAATGCTTCTATTCTAAGCATTTACCACTTGCTGCTGAGCTACTGCTACTTACCATGTTAAGTGCAAAACTGCCTGGGGGTCTATTATCCACAATCAAACTATTGAGGTCAATTCTTGAACAAGAGCAGCAAACAGTCGGATTCAGAACTGCCATCCTGTGAAGCAAACATACACTGGTGTATAGTTTTATCCCTCACTCCCGGTTAACAAAATTCTGAGATCCATTTAACCAAGTTTTTTTTTTATATCTATGTATGTATGTATGTATGTATGTATGTGTGTAGTTATTCAATATGGTCCTAAAATTATATATATAATGTATGACTTCACCCTTCAGGAATGTGTGACAGGGATTAACCTTGAAATAATTTCAAAACCACATTATTTCATGTACTATATTGATCTATTTCAATTTTTATACTCTGACGTCGTTGAATTGTATAAATAAGTAACTTTTTATAAAGGCTTTTCAGCTTATTTTACTGGTTGCTTTTTTCTGTTTGCAGCAGACCAGACTGTGACTTGGAAGGCTTTCTACTGTGTGAAGCACGGAGATGGAGGCGATGTGAAAATAGAATCAAATGGATTCGGGGAAAGGAGAGATGGGGTGGTGTCTGCAGGCCCCCCCCCCAAGGGCTCCACATGGACAGTTTTAAAAATTCATCAAGGCCTGCAAGGAACTGTTTTATTGTTTAAATCCCTCCCCCCTCTTTTTTTTTTTGGCCTTCCCTCCCCCTTTCCTGGCAATGTGTACAAAGCCACATAAAGAATTGCAGTAAATTATTATTTGGTGGTCTTGACACTGGTTTTGCCAACTCTGTCATTGTTCCAAGGGATTGACTGACAGTGTTTGAAAGGAGGCTCATGCGGGGAAAGACCCATCTCGTTTCTTCAATCAGCTTGAGCTCAGCTCTCCAAGGTCAAAGCCTGGATGCATCTGCAGGTGGACTGGCTTCCCACTTTGGTGCTGCAAGGCATGTAAGGCAGGGAGCAAACTCTAATTCACAGCTTGAAGGGCTCCATCTGAAAGGCGGCTTAGCTGTTGTCAGCAGATCAAGGCTCTTTTGGAAGGTACTGCCAAGAAGATTCACTTGCCTGTCATTCCACTGGGGGAGGGGGGCTTTGGGGGAAAATATGCTGTCATTTTCAAGAAGGGGGTAGGAAAGGCATAAAAATAATTATGCCTATTAACTAGTTCCATATGTCTCTGCCCATTGATTGATCTCTTTGTAAACAGGGAAGGTAATTATTCCCCTACCAATTTTTGGCTAATATTGTCTCCCCTGTGCTAGAACAACCGAGTCGTCGTTCTTGCCCAGTAGATGGTCAATCTGGTGGACATTCTCTTCAGGCCTGGACGGTATCCTCAAGAGTACTTGAGAAGGGGTGGAGGGAAAGAGGGGTGCCAGTTTTTAGATGTTTGCCTTTTTTCTTCTTCCTTTTTATGGCGTTGGGAGAACCTGTAAATGTATAAATTGACTCTACCTGAACCTTTTGATGGAGACTGGAGGATTTTGGATTTTTCTAACTCTGAATTCAACGAGCCCAAATTTTTTCTCATTCCCGGCTGCATCAAAGGGAAACAGTCCCTCCTTCCGTATATCTTTTAGGAGACACGGGAAGCTTTTTGTATTTTATTTTCCACAACCTTTGTGTCTTATAGGCTGATTGGGAAGAGTCATCCAGTGGGCAAGAAAGGTTGACTTGTATGTAGGCTTTCCTGTTTGTTGTTGGCATGGTCTTCCCCTACTCCCTTCCCCACCAGCCTCCCCGAGATTTTTATGCTTGTTGCCTGTGTCAAGGCTGTCTTCCCTGGTGTGCTTATTGCAAAAATTGGTGTACTACTTGGAGGTGGAGCTGGTCTTTGGAGACATGGGAGCCTGTTTCCATGTTCCTGCTCGATTCTTCACTCTCCGTTGTAGCCGCTGTGCCTACGTAATTGCATGCACAGCTCCGAATCCTGCTGTCATGGGGCAGTTCTTCTGTATGTCTGTGACTGTACTTGCTGTAATTCAAAGCTCTTCTGGTAAAGATACCACAACCAGATCCCTCATCACTGGCTGAATTAAAGAAAACCAGCCTAATAATTAGATAAGAAGCATGATTTTTTAAAAAAACTGTTGGGAGTATTAAAGAGAACCCAAACCTAGCCTTAAATGTCATTAAAAGCGATTTTGTTCTCAAAAGTGTTGGTGTGTATACTGTACCTTTTGGGGTTTATCTTCCTTTTATTCAAACTCCCTGTACTACTTGTCACCCCTGCACTGTATCTCAGGATGAAAATAGTTATCGATCAAGAAACAGCTCCGTTGTCCACACATTTTTGCCACTGGAACACGTGTCTTAAAAAGTAAAAATTGGTTCATTTCTTTTAATTGCTTAAAATACCTCTTTCATTTCTGGATGAATTTACTATTTGATCAGCTTTTTCCTCAACACCCTGGATCCAGGCTGTCTTAATAGAAGGGTGGCTTATTGTAGATGTTGACCAGATATTGGGAGAGGCCTCTGTTTTTATTATAATGGTGGTATCAAGATGGAAACATTGAAAATGATACCATAGTGTCAGGTCTACAAGCAGCTTATTCAAAAAGCTTATCTCTTGGGGGGTTTTTTCCCCACTATTCCAAGAACTAAATTCCCATAACGAGATTGCAATTGGAAATAGGAGCTCAATCCATTGATTTCCACCCATATCATTCAAAAGAACAATTAACTGACTGAGATGCTTTCTAATTTGTTATAGCACCTTAGCAGCGCAAGGTGAATTTTAACAGAAATTGATAACTGCTCTCCTATCCAAGGGTAGATGCCCGGGAATGTCCTAAGTGGGGTAACTATAAAGCAGCAAGATTTCTTCCTTCACCGTTTCCCTTTGTTAAAATAGCCCATGCTTTTCATGGGTTATGAGCTATCCAGAGAATTTGGCCAAAGCAGAAAGATAGCCACTTCACAAATTCTACTCTTGGCTTGGGTTCCATTGCTGCTTGTAATGGCTAACACAGTGTTTCCCAACCTTAGTCATTTTAAGATATGTGGACTTCAACTCCCAGAATACCCAGCCAGCATATGCTGGCTAGG
>JAOYMU010000001.1:64041198-64061250 GCA_025802295.1 Psammodynastes pulverulentus | reverse complement strand
GTCCATATGTCTTAAAATGACTAAGGTTGGGAAACACTGGGCTAACAAACTTTAAGCATCTGTTTACATGAAAAAAGGAATATTCCTGAATTAAGGCACTGAAATCTAATTAATAAACCAGACCAAGTCCAACATATTGGGGCTGTTAAATATGCGTAATTAATTATCTACCATAATGCAACCTCAAAAGGGATTTTTCAGCACACATCTTTTCTCAAAACTATAATTATTGGCGTCTCCACTAGTACTCATTCCTGGTTTATCAACTCTACATTTGGGCAGATAGTAACATGAAAACACAAGTTCAGTTCAAAACTAAAGTAGGGTTTGGATCTTGCCCTTGTGTATTTTCAAACCACACTATTTTTTAAGGCTTAATTAAGGCATAGTAATTTAGCATAGACTTGACAACTTCAAAAGTCCATGCTATTAAAATCCAGCAGGCAGGGAAATTCTGTCTTGAGATATTGGAATGCTGTTAGTGCATTTATTTCTGCCACTGCTATGCCCATGTAATTAAAGAACTTTGGTTATTTTTTTAATACTGTTAATATTTTTTAATGGTACAAAAGGTGAAGCAGTTAAAGCCATTACTAAATTCTCATTTCTCATTAATTAGTATAGCTGATTTAACAGTGCAGCACCTGGAGGACCATGGTACCTATTCCTTAGGAGAAAAGATCGTTCTGTTTTATACTACCATTTTTTACACCTAGGATAACCAAACTTCAGCATTTTATGTTTTGGAAGGCCCAATGCTTTCCCATCAGAATATCCATTAAATGCGTCCTCCACTTTTCCCCTGCATAAAAGGATATTTCAGGCTCCTTCCCTTTCAATTTTTCACGCAATCTTCCCTCCTACCTCTGGCCATCTTGCTGCACACCTGGCAATCTGCAACACCACCATCCCAACTGGATTTTTCAAACTGTTAATTCATGAAAAAATACTTGGAGAGCTTGGACACTTTTTTAAAAACACAGTGATAACTTTTGTAAACAAATTGCATTGTTACACAACAATCATCCATATTTGGGGATATCTGCTTTGTTTCTGCAAAGGTAAATCAGTTGAACTGTACATAGGATTGTAGTCTCAAAAAGGTAAGTCTTTTGAGGAAGAAGCACACATGGGTTTTGTCAAAGCATGTTTATGAGAAAAATGGGATTTGCTTGTATTATAAACATACACTACCCAGGCTCATCTGCAATATTTTAACTTACAAAAACTGAAGGGGCGTATTGATAAGTTAAAAAAATAGGTATGCCACATTTTGGCTACCAAAATTTGGCAAATAAATGCAGAAAATACATAAAATGACTGGGAAAAAAATGGAATTATATTTACAGCTGAATGAAGCAGCAAATACTTAACTGGGGAACTGGCTTGATCCAGGTTTTTCTCCCTAATTAGGTTCATGTTACTTTTCTATTTACACATTTTAACTTCTGTTCTCTGTAATTTAAAGAAACAATAGCTTGTTCTTTTTAAATATGTTTTGCTAAAATGCCCTTATTATATCTTCTGTAAGTTAAGGCCATGTATCAATATAGCTGTGATTTTACACAGCAAATTCAGTGAATATAAAGTCTACCCATCCTTATTAAAATGCCATGTTTTGAGATGTAAAAAAAAAATTAGTTCAAGATAAATCACACTTTTTCCACTTTTAATATAACAATATACAATTCAATTGAAAAACAAACTGACATATTTTAGAGGGAAAAATAATAAAGAAAATTAATTTGGTTGCATAAAGATGCACACCCTTAATAACTTAATTGAAGCACCATTTGATTTTATTGACAGCATTCAGTCTTTGAGGGAAGAGCCTATTACATCTTGCCTTGGGAATCTTTGCTCATTCTTCCTTGCAAAAGTGATCTGAATCTATCGGATTGTGAGGGCATTTCCTGTGCACGGACCCTCTTCACTTCACCCCACAGATTTTCAATTGGATTCAGGTCTGGGCTCTGACTGAGCCATTCCAAAATTTGATCATCTTCTGGTAGTTATTCATTTGATTTGGAGGCATACTTTGGGTCATTTGTCATTTTGAAGGGCAAAATTCATCATCTTCAGCAGAGGCCTGAAGGTTTTATGTCGATATTTGGAACTATTCAGAATTCCCTCTACCTTGACCAAAGCCCCATTTCCAGCTGAAGAAAAGCAGCCCCAAGGCATAATACTGCCACCACTATGCTTCACTGTGGGGATGGTATACTTTTGGGGATGTGCACTGATGTTTTTGCACTATAGTTTTGGGAATTATGGCCAGAAAATTCAACTGCATCAGACTAGAGCACATTTTCTCACGTGCTTTTGTCATACTTCATGCAGGTTTTTGCAAAACGTAGCCAAGCTCGATTTTTTTTCTTTGCAAGAAAAGGCTTCCATCTTGCCACCATACCCCCACAGCCCAGACATATGAAAGAGTACCAAGAAAGTTCTCACATATAGTATGCAACCGGTACTTGCCTGAAATTCCTGCAGCTCTAATATTGCTATAGGCTTCTTGGCAGCCTTGGGGACCATTTTCTTTCTTTTTTAATCTATTCTGGAGAGACATCCAGTTCTTGGGTAATGTCACTGTTGTGCCACAGTCTCTCGATGTGTTGATAACTGTCTTCACTGTGTTCCATGGTATATTCAATGCCTTGGAGATTTTTTTGTTCCCTTTTCCTGATACCGTCCAACAATGAGATCCCTTTGAAGGGCTTGATCAGTCATTTTAATTGATGGCAGGTGTGTATTGACTACTATCAGTTTGAATGTGATTGGTTCATTCCGAACATAGGCACATCCCTACTTATAAGGGGGTAGACACACGTATACAACATTTTTGTTTCATTTCCCCCCCCCCTAAAAGATTTCAGTTTCAATTGAATTCTACAGCTTACATTAAAGGTGGGGAAACTTCTTGAAGTGATTTATCTTGGGTCTTTTTTTTTCCTTTTTGTTTTTTACATTTTGAAAACCTGGCATTTTAACAGGAATGTGTATACATTACAGCCACTCAAGGCACCTGTTTACAGACTATACTCTGCCATTTATGTCTGGGCCCACAAAAAGTTGCTGACAAGAATAGAAACAGCATTAAGCCAAACTATATGTGTTGAGTATCCAATTGTATGCAGAAGCTGCAGTATTCCCAAACAATGGTTTGAAACACACAGCTCCAGCAGACCATAAAATACTGGCAGGAAACACAGGAAAGTATTACAATGGCTTTCACAGCCCCCAGACTTGGATTTTATTGAAAACCTGTGGGCAGATCTCAAGCATTCAATCAATGGAAGGAAACCTAAACATATTTCTGAGCTAGAAGAGTGGGGGAAAAATAGGAGAGGGGCTTTTAACTGGCTACAGGAAATGCTGGGAAAAAAATTTATGGCAAAGGAGGTGAAGGGGGATCAAGGTGTGCCTTGATCTTGAATCATACGGCTAATAGACCTTCAAGTTGGCAGAAACATCGAGAGATTGGATTCACTTCTGTTCACTTATGAGCTTTATTGAAAAAAATTGATCCCAGGTACCTAAACATTTGCATACAATTGTAAAATGTATTGAATGGAAGGGATTTCAGATTAACTTTTGTACATGGCAGCTGTATTGTACAGGGGTCTCAAAACATTTTCAAGCTGGCGGAACTTGCCTAATGGAAATGAACAACCATTATTGTCCACCAACAGACAATTATCTAAAAATATTCCATGAAGTAGCCTGATCGGGTTTCGGTTCTTTCTCACAGAGCTGTGCATTTAAGAGTGGAATTCTTCAATGTTGTCATATATTTGTCAAGTGGCTTTCCTGCTGCTGTGGCCCACTGAGCTTAGGCTGAACTCGGTAGTGAAACCTGAGTTTCCAGTTGGAAATCAACATTATCGTTCATGGTTCCTCCTCTGGCGAGGAAGAAAACAAAGACCTTGCTGCCATTAAATGAGAAGACTAGGAATTTTGCAGTTGTCACATGTGAATGATACAACTCTGGCCTTTGCAGAAAGTGTCACGGTCAAACTATTATCTTCCTACAGAATAAGCTTGAAAACATGAACATTGTGCTGACAAGCATGTTTCATTTTATGATTTCAAAGAAAATGTTTGAATTGCAACTATAGCTGCAAGCAATGATCCAACGGTTTCCAATCTTTCCTTGAAGCATCAGCTTGTCTACAGTGGGGGTTATAGTGGATTGTCCCACGGCTAAATTGTCACAACCCAAACGCTTGTTAAACCAAACCCACAAGATGAGCAGGAATGGATCACTCTCGGACTGCCATCCCTCCGGCGATGGCATCTGGCTGAGTAGTTTAGCTCATTTTTGAGCATACCAGGGGACCGACTGACAACTTGCCAAAAATTCCCAGAGAACAAGTAACGAATCCACATGCAGTAAATTTGTTCTAAAGTCTATTACAACCATGTAAAATTTTCAACATCCTATGTAATCATTTTGGTTCTTTTTTTTTTTTTAATGAATAGTGCTTTACCTTCCCCCAAGCAGAGACATAAAAGAGAATGAGGGCAAGACTACATCACACAGAATTACCACAGCTCTCTGAGGTGTCAAGAGTAGCTGTTAACATGAGACATTTTAGGGTCACAGTGGCGGCAGACGTATCAAAATGCACAAACGGGGCCATCTACTGAACTGCAGGGCATTCCAAGTTCCAGCAGTGGGAAAGTATCCAGAACCCAGAACTGAATCCCTGCCTCATGCCTGCACTATTCTGATCCAAGAGTTGGAGGTGGTCTGCCAAGATAACATTTAGACCTTAAAATGAAATACATCTTAGCTCTATTTAGGGAATCGGGGGATTCCCTGATGTTTTCCTGAGTTTCTGAAAGAATAGTTTCAGGAACATTTAGACCAAGGATGTCCAAACTTCAAGTCTTAAACTTCTCAAGTTTGAACATCTCTGATTTAGACACATTTGGCGCAAAAGCTGGTCAAAATTTGCTTCCATGCAGGAGCTCATCTGGCTTTGCTCTAACAGCTTGCTACATCTACCCAAAGTGGAGATGATCCTTCCCCATCTTATTAGTGCAGTAGCCTGGGGAATAACAGCATCAAAACCAAACCTTTACAAATTCCCTCATGCAGGATTATTCTGAGCAAAACCAAACCAGGCATTGCTGAAGTCTAGACAGAAATTCATGGAACTCCTTTAATATAGTAACGTACTTTGGAATGATATTGTGGAAGTAAAAGGCTTCCACACCTCTAATGCTGTCAGAATATCTTTTCTATCCCAACTAGCCTCTAGTAACAAAACCCCCCAAAGTAGGGCTTGCATGATTAAATCTCATGATCTCTCTGGAGTGCCTGGGTTGGTTCTTCTTAATATCCTAATCAGTCTGTTTAATCCTCGTTCTTAGGCAGTCCAGCTGAATTCCTTAGCACAAGAGCACACTTGAGATTTACTGAATGTTTCCCTGGGATGTTTGACTGTGTTGTGGTGAAACCCTTTCAAGATTTGCTCTATCCTGTAACCCACAAGTTAAATGATGGTTGGAAAACTACAAAGTTCAACTGCTCCCCTCATCACTTGGAGTATCACCCCAGCTTTGGATACTGTTGTTCTCATGGGACATGCTTGTTGGTTTAAAGTGGCATAAACATGGCATTAGGTCCAGGAATGCCTCTTTTTTTTCTCTTTTGCAAAGACTGCTTTCAAATTATCTTTGGAACAAATGGGGAAAAGAGAAGCCGGAAGAGGAGAAGGAGGTGAAAGAGCAATAGATGGATTGGGCATTCGGAGGATTTAGAAAATAAGTAGGCATTATTCTTGATTTCCAAAACACTTTAGATTTCCATTTCATTCATAGAAAGGAAATCTTTTTGGCCCAGAAGTTTTACTGGGAAGCTTTATGCATTAGCTTCCAGTTTTACTTTGGTGGCTGCGCTACTAGAAAATGCTACATCTCGAAGCACATCTAAAACTATAGTTTATTCAGGTTTTTAAACATCTGCTCAACTGTAATCATATGAATATCTTTTCATAATACAGTATGCAGCGTGATACATGCCTACATGTAAAGCTATATTTGAATTGCTAACATAAATAAGACAGGTACAATTTTAAATAATATGCACATGGATGAGTAACCTGTCTCATCCTCTAGTCTAGGCAGTAACTACTTTCATTTAGGAAACAAATTTTTTTTCTGTAACTTTACACAAGATTAATACCATTACACAAGATTAACCTCTGCACGGCCAAATAGGTTTGTGTGTATGTGTGTTGTTATCTGGATTCAAAGTATTGTCTTACCTAATATTAAAGAGGATATATTAATGCCTTGAGAATAAGGATGTTCCTTTCTTGGACTTCACCTAAAAGGCATGCTGATGAAATTAAATTTTGTGGGTAAATTGTTTTGGCGTCTAGATTTGCTTCAAAGAGACTACTCAATCAAAAAATGCTGTATCTTTTGAAGGTACATAAGCAAATTATTTGTCTTCCTGTCATAGTCCATTTTTTCAAAGAATAGGAGCTTCTGGATCTCTTTCAGCTACAGTTCAACATTTTAGTAGGGTGCGTCGCCCTAAAGTTTCAAGTCTTTGGTCTCTTTTGCAAAACAAAAAACAAAAAAACCTCAAAAAACAAAAACAACAACAAAAAAAGACATCCAGCCAGGAATATGTGGAAGCTTTTGTTTTTGTGTTCTGAAAGACATCAATATTTTCCTATGAAGTAGCATTTGGAGAAGAGCTGATTTTTCTGACCATTAAATACTCCTTTTTGTAGTTGGGAAAATATGGCTCCGATTAGCCAATGAGTCAGCCAGCACTAAGGCAACTGCAGAATGGAGAGTGTGCTAACATTGCAGCTATATGTTGAATAAAGCGTGTGACATGAATGGGGATGGGCAGTTTTGTTTGTTAAACAGCACAATTTCCTACCAGGTGCCTCTCTACACAAACTTTACCCTTGGCCCCACAATTCAGCCACAGTCTTGCCCAAGTACAGTGTGGAGTGGTGCCGACATCCTTCTCCTATGTCCTTGGAAAAAAATTAGGAGACCACTGCAACTGAAGGGCCATAAGAAGGCCTTTAAAAGTGAGTCTCCACCAGTCTGGGGCTGAAAAAGGTCATCCGGTTCCATTTGGGAGCAAGTGAAAAAGGTCCAAAATGCAAAGCTACCTTTCCGTGTTTCTCTGGTATAAAATTTGCTTATGGACAAGAGCGAGAGGCCACAAGGCAGCTGGCAAACGAACAGAAGGGGTTGCCAGTTATGAAGCAGAGGTGCACCTGCTCCCCTTCTGCAACACACACACACACACAGAACAGCAGAAGGGAAAAGGCCCAACCAAATGGGCTTTGCTGCTTCAAAAGAAGACACTTGCATGTCTTCTACACAGAGGAATGCAACTTGCCCTTTCGACAGTTCTAAACCCCATCTTGTTCCAGAAATTGGGCATCAGGTTATGAGTGTGACATTTGGGAAATCTAGACCAACATTTCTTTAACTTGGACATCAGCTAAGCTTAAAAAAATAAAAAAAGCAACCACTAAAAAACCAAAAAGAAAAAAATAACCCCAGCAAAGAACATTTTCTAGTCTGGTGCTGCCTGGGTAGGTATAGAGCAGAACACAAGATAAAATATATGCATAAATTAAAAATATTCAATTGTCCAAGCTCAGATGGAGCAAGGTCTGCTCCTTCCTCTTCCCAAATACAAGTTTACAATAGTAATAGATAGCATTGAACGCTTTATATGTTCTTGAAGTACATTTCCCATCATCCACAACCTAAGGACATGCAAATTGGAGCCCAGAATCTGGATGGGCATAAAATTGCCCTCTTTACAATAAACACTAGGCTCCCTTTCTTGGCATCTTAAAGTAACACTACACCTTGCTTGTTACAATTCCTTGAATTGTCCTTTATAGTTATTCTTGCAGTGGGAAATGTGTGTCATGGTTTAAGGCATGAAGGTATTTAATGTGCATCTGATGCTGCAAAACGTAACTGATGTAAAAAAAAGCATGCACTGCAGATTTACAATAGTCTGAATGTGTCATCACACCTTATTAAAAACAAAAGGAAGCATAATTACAGAAAAAACTGAAAACTCAGACTACAAAATATTTCTCATCAACCAAAGAGGATCCCATCTTTTGCTTCTGTTAAATTTAACTGCTACGAATGCAGCCATGAATTTTAAACGCTCTGAGGAAAATCTCAACTGGATTTAAGTCAAATAAAAGATTTGAATCTTTACCCTTGGAACTGCATCCTGGAGAAACGGAGATGCATTACTTTCACAACTGTGTAACAGCTAGGGGAAGTTATAGACTTAATCAAAGACACTGCTTATAGGAACTGTCTTAGCTACCAATATTTTCTCTAGTTTTCTTCTTCTAATATCAGTGCAAGAACGGTTTATTAATCAACACAATACTCATCTAAGGTAAAAGAGTATTTCCAAAGGGATGGCAATGGCATGACGGCAAATAAGATGTCACAGCTTCCTTAGGATGTGAAAGTTGCCTTGCAGTGCAATTAGAACACTTCTTGCATTCCAAACTAATACTTCCTGTTATAGATCCTTAGAGGATCCATTCTCATAAACAAGTTGAGGATTGAGCAAACATAGAAACACCGGATAGCATATTGCAAACCATTCTACTTCACTATCTGGATTTCTCTCTGAAGCTACCCACGTGGTCTGTAACATATTGAAAAGTTCATATTGAACTAAAGTACTGCTGGGATCTCCTTTCTCCTCATCACTGTAAACAAGGAGGTATGGTGGGGCAAGAGGAACCAAAGTTTTAAAAAAGGCATGTCAAATTGTCTGATTTCAGTGAAAGGACACACATATGATGTGTGCTTGATATGCATAGATGCTATGAAAATTAACTTCCCTGGCATATATAGTATGCACAGCTTCATATGTAATAGTATATTAGCTACAGTACTAAATTGAAATAAAAACAACATTACTATTGCTACTGAAAAAAAAAGTATTACTGGCCCAAATTTGGAACTGACTGGTTTCTTCTTCCTAAAGTAACTCCTTTTGCTGCTCTTCTGAATTATGTCTTTCATTTCTCAGCTGCAAGGGTTTGGAAACACTGATGCTTTTAGAAAGTTAAATCTGTTAAAACATTTATCTAGTCAGGGAAAAGATGAGAATTCAAATACTTGGGAGACCAACCCAGATCTTGTAAGAGGTTCTCTGCAGCCTTTGGCTGCCGGCCTGGCCTGGCCTGTGAACTTTAACCTGAATTCCTGAATACATTTTGATGAACGAAGTGACACCTTCCTAATTTTGCTTCAGGCTCTGCCTTCCTTTCCAAACTCTTACGGAAAATATTATGTGACCCAAATTTCCTCTTTCTCAGCAATTCTAGAATGTGACCGATTTAGACATTTGCCCCATGGGGGAACAGCTTGAAGAGAATATGTTCTCTGAATGTGTTTTGAAAATCTTGGGTGGTATTTTTGGTTTCTGAAATGCAGGTGAACCACCCGGAATGTTTTTCAACTTCTGAACACGATCCCCGGCTACCTCGGCTTCCCCAGGGACAAGATTGCATTTTTTGCCATCCGCTGTATGACAGTGGCTGGTCTCTGGCAAAGGGAGAGCCACCTGCTTTTTGCTCAAGCAGTCTTGCTCCGTGGCGTAAGCCAAATGAAGAGGGGTGGTAGTTTTTATAACTCTGAAGGGGCTGTGCTGATCCTGCAACACAGGAGACGAAGTAGGCCGGGCTTGGAGGCCTCCAGGCAGCAAGAGGGCATCGCAGCCAGGCTCAGAAAGGACCGGCACGCTGCCTCCTCCAGACAATCGTTTGGAATGGGGCAGCATGGGGAATGAGGTGAGAGGGCCATCGTTTTTTGGCGGTTCTGCCAAATCTGTCACTTCTTGGATTTGCCTTTGGAGATTGTCTATCTCCCCAAGTGAGGCAGACTTGGGTATAGAAGACTTTAATACTGGTGTGCAGAGTTCAGTTTGTGGTACTGAATCTGCCAATTTCTTAGTAGCGGGCGCCTGTTTTTCTTCCTCGTCTTCATTTTCGGATAGGTTATCGTACTGAGATACATTAGAAGGCCGTCGCTGGCCATCTTGGAAGGGAGGAGAGAGAGTGGCAGATGTCCTCTCTCTACATGGCACTAGTAGATTTCCTGGCACGTCGTGGGGTATAAAGAGGCCGTGTTCCGGTGTAGAAGCTGCCTCTGTACACGGGGGATGCTGTAAATCATCTTTAAGCAAAGCAGCATCTTCAGATACTAAATCTTCAGAGGAGCAGGTTGTGCTCTCCTGCTCAAGAGCAGCTGCATTTTGCACAGAGGGTGCCGAGTCTAAGTGATGCAGTGACTCCGATCTTGTTAACGAAGTTGTACTGTCGTGGCTGATAGGCAGGTCAGCTTCCAAGGGCTGACCCGGCAAGTGGGACTCCCAGGCAAAATTGTCTGTTGTCTGAGCTTCTGGCACAGGGGGAATAAGGTGGTCCCCATCATCTAAAGGAATGTGTTCATTTTCCTGTAAGCTGCACTTATCAGTGTTACTGCTTTTTAATGAATTATCCTTCCCACCGTCTGAAGCCACCTCTTGATCTCCCCCCACTGCCTGAACATTATCTAGTATTATAGGATTCTCCACGGAAGATATTTTATCAGCACTTTCTTCCACTTGGTACTCCTCAGGTTCAAAAATTTCATTTGGTGGAAGTCTCTGGAAAGGATTGTTATGCATATCCGCCAGGTTGTTCTGCAAGGCTGTTCCGTTGTGCTCTGGAGAAGCTCTTTCCTGTAATGCCATATTTGAGTTATCAATCCCTTCATTCAGGCAATGAGGATTTTTATCTGGAGAAGATTGTATTATGATATCTTTATCATTGTTGAAGTCACTGATGGCCGTTTTCTGACCATTATTGGCTATGCTGGATTTCACTGAGAGTAGATTTAGGGAAAGTTCCATCCCCAGGGGTGTTTTGGGGAATTCTTCAGATTTTGCTGCAACAAAAAGATACAAATGTACAGACACGCGTTAGTCTATTAGACTAAATCCATGGACAAACATGAAATGTAGTGACCTGGATTTTATTTTGTTTAAGTAATGAAAAACAAATTAGGCATCGATAGCAATTTTCTAGGGACAACCATCACTGGGGATTAGGAAGAGGACTATGAAAATTGTCTCAAGTTTTATTGAACACTTAAAAAGGTATAATATATAGGACTTCCAGAGAAGAAATGGCAAGGCTGATGATTGTGACTAAGAATAAGAAGCTGATAAGTAGATCGGCTTCTTCAACCCTCTTTGGAGAGAATGCAAGATTTTTTAGATTTTTTAAAATCTCGCTTTTATTTTGTTTTTTAAAATTTAAATAAATAACTCAAGGCAGCCAACATACTCATTACTCCTTTCTCCTCCTATTTTCCCCACAACAGTAATAACGGTGGGTTGGTCTGAGAAAGACTGAGTGGCTCAAATGTACCCAGATGGCTTTCATGTCTAAAGCGGGATTAGATTGTCCATGTTGTTCTCCCTACAATGGATCCTCACAAGGAGTTTGCAAGATGGGAGAACTGGGACATGGGGGGGATTTGCCATTCTTGCTCCAGCCACGGTGGAGCCTTCGAAGGACTCTACATTTGCACTTTTTTTTTTTTTTTTTGCTCACCACCTTTAGAAATTGCCTATTCTTCCTTCAAAGAAATTAGACATCTTTAAAATCATAATGCTGGAAACACTGGGTGAGTGCTTAATCCTTAATGTAAGAAAATGAAATCATATTTTTTATAAGCTTTAAGAATTCAAAATAAACAGCAAAAAAACACAATAAGGTTTTGGCTGTAGAAAATTTTAAATGAATTAAGGATTCAGAGAAAGTTGGAATATGATTTTGAATATTAAGACGTTGAAATTAATTTAAAAAAATAAATGTATTTTTGTGGGAAAAACAAAATATTTTCAATTTTGGAGACACAATAACCTAAGCAACTTACAATGGCATTCAGAGATATTGTTGAGGTATGGCAATGGGACTTTGAATAAACACTGTCAGCTATGTTGTTTTTATGAATACTCTGTTCCCAGAAGGAAAAAGAAGATGCTATTACAGAAAAACTTATCTGACATGATTATGGAGAACAACATGAACAAGTATTTATCACTGGATATAAAAACAAATCGGATGAAGGAAATATGAAGGAAGTAAAAGGAGAAAGGAAGGAAGGAAATAAAAATGTCAATTCAAGAGAGTAATTGGAATAGTTTCTTCCTGCACATAGACCAGCTGCAGCTGCATATGTAAATCACAAGACAGTGTGTGAAAGTCAATCAATCAATTGGTCATCTCAACAAGAAACTTCTCCAAGAAAGCATACATGTTAATGTCCCTTCAGCGCTCACACTCCTTTCCATTTCTGACGGGTAGATTTTCAATGCAACTGTCTTCAGCACTAACTTTCAATATTCTCTTTATTGATTACTGTTGTTTTATGGTGTTTTGGCCTGGGCAGTTTTAATTGTAATGGAAAAGAAACCACTCATTGTTATGGCCACATAGTTTAGTATAATCTACCTCCTAACTGGCAGAAGAATTTAGACTGAAGTTTCCATCTGCTCTGAACCTGAGATGGTCAAAATGGAACGCAGGTATTTCACTCTTGAGTATGATGCCACCTGTAAGAAATCCAGCTCTCTCTTTTTCCTCCAACAGGTGATAGTGAAAATGTAGCTTTGGAAAAGGTGGTGTATTTGGCAAAGAATTTTTGAGTGCAAATTCATATAATGATGCAAAAGATATTATGATGAAACTGGAATTTTCGTTGGGTTTAACAGACAAAGAACTAGAAAATAAATATGGGAAACATATTGCATGTGCGACAAGATTATTGTAGGCACAAAGATGGAAAAAAATAATGGAATATCCGCAGAAGATTGGATTGTAAAAATTGATGGAGCTTGTGAAAATGACAAAGCTGACCAGTTTAGTCAAGGAAAAAACAATACAGATTTTCCAGAAAGACTGAAAGCCTTAACTTGACCTTTTGTTGAAAGAAGAAAAGACTGAATTGATGATTTATGGATTTAGGAATTAAAAAGAGTGATAGAAGAATGGGAAAGAATAAGATGGCAACACCTCAATAGAAAGAAGGGTGGAAGTCATAATTCTATGTTTTCTTTTTTTCATGTTTTTCTTTTTTCTTTTCTATACATATACTTATTTTTCCTTGCGCTTTTAGGGCTTTTTATTTCATTCATTTTTATTGTTCTGAAAAATTCTAATAAAAAAGAAGGAAAGAATGCTGTACTTGTGATCATAGTTCCCCACTCAGTTAAACTAATTTTGTGAAAGCTGCTCTGTTAGACATGGCATTCAAGCAAGTTAAGTGGCTCTCTATTTATCTTAACAGGAATTAAACCTTGTATTCATAACAGCGCCTTTAAAAAAAACATTGCATCATTGTTCAAACTTTGACTTACGTGGAGGTGGAAGATCAAATTTCATTTTACGCAGTTCTGCCATGGATGCTTGTAAATGCTCAATTACAGTATCATCTTCAAACTGCAGAGAAGCCGCAATTTTTTCTTGCAGAAATTCCCGCAGATCTTCGAGGCTCATTTTCAACAAGCGTTCTAAGCAGGAAACAGAAACATCAGCTCGAAAAAGACGCTGCCATTATCCTGATACAATTTCTACTGAATGACATACCCGGTGCAGCGGATGAAGGATGTTATTTAAATGAAGCACGGTAAATTTATGGTTATCGGTTTATATGTCATTTTCTGCCTTTGCGATCAAATGGATGTCTTCATATCCATCCTGGCAAGAATTTACAGATGAGTAACTTCAAGACTGAAGTTTATATCAATTAAATCCTTTTACATGAATAAAGCCATTCCCAGCATTTGCGGTTAAATACAGGATAATTCTGATGTTCTACCACTAGGTGGAGTAAAGCTACATTCTGCAACTTGCTCCAATCTGCAGCTAAAATTCAACTTCAGGTAGTCCTGGACTCACAACCACAACCGAGTCCAGAATTTCTGTTGCTGAGTTTTGCCCCATTTTACTTTTCTTGCTATAATTATTAAGTGAATCACTCCAGTTGTTAAGTTAGTAACATGGTTGTTAAGTGAATCAGGTTTCCCCACTGACTGCTTGTCAGAAGAGTGCAAAAAGGGGATCACGTGATTCTGGGACATTGCAACCGTCATAAATGTGAGTCAGTTGTCAAGTGTCTTAATTCACGTGACCATGGGGATGCTGCAACGGTTGTAAGTGTGAAAAACAGCCATAGGTCACTTTTTTCAGTGCCGCTGTAACTTCGAGTGGTCACTAAATGAACTGTTTTAAGTTAAGGACTACCTATACTTGCAAGGCAATTTGGCCAAACACATCTTCATGATTTAAAGAACACTATTTTGCATTCAAAAATGTGAGTTAAACTCATCTTGATTTTAGACTTCACCCCTCAGGAATATTCTGTATGCAGTGATCTGTTACATTTTACAAAATAAAGATCTGGGATTATATTTTTATTATAGTAAGGCTACATATAAACATTGATTGGTACATTTTATTTCACAAGGTCCAAGTATGCTTGGGCTAATGGCCTATTCTCACTTCTGCAATATTCTAATCTTATCTGTTCAAGACCATAGGATGTATTCTGGTGTATTATGTGCAACTTTCTAAGGGCGCAGAAATCACACATTTGTTGAAAAAGGCAACTGAGGCTACAGCGAATAGGTGGGTTGCACCAATAGACAGGATCTGTATTTCTGGTTTGGGAATTCTATGTTTTATTTGGAGGGTATGACCACACTTATGTATTTTTTTCCTTTTACGAAATACAATACTGGCAGAAATTATGTCTGTCTCAAGAAGTTTTGAGCTGCAATAAAAGATTTTGAGAGGGAGAGGTGATCACACTTGCAATGCCAGCAGAGGTTTGACTGCCCCTTAGATTCAGAAAGACGCCAATCTAAAGTTCAAAAAGTAAACTGCAAATGTTTAAGATGCTGTGAGACTCATTGTTCTGTTTTGTAATATCAGATTAAGATGGCTTCTCTTGATGGAATTTGTCAGAAAAGCCCATCTATCACTGTCCCTTTTCTAGCCTCACCAATCCCCCCAAACCCACCCAATAACAAAAAAGAGGCACAAGTTGAACCTGACTTTTATAATTTCTCTCCGGAAGATTTAGTTTCCCATACAAAGTTGCTTCTGACCTACGGGAATAATAAGAGTGAATCTTAAAGCAGGCTCTTTTTTGTTGTTCGTATTTTGTGTACTGTACTTGTTTGTGGAGACCATTTGGTAATCTTTACATTGTCTAAAGCAGTGTTTCTCAACTGTCGTTACTTGAAGATGTGTGGACTTCAATTCCCAGAATTCCCCAGCCAGCATAGCTATGCAGGCTGAGGAATTCTGGGAGTTGAAGTCCACAAGTGTTAAAGTTGCCAAGGTTGGAGACCTCTGGTCTAGACTAAGCTGGATTCCAAATTTCAGTATGGAAATTCAGAGAGTTCCAGCATGGAGGGAGAGGCATGGCAGCTTCTGCCACTGTACAACAATTTGCAGGGACATTCATAGGCACTGCTCATAGGAAAAGCAGCATTAAATGACACAATCATTTCTTACAGATAAAGCCACAATATCCAATAGAATTTAAAAGTTATCTTCTTAAAAAATTAGGAAATCCTGAGAGAAGCAAGAATACAGTATCTTCAGAACAATTCCAGTTTTGCTGAAATTATATTGTAATAGGAAGGACCCACATGAGTAGATTTCAGTTGTCATGCGAGCAAAGAAAATAAAATCCGCAATTTGCCATCCTGTATTTGGGACAATGAAAGCACAATTTTCTCAACACTTCTGCAGCAGCTTTGTCTTTAAAAGATGCTTCTCCTTTTATAAATGTTGTATCAAGTTTAAAAAAAAACATTGAATAATCAAACCAACTTCTTACTTTTATGCAGTTTGAGAATGGTATATGCCATAGCTGTAAGAACCCGCTCTCCTTCCAGGATGTAAATATCCCATAGCCGCAGAGTTAGTGTAAAGGGAGTCTATGTATAGAGTTAAAAAAGAAAACGAGCATTGGCAATATGCAAACCACAATATATCTATAGAACAGCAGGTCTCATCAAAATAACATTTTCAAGCTAAACTTCAAGTTCATTTTGTGACATTTTTTAATAAAATAGCAACAGCACTTTAGATTTAAAAACTCAGTTAAGGGAAGGTAAATAATAGTAGTCACCATCTGGTGGAATATAATCTTACAAATCAAATCAGGCCAATCAAAAATCCCATATAGCATGGAATTGTTTGTTTCAGTCAGAAATTAGACTAGATTTAATAATAAATTAACAGATTGCAATAATTTTACATTAACATTATACGTAATTTTTCCTTAGTTTCTTTACCCTTTAGTTTATTTTAATCATTGTAATGCATATAGTTTGTTTTTAACTGTTTCTTATACTTACTAATAAAATAAAAACATTTAAAACATGAGATTATAATTCTACATCAGAGGTGATATGCAAAAGGTTCTGACCAGTTCTGGAGAACCGGTAGCGGAAATTTTGAGTAGTTCGGAGAACCGGCGGTAACCTTCCCCCAGGAGTGGGGAGGGAATGGGGATTTTACAGTATCCTTCCCCTGCCATGGCCATCAAGCCACACCACACCACGCCCACCAAGCCACACCCACAGAACTGGTAGTAAAAAGTTTTGAATCCCACCACTGGTGCCCTTGTAGAAGTATCATCTACAACTAATAAACTGGATCTTAGGTCCAGTCAGGTGTGATTGCAATGTGTGTGCAAATTTTGGGATGCTTCCTGGTGTTGTTAAACATGATTGATTGCTACAGGTGGTCCTCGACTTATGACAGTTTGTTGAGTGACCGTTCAAAGTTACAACAACCCTGAAAAAAGTGACTTATGACCATAGAGTCATGGTGGCGCAGTGGTTGAATGCAGTGTTGCAGGCTACTTCTGCTACCAGCTGCCTGCAATTTGGCAGATTGAATCTCACCAGGCTCAGAGTTGACTCAGCCTTCCATCCTTCTGAGGTGGGTAAAATGAGGACCTAGATTGTTGGGGTCAATATGCTGACTCTAAACCACTTAGAGAGGGCTGTGGAGCACTGTAAAGCGGTATATAAGTCTAAGTGCTATTGCTATTGCTATTTTTCACACTCATGACCATTGCACCATCCCCATGGTCACGTGTTCAAAATTCAGATGCTTGGCAGCTGGTTGATATTTATGACAGCTGCAGTGTCCCAGGGTCATGTGCTCATATTTTGCAATCTTCTGACAAAATCAATGGGGAAGCCAGATTCACTTAACAACCATGTTACTAATTTAACAATGGCAATGATTCGTTTAACAGATGTGGTAAGAAAAGTCATAAAACGAGGCAAAACTCACCGAATACATTTCTCACTGAGCAACATAAATTCTGGGCTCCATTGTGGTCATAAGTCAAGGACCACCTGTGTAAGATTTCTTAAAATCTGCCATTTTAAGAAAATGCCATTTTTAAAACCATTAGATTTCAGGAAATCATATACAGCAGTAGGCTCACATACCGGTACCTTAACTGCATTAAATATTGAGAGAAGAGGGAGAGAAGCTTTGCAACATGTGAAAAATTCTGTGCTTCAAGCCAAATGTTATCATTACCACTCTTTAGTTTTATTCTATTGTCATAAAGTACAAGGTTCTCTAAAAAAAGAAAAGGAAAAATAAAAAAGAATCAGCATCATGGTTCAGGCAAAGAATCACGAGACTTCATGTTCAATCAAGGATGCTAATAATTTAAGATTATGAATACCTGTGTTTCTCCGAAAATAAGACCCTGTCTTATATATTTTTTGCCACTCAAAAAGTCACCAGGTCTTATTTTCAGGGGATGTCATCCATTGACTAAGCTCACTTGCGCGCTTCACCCCCGGCCTCCTTTTCACTGTCAGAGGCCTTCAGGAACTTCTTTTTCTGTGGCTGGCAAGGCTTTCCTGAAGGCCTTTGCAGCCGATAACAGAGCTCTGGATCGATCTAGAGCTTTGTTATCAGCTACAGAGGTCTTCAGGAAAGCCTTGCCAGCCTTGCCGGCTGTAGAAGAAATGGGCCAGCAAGACAGGTATCAGGGTGTGTGAGGCTTGGCTACAACTGTCCAAAGTAGTAGGGCAGCTCTACCCCCCATCCCCACCCTAGCTTAATTTTTACTCATCTACTCTGGAGTGTGCATGATCTTAATTAGGGCTTATTTTGAGGGTAGGGCTTATATTGGGTGCACATATATAAATCAACCTAGGACTTACTTTCAGGATAGGTCGTATTTTCGGGGAAAAGGTACAAGTTTGTGTTGTTACTACTGTTTAAATTTATTATTGAATATTATTGAACCTATCAGCTTTATTCCAACTCTCAACGGTAGCTTATAGAGAGCAAATGGATGGATGGATAGATGGATGGATGGATGGATGGATGGATAAAGGAATGAATGCATGAATAAATGAATGAGATCTGATGATGTTGATAGTGTTATCCATTCAGTCCTGTCCGACTCTGTTTCTCCACATCTTCTGATCTTGCACTACTTCTTTGACTTGTTTTATGCTTTGGCTGGTGTCAAGATTTGATGGTGTCCAGCCACCGTGTTCTTGGATGGCCTGGTTTCCTTGAATGAGATCTATATTATATTATGATTATTCAGAGAACAAAGTGGAACAAGTAAAAACAAACATCGATTCTTCCTCTCTGTTAAGACTAAAATCTGAGGCAAGGCAAGGCAGTTCATATTTATTGGATTATCCTAGATTTTCTCTAAGGAAGCACTTCATCCCATACAGTGTATTTAAACTCTAAAAGGAGATTAGGTGCTTTCATGGTCAATCCATGGCTACCTCTCAGGGGATAAGGCTGGCATTAAGCATCTCCCTTCTGAAGCTCAGGAATAGGAATCCTTCAAAAACCCCTCAATTATCGGTGATAAATAAAATATGGATGTGTGTGGAAATGGACAAACTGACCTTGGAAATAAAAGATAAAGACCAGTCAGAATATTATAAAGTATGGAATAGATTTTATCTATGGTGGGAAAGGAAAGGAAGGATCTAAATTGTAAGAGAAGACTAAAATTTTCAATGAAGATAAGAGAGAATATGGAACTTAGAGATAATTGAATTGAAGGGACTAAATGTATAAAGATGTATAAATGTAAATAATATATATAGCAATGTGATAAGTAGTATGACAAAAAGATATGTTAGACTGCCTGCACCGTGTCCAATGTTTTTAGACTTTTCAATTCAATAAAATTTATTTTTTTTAAAATCCCTCAATTATTTTTGCATATGTGTTGGTAGATTGCAAACCAAGAATGTTCGGATGGAGCCAAACAAGTCCTGAGATGGTGACAGCAAAAGAAGACCATGCAGCATTTCCTATTATGTCGGTCTGGGCAAACCATTGCAATTATAGGACCTTTTTGGAGCCAATCAGTGAATAGTGAAATGTGGATATGGATGGAAAGCAACAGGAGAAGACATCATTAATGGAGGAAGCACACCCATAAATGCCCCTTGCTTGAATCATGAGGTAAAAAGTAGCTAGTGTGATCCCATCTTTCCTTTAAGTCCTTTTTAAAGTCCTAGATCTGGGCACCTGGATGGTGAGCTTGATAAGGCCCCGAAATGTTTGTGTAAAGTCTCCAACAACCTTTAATTCTGGCCTTTGTCTTCTTCTAAATCAGTCCCAAAGGTGCTTTTTTCAGAAGGCAATTGGACTTTCTTATTGCCTTTTCTTTGAAGACATTTCGCTTCTCATCCAAGAGCTGAGGAAGCTTCTTGGATGAGAAGCGAAACATCTTCTAAGAAGAAGAAACAAGAAAGTCCAGTTGCCTTCTGAAGAAAAAAAAACCCACCTTTGGGACAATCATGATTCTGGATGATTGAGAATCTCCATAGACTTCTAAACCAGTGTTGCCCAAACTTACGTGGTGTGGAGACAATAACTTGGTCCTCAACACCAATAAGACCAAGGAGCTTATAGTGGACTATAGAAGGAA
>JAOYMU010000001.1:63976284-63988373 GCA_025802295.1 Psammodynastes pulverulentus | reverse complement strand
GGCAAGAAAAAAAAAGCCAACACAATCCTAGGCTGCATTAACGGAGCATAGAATCAAGTTCGTGTGAAGTGGAGCTTCTCAATCATCCAGGTCATAGTTGTATCAAAGGTGCTTTTTCAAAAGGCAACTGGATTATTTTTTCCTTGAACAAAACATTTCATTTCTCATCCAAGAAACTTCATTAGTTGTGATGGCGGGTGGGGGGGATGAAAGGATAGGTTCTGACCAGGTGGTTGGGAGGAGAATGGAAGGATTGTAATTTTTTTTGCAATCCTTGGGTGTTAGCAATCTCCCTGAGAGCTCTTGAGGCCAATTGGAGGCTTATCTTTGCCCTCAGGATCACCTGAATCAGAGTGCAATTGATTGTGGAATCTTCTTGGAACTGCTGTAAAGGCTGCATTGTAGACTGAAGATTGGTGGTGTGTTATCTCTTCCCTTCTGTTGAGAGAGGCTGCTTAATGTTAGCATAAATGGTCTCTTTTACCCTGCTTTCAAACCAATGATCCTCTCTATCCAAAATGTGGACTTTGCTGACTTTAAAAGAGTGAACTTTGTCTGTTATTCTGTTAAGTAAGTCTTCATTGGGATGGTTTTGATAACAACTCATACACATTTGCTTCCATGACATCTCCAATACCATTTCATCTTTTTGCTTTGTAAAGTTATATGGAAGATAGTAATTTTAAAAAATCTGTATCAGATGATCTCTGGTATAGTAACTACAAATGAAAACCCAGTCCAGCTATTTTTTAAGAATAAATAAATGACAGCCATACCTTGAATCAGTTGTTATTTTTTTTAAAAATGTTATCAAACCAGGGTGTTTTTTAGTAAATTTCTCCACTTAGGTGATTGTATGTTCTACTTGATTCATCGTTTGTTTGATGTAATCTAGGGTTAGAAAAAAAATTATGCCCTGTAAATACTATCTAGAAACCATTCTCTCCCCGCCCCCGCCCGCCAAATCAAATCCCATTTTGTTTGTGTATCTGCATGTGTTTGGTTTCAATCACCTCTCCCAAGGAAGTAACAGCCATTGGTAGAGGATTGTTCTCTGCCTTCTTATCTCTATCAGCTTTGATGATTCTTCGTTAATTACTCAAAACCAATACCTTTTTAGAATTGTTGTAACTGATGTCTGTCTATCTAAGTCAATATAAGTAAACTGTAAGTAAAGCACATTTTACTTGGTGTTGTAAACATTCTAGAATAGATTCTACAAAGTCTCCCAATAATGGGAATGCTAAAGTTCAAAACAGATTGTGTAATCTGAAAGATTTATTTAAAGAATTTAACACCTGGAAATGAAGCTTGCTACACAAATATGCTTAAACTAGAGACCTACGCATTTAGTTAAACAGAAATATGGAATATGAGAACACTTTATAAGCATGCACTTACCGATTATTTGATTTGCAATACTCTTTCATATTACATAAATTTATGCTTATTAAAGAGGATAGTGCAAGAGGAGAATATATCAAACATACAGTAGTGATTTAAAATTTATATTTTTAATATTTGTTGGCTGGAGATCGTTTTATGTGCTATTTTCATTTGGATAAATAATTAATGTGCTTAAAGAAACAAGTAAACTCTCTTAGTGTTCAGGGTATTTTATGGTTTCTGATTTGTCTTTTTAGTTGCTTTTTAAAAAATGATTTGATTTACATTATTATCCACTAAGATTTACTAAAAAAAAAACCCTCATAATTTTCAGTAGTCTCAAAACGGAATCTTATAGTAATGTTTGGGGTTTTCACAGATTACTGTTTTCCTTCCAAACTTAACTCTATCAGGTTAAAAGACTTAAGAATGGAGCTGGTAGACATCCTAAACCAGTGTTGGCAAAACCGTGACCTGGGTGACTGGGTATTTGTACATGTCCACAGACATGTAAACATGTCGAGGCAAAGTCACAGTTACTCAGTCTTTTCAGAATTGAGCTGCACTCTGTTTCCCCCAAAGCTGTACTTGGAAATGGAAGTGGATGAGCAATGTAATTTTTCTTCACCTGTTTTAATCAGATTTACCCAGCAATCAAGATCAAACAAACTATTTTCAACAAATGGCCTAGACTTAGTCAATTCATTATATCCATCTAAATCCTTCAAGTTGTTGCTTTCAATTATTTTTAGAGCTACACAATGACTGAAGACAACTGGAACACTACATGCAGTATGAGGGAACAATGAGGATCAATTCCAGACATTAATCCCAGGGATCTATCATAAGGTCAACCACACAGCCACTTCGCTTTTGGGTAAACAACTGTAGGGACTGATTTTTATTTTTTTTTGATAGTGCTTAGAAAATCTTTCATTCTCATGTGTATGTATTTATTTGTATGTGTGTGCCCAGCTGTCTTTTCCACTGCTTTTATAAAACTAGACAGATGACATTTCATGCAAATAATACATACATTCACACTTTGAAAATCAAGGAGCCATTCGAATGGTACACAGGTGAAAGGCTGTAAAAAGAGTTTGTGCTACCAAAGCCCCAGGGAAAATATTATCTAAATTTAACCATTTATATTTACTTCTATTAGTTGTATGCAAATTATTTATATTTAAATTATTTTGAAGTCAGAATGTGCCATTTCAGGCTAGGAATATTTGTAGCCACCTTTTGAGTTCGAAGCACTATGAATTTAATTTACATGCACCTCTTTTCTTTCTATTTACAGTGAACTGTAGTTCCTAAGAATATGGAACAATTCTATTTAAAAATTTCACAATTTATTTCCAACAGCAAAGTATATAAGTCTATAGCAACTTCCTGCTACCTGGTCTCATAAATATGAAATATGAACTAAAGCTTTTGCAAAACTACTTGTAAAAACATTTTTAATGGCATCCTAAATATATTTTTTCCTCAGGATCTTTTGAAGAATGTTGTGCAAGCTATCACTGATAGGAATCTAGTACTATCTACTGGTAGTGATATTATTCAGCTATGAATATATATGGTTGAAGGGCTTAGAGGAAGATTTTGAGAGAGAGTCTTGTATTTTTCTGTCCATTTTCTCTATTTCTCTACTGTACTTAATAGGTGGTAATATACTTATTGGTTCTTTTTCACAATCTTAAAAGATAAATATAACAACATGCATTGCTTCTTAGAAACTCATTAGCAGATATATTTACAAATGAAAATAGCTGACCTATTTCACCTACAATCCATCTTAAGGATTTTAAAGCTGAACATTTTATCTAGAGATCAGGAAAATACATTTTCAAATTTTAAATTTTTTAAATTTTAAAAAATCCTCACATTTCATTCCATTGGGTAAGATTCGATTTGATTCATTATCCCATGACTGTAAGTTAGAGAGCTATGTTGGTGTAGCGGTTAAGACATCAGGCCAGAGACTCTGAGTTCCAGTCCTGCGGTAAGCAGAAAACCAGCTGCGTAAACTTGGGTCTGTCACTCTCAGTCCTAAGATGGATGCAATGGTAAACCACTTCTGAAACGTTGTCAAGAAAAGTGCAGGGATTTGTCCAGGTAATTGGCAGGATATCTATTCTTCCTCATATAAATGTACAGAAAGACAACATAACTGATCAGAAATCACCAGTATCAACATTTCAATGGAACCACTGAAAAAAGTAGCACCATGAACTGTATGGTTATATTATTTGCCTAGGCTATATTAAGAGTGTCTTTAAAGAGAGAATGAACTAGATTATTAGCCTCTTTATTCTTGTAACAGCTCTCTTAATATTCAATTCTTTTCTAAACTCCCTTTCAAACCCTTTTGTTTCCTAACTGCTCTTATTTCCAGTTTTCTTCCTAAAAACAGTAGGAACCATCTAGAACTATGTTATTAAAGCCTCACGAGGATCCAGAAGAATTAATAGACTTGCTTTCATGCTTCCTCCTAAAACAAATCATTCCCTAGAGCAACCAAAGCAATTCAGAACCAAAGGTGAAGTCCTGGCTGAAATGGTTTTGAAACAGACTCTATGCTAGAATGTACATTTTTAAAAAGGAAACTACTGTATAACAAATTCTTTTCGTAAACCCAAATGTATTAATAATGGTCCGTTATTCCTTTTGGTTACATACGCAGTAGAAATACTTTCACTTCTTCTATTTAAAGTTTGACTGTAGTGAGTTTTGGCCTGCTCAGCACAAAAAATGAAGTCAAATACTTAAAACATTCCAGTTGTCATGCCAATAACTATGGAGAACATGCCTCAGTTTAAAGACCTCATTTTCCTGGCTGCAATGAAGGAAAAATGTTGGCTTGGAACTGGATTAGTAGACCTTCGTTTCAAAAGGACATGCACACAACTTTTAGAACTCTTTCACAAGTTGAACAATTTGCATATGGCCATATTTCATATGAGAGAGTGCCTGTTGCACTAAGCCAGTAGTAGACTGGTTAATGACAAACACCACCCCTGTAAACGGTCTGACAAATAACAGGTAACTGTCATTAACCAAATATAGGGCAATGCATGAACTCAGAAATCTGGCTTCATTTCACAGGAAGAAACTTGGCAGATGAAAACATCATTTGCTTAAGGCTTCATTCTGTGCCCTTTTTGCAGGTATTACTAATTCTTGTTAAGCCTATTTCACTGTCTGTAACCCACTCAGGCCAAAGCCAAAAGGTGCACACAGACACAATCATTGCTAAGCCAGTTGAATAGCTTAATTTGGGAGGAATTGGGAGTATGTGAGGTATGCAGAGATAAATTTTATTTTCCTAAAGTTTTACATTCCAAAAACTAACCTAAATATTTATGGGTTGTCATATACAATACAATGACAATCATAAATGGATGCGATATAGAGGGGGGGGGAGTATTCTTTCCCCGTAAGATCTACTTACAGTGTTTCAGGGAATCTTCCTAGTTATTTATTTACGTGCACGCGATAACTGCAGTTGCCTGTAAAGATTCCACACTTTTTCTAGGCATCTTAAGAAATTTCTAGGAAATAGATTTTTTTTCCCCAATCTAGGAGAGAATACCAACTGAGTTCTTCCCTTGGCAGAATTCCGTATGCTATGGAAACATTCAGATTCCCTACCCTGATCCAACCACTCCCTTAGCTGATTGTTCTAAAATGCAGTTGGTCCAAAGAGTATGATTATCTAAATGAGCCAGCAACTGGTTCCAATGATAATTTGTCATGTTTAGTCTTTGCAATTTGAAAGAGGGATAGGAATTGGGCTACAATCAGCGGAATAAAAGTGATACTCTTATTTTTAGTGTACTATCTTGCCTCTCCAACATCTATTGGGATACAAAGGCAGATTTACAATGCTGCAACAATATAAATTCCAAGGAAAATATGAGAAAACTCCTATCATGAGCTTTTTCTGATTGGAAAGCGTGGGCAGCAAGACTTTTCCAGTATTGCAGTAAACGCCAGCAACAGCAATAGCAACGCTTCCACTTCATTTTTGAAAATATTTTTTTTTTAAAAATAAAGTCTAAAATTATCACCCAGAAAAATCTGAAAGAAATTCTCAAGCATACTGACAATAAGTTAAAAGATCAGGGAGATTATATGCTAATACTCTATTTGCAAAGTTTATTCATTATGATAATAGTAATGGTTTTACTGCTGTTCTTTCTTCATTTTCCACACAAAGTAGCCTGGCTGACACCGCACTTCAATGCCATCTCTGCTTAGTACCAAATGTGACTGAAAACAGGGAAATGAATGAATACGTCTGCTTGCCAGGAGTGGAGGCGGATCCTCTTTTTTTGGCTGAGCTGATGGTCTCAACAATACTCTCTCTTAGCAATATGGTAACCAAACTTAAATCTCTTAGGAAAGGGCAAACTCCAAAATAATATTGCAAATTCGTTCCTAGAATGTAAGTATGAGGAAAGTTCTCACCTCAACCAAGGACTGATCCGAAATCATCCTGTGGACCATGAAACACCATGATTTGTGGATTTAATTCACAAAATGAAAGAGAATAAATATGCCAATCAGATCTGATCTGAAGCACAAGGTCAAATCATAAGGAACAGATTTAATATATGAAGCTTTAAAAAAAGAGAACTTGAGTAGCTATAAGAGAGGTAATTTGGTCCTAGTAGTTAAGGTACCAGGTTAGAAAGCAAGAGGTTGTGAGTTCATGTTCTACCTTAGCCATGAGAAGCCAGCTGGGTAATCTTGGGCCAGTCACTCCCTCTCAGCCCAATTCACCTCACAGGGTTGTTGTTATGGGAAAAATAGGAAGAGGAAAGTATATTGGATATGTTTTCCAACTTGAATTATTTGTAAACTAATAAAAGTGGCATATAAATTAACAAACAAATATAAAGACTTGAATCACTATGCAGCCCCCACCCCTAGCTCAAAATCTGAACATTTCAAAGAGGGGGAAAAATCCAAGTGGTTTTCTATCACGGTACGTAAGACAGAGGATGAAGAGCAACAAGAAGGACATAATATAACAACTGAATACAGACATCCATCCTCAATTAAGGAGGGACAAGGAAGGGCAAGGAAAAGTTACTTAATAAAAATGTAGAAAACAAAAAGAAAAATGAAATACTTTCAAAATGATCAAAGAAATCACAGGCAAGTATCCAACTAAGATTTTTTGGATATCCCTGGATCTAATGCAGGCAAATATAGTGAAAGTTGATGAAAAGACTATACAGAATCACTTTACAAAAAACAAACAAACAATAACGCAGCTGCCAAATAGAGGAAAGCATGAGGCACAGGAGAAACACGACTAGACTGGATTGCAGGAGAAGAGGCAGTTAAAGTGCTACTAGCAATTTGTCAACAAACATGAGACAAAACTTTATGGCTAAGAGATTATTAGACACAGAATTCTGGACCTAGACCAAAGAAAGGATATGCCAGAGGAGGGTGCTGATTGCTGAACCACGGCACTAATTCTTGAGGAAAACAAAAGTCAAATATATGGAGACAGAAATGCAGATTAGATTGTACCATCAAATGGATAATGGAGAGAAGAAGGTAATTTAAAAAGGAAGCTTGTTTTTAGTGACTACAGCAAGGCCTTTGATGGTTTACGTTTATTTATTAATCAGATTTATAGGACTTCCCATCTCACAGAAAGCAACTTTGGCTGACATATAATTGAATAAAATATACAATAGCAACCATTATAGAAATATAAAAGGGATTATTAAAAATTACAATATTATTAAAAATATGCAAACCTAACGGGGAAAGGTGATGTATCCACCACAGTAGAGCCATCTAAAGAATGTCTTTGGTTTCCTGGGACCCCAGGCTTGGTGATATAATCAGGTCTTGGGGGGACTCCCAGAATAGCAATAGCGATAGCATTTAGCCTTATATACCACCCCATAGCGCTCTGCAACACTCTCTGGGATTGTTTACAATGTCAGCATATTGCCCCCAACAATCTGGGTTCTAATTTTACCGACCTCAGAAGTCTGAGTCAATCTTGAGCCTGTCAGAATCAAACTCCAGGCTGTGGACAGAATTTGCCTGCAATTCTGCACTTTAACCACTGCACCACCAGGACTCCTTAAATAATAACAGGGATGGAGTTAATCTGACTTCAAGGAGGTGGGGAGAGAATGTTCCAGAAGCTAAACACCACTTCAGAGAAGACCCACCTCCTGGGATCCACCAAATGTAATTCCTTAGCAGACAATATTAGAAACATGCCTTCTCTGACAGTATACATCAATGCCGTACTGCAGACCACCACTTTGTGGGGAAAAATGTATTTGCCTTGCTCCAGATTTTCTGTTATTCTGCCCCCTCCCCCAATATCTTTCCTACCAAATGTTCTCAGAGCTTCACATGGATTGTCCAAATGAACAAACACCATCAAAGTTTGGGGCTAGATTCATTTATTTCACAAAAAGGTATCTAGCATGCAATATGTCAGTGCAGAAAAATTAATTGAACCCTTTCAACTGAGTAAACAGTTGCACCATTTTCAGCTGCACTAAGTGTTATCAAATGCTTCTGGTAACAGGTTATCAGTTTCGATAATTCCTGTAATTGGTCTTATTTGCATATTAAAGCTAATGGATATTACATTATAAGAAATGTATAAAAGCTAATGGCTGCACCAGAATCTTTACAATGAACAAGAAGTTAACCGTGCAAATTAAATTTAGAAAAATAGAGTGGTTCAGAAATTGAAGCGAATGAATTAAGGATGTATACTGTCTCTATATCTGTTTTAACCTTGCTAATTAGCAATAGCACTCAGACTTATATAGTGCTTCATAAGCGGATTTTCAAGTCAGCTTATTGCCCCAAAAATCTGGGTCCTCAATTTACAAACCTCGGAAAGCTGGAAGGCTGAATCAACCTTGAGCTGGTCAGGATCGAACTGCCGAACTGCTGGCAGTCAACAGAATTGGCCTGCAACACTGCATTCTAACCAAGATTGGAATAGATGACAGCTGGAATCAAAACTGGAAATCAAAAACACTATTTGTGATACCCAGATGACATCACTTTTTATATGAAAATTTATTTTTTAAAAAATAGGAAAAAATCTGGGTTAACATTATTACAAATTAAAAGCTAATTTCACTAATGTGGTTAATTCTGGTAAGGAAATGTTACAAAGGGTAAAGATACTTCTGCAATAAAAGTATAGTTAAAACAATAGTTTTTCCAATAATACAGTAGGGTTATGAAAGCTGGACATTAAAAACAAGAAAAAGAAATTAAGTGCTTTTGAATTATTAAACCCTCTGACAACTCTTTTGAGACAATGGTCACCAATCAGAAACTCAAATATTTGGGGCATGTGATATCTGTGGATGGGGAACTAGAAAAACTGCTCAACTTAGAAGAGGGAAATAAAAAAGATAAGGTATATAAATTTATCAAAAAAAATCACTAAAATGTCCCTGGAAGAGCTAGAATACATTACCAAAAAGTGTCGAGACCAGTATTTCTTCATACATGACATGAATGGATCGAATATATCATTTAATCTTAAACATATTAGTGTTACATTTTATAGTCTGTATCCTGATTTTTTTTCAGTAAATGGTTTATACCTATTGATTGGTGGGATACTGACAAAGCAGTCTCTAAATTAGAGATCAGAACAGTACAACCATGATTTTGGGGGGAAAATGAGCTTTCACTGTGCTTTTGACTTATTGGGCAATGGCATGACTGCAGGTAGCCTAGATACAAATAAGGCTGATAACTTGGCCTACTCCTTTCTTTCTGTCAAGCCATAACAGCTCTTTCTAACAAAAAGGCTAGATTTTCTCATACTAAGATGGTTTTAGTGTTACACGGAAAGCTCTGATGGACAGTAGAGATAAATATCTATGGCTTATCTGGAGTTATCCATGTATATGGAAGACTGCAACTTGGAATGTGGAAAGAATAAAGAAATGGTTTAACGAATGAATAAAAGAAGTATACTGTGTACCTTTGACAATAAAAAGAATAACAGATTTGAAAGAAAATGGCATTTTATTCTCAAAGCGAAGTGGGAAATCCTCATTAAGAAGAACTATTCCTACTTTGAAATCCTCTATTTCCCTTATTTCAAATAAAAATAGCTGCTCTTACCTCTGTATAATGAAATTGTTCAACTTTTAAAAAACAGAGTAATATAGATACAATAAAGATTTAGTTGGAGCTTAAATCCTGGCAAATACAGGAATACATCCATGTACAGATTCTTGGCAACAACATAGAAATGGCTTTCCATTCTGCCTTAGGGATTTTTTTCTACTTCTTAGTTTAGTCTAGCACAGGGGTGTCAAACTCATTTTCACCGAGGGCCACATCAGCGTAATGGTTGCCCTCAAAGGGCCACATATAACTGTAAGACAGTATAAATGTAGCCAAATTCCTAAATATTTTGCTTTATTTGTTTAAAGACAATCGGACCTTTGCAGCTCTCACGGGCCACATAAAATGACATGGCGGGCCACATTTGGCCCCTGGGCCTTGAGTTTGACACCTGTGATCTAAAGGATTGACTGTAGCTAGTTTATACTATCTCCCATATCAGCTGCTATGCGCTGTAATTGGGGGTTGGGGGAGTAGTAGCAATTACATTCCAGCTTCAGGTACAAGCTCCACAACCAGTTGTTTTTCTGGGCCTTCTGAAGTCCAGGATATAATGTGTTAGACTAATTCAAGTTGTGAGAAGAGCATCCTTTTTTACTATGTTGAGATTGGGTTATTAGTTGCATAACTGTTTCTCAGTTAGAATGGATGCAAATCTTCTTCTAATCCATAGTTCCCTGATACATTTCATATATCCCCTCTCATTACATGTAATGTTGTATAACATTACATAACATAAATTCCCAGAGTCTTTTGTCTTATCCATGCTTTCATGTCCTGGATATTTTCAGGATCCCTTCAAAAGACACAGTTTCTAGGCATAGAGTGACTTGCTTCTGCAAATCCCGAAAGCAAGACCACAAGAAACAACAATTAATTGTAGGTAAGACTTAACTGAACAGAGCAAATCCAAAAGGCAACTGAAGGTTTATGATTGCAAATAAAGAAAGAGGAGGTCATGGTTAATCTATTAAGCCAGATTGTAAATAACTGGATTCCAAATGTCACCATAGATAAGCCAAATGCTGGAAAGCTGCTTCTAGTAAGAGGCTAATTGTTCCTATGGGGACTTAAATACTCATTCTGCTGAGTATGGATAGCTGTAGTCAAACCTGGCTGGTGAATTCTGTTTTTGGTTTTTTTTGCTGCTTGCTCCTGAGTTGTACATTTTGGTGAAGTTGAGAGAACTCAAGAGGAATTGCTGGAGCAAGTGAGAACCTGGATCAGCCTGCAGTGCAACTGAGTCAGACTTTAAGGGCATGTCTTTTTTCAGCATCCTAATTATTGTCACATTGTCCTTATTCCCCAACATCTCTCACCACTTGTTAATCCGGATGATGTCTGAGCTGGAATGACCTTCCTAGTCTGTCACTCTCATATTTGAAATAGCAGGTGAAGTGTTAGAAGGCCTTTCCTCGAGGATTTCTACTGCTAAGATAGGTTATCAGTCAGGATTTGAATCTTAATGTAAATGTGGTGCTCTAACAAATCCAGATTCACTCTATATATGCATATTATGGGTTTCGAGAATGGGATAGAATTCCTTAAACATCTAGCACACAATTGAGCAGTACAAGAGAGAAAGGTGAGGGGGAGAATGAGAATATGAATTCTGGATACATTTCACATTTATTGCTTCTTTGTTGTGTAGTGAAACATTTTGTAAATGCTGATTCCCTCTATCCCCACCAAGCATTCTATTCCTGGTAAAAACAGATGGCAAACCAAAAATAAGGCAGCTTTTCTGAATCCTTCATATCAAAGTGAACTTAAATCAATCTAGATGACTTGTCGTTGCAGTGTATTTGTCACAGCTACTGCATGGCATGAGTAGAATTATATGTCAGTCTGAGTTCTATTACCTTTCAAAAATGAGGAAAGTTAAAAAAAAAACCTGTACATTGTTCTTTTGGTAAAGCATCAAAATAATATTATACATCATTTATTCTATAAAAATGTTATGCAGCAAATGAAATAAATTAAAAATCAAAGATGTGTCTTCTTAGCCAGTTTCTAAAAGAGGAATAACCTTAGTGACAGTATTTCTGAGAATCTCATAAACAGGAAGCTGCCAACAACTTAATGCGTATTAACTCAGCAGCATGTTTTTGTTTCTCTGACCTCACATGATTTTACAGTCCTGAGCTGATGGAAAGAAGTAATGCATTCTATACTTTCAAGGCTTTAATGATGCCCAAAGCTTTCAATTTCATTTATGTTCCAACAATGGAAAACCTAGTTCCCTCGTGTCACAACCATCTGCTCAGGACAGTACCTCACAGAAATTAAGAGGTTATAACACCAAAGCTCAGAAGGTACCGAAGAACAATAGACAAACAACTAAGACTACACCCACACAGGAGATCACTAAACAGCTGACTACAAACAGCAGCTCCATCAACCAGTCAATATGAAAAAATACAGCCAGCCAACCAGCCTACAGCAATATATCTATCATCCAATCAAGAGGGAACAATACAGCCAACCAACCAGTTTTCAGCAACCAAGCTCCACCCTCCCACATCAGTATTTATAGAGAGACA
>JAOYMU010000001.1:63874051-63889557 GCA_025802295.1 Psammodynastes pulverulentus | reverse complement strand
AAAATATATAGAAAAATAAGGAAAAAATCTCTTTAAGGGAAGTGAAGGTACATAGTTTCAATTCCTTTAAAAATAGGTCTCCAGGCTGGTCTGCCTGCGTCTGTTACCTCGTGTTAATCATTCCTCAGCAGGGTTGTACGTGTCTTCTTGGTCTGCCAGGCAGACATGTCTCCTCCTCCGGAGCTGTCAGATCGCATGGGGAGCTCTCTTCCAAACCCCTGGGGACAGTCCCAGAAGTCTCCAGAGAGCTCTACCCTAGACCCGTGCGCTCCCGCAGGCTTCTTCTCCCGAAGCCTGCATTCGGCGCCGCTTGGGACAGCTGTTTGGCGCTGCCCCTTCGCGGCAACGGAGGAGCGAAGACAGATGCTTCCAAAGAGGCGACGGCGAAGAGCAGCGGAGAGAAACTGTGGTTGAATAGAAAGTAATTCATTATGAAGTATTAAAAATCGAAAGGAAATTATTATTAATAATAATAATGTGAAAGGAAGAATTGGAATATCTGATTTTGGAAAATCAGTGGGTCACGCTGTTAAACCATGTGAAATATATTTCCTACGATTTAACAATGAAATTAATTCATAAGAAAATATTATTTCAGATCTATAGGACACCTCAATCATTTTTAAAGGGAAGACATGAGAGTTCCTATGCTAATGATGTATTCTTAAAATATCTCAGAATTTGCCATCTTATGAAGAGCTTTGATTTTTTCCAGCTTTGCAGCAAAGAAGGCAATGCTGTAAAACTAGAAAAAACGTTACTCTCCTGCTTTTAAAAAAATAAACATAGGGTATGAATATATTATATATTTTTGAAGACATTGTGATTAAAAAATGAAGTGGACACCATTATATCGATATGTGGTTCAAATTTAATGCTCAATGATTGAAGCAATTCTATATGAGTATACTTACCATATAGATTTTTTCTTTAGTTCTTTAATAATCAGTATATTTATTTGCAACCCCACGTTTTAGCAAAAATCCATTTAAAATTACAGCAGTTTGCATCAACTTCAGTCATCCCGCTGCAACTGAGAGCCTGTCAGCATCTGTGTTTGTCTCTTCCTTGCAATCGTTGCAATTTGTTTTGTTACATTAGCATGAAATAGATTTTTTTCTTTTATGCTAGGCAGATTCAGGGTTAACAAATGCATAAAAATCTAGCTTCCTGATATTGCTTGCAATGTGATTGTCCTCCAACCGTGAACTATCCTGAATGCATAAACAGAGTACAGTTGGCCGTCTGTTATGCCTTCTTTCCAAAGAGGCCCTTGGCATTGTCAGAGAGTGAAGTTCTGTGTAAACTTCTCTGGGGAAATGGGATGTAAGATGGTGAAGATGAAGAAGATGTTGCTCCTTTTCCACCTTTAAGAGATTAGTACCACTTGGCTATCTTGCTTGTGTACAGGGTCGTTGTCTAAAATCTTTTTTTTTAAGGAGTCCTGAGCACATGGGGAAAGGTTTGGATGGGCTGCTGGCAGTTAGGGTGAAGCACAACAGGCTTCACACAAGCACACAGAGAACCCTACCTTAAATTTGCAAATGACACCAAATGAAAAGGAATGGCTGATGAGACCAGAAATAAAACTGGTTGCATTCTGGGAGCCGGTTAGGACAGTGGTGATATTGCTGGACTAGCAACTCAGGAGGTTGAGGCAGAGACACCAGCTGGGAGACTTCAGCCCCCCAGCCTATGTTGCAGCACATAAGATTTATTATTTCAAGTCTGTACGCAAGAATCTAGTCAACTAACGGTCAGCACTAAATTGGTGCTAGATAAGGGTCAACAGAATTCAAAGGGGGGGTGGACTTGAATCATTTGGTTAGGATTCTAACCTAATGACATGTTTAACTCCATCTTCCCAGCTCTGCCTGCTCTTCTCTTACAAAGTCCCTTTTAAAATGAGGTGCCTAAATACGATTCCCGGCAATAATAATAGTAATAATAACAATTACTATTAATAAATATTTATTAATAATGATTAATAAAGAATTGCAAAGGTCTACCCAGGCAAAGAAATCAAAGCCTTCCCAGAAGTAACTTAGACTATAGAGGCAAACTAGGGGAGTCAGCGTAGAAGAAGCCAGTACAGGTGTAGAATTGTTTTCATTCGAAAATCAGGCACCTCTGCCTCAGAAAAAACAAAGCCCTCAAAATCCTGTGTATTGAGCAGTGGGGTGATTTTTTTCCTCTGCCAACAAACAGCTGATTTTGTCACCAAAGCTGGCTCTATGGCAACATGCTCCCCAGGTTCAAATGGAGGAATGACCCAAGGCAATCCGTGGACGACCATGGACCCACTTGGGAAGAGGAATCTTGGTGGTTGCAATTCTCAGTTGCAACCCCAGGGTAGTCAAGTCACCATCTTTTGGAGTTGCAAATCAAAAGCTGTGTGCAAAGACCAATGCACAATGGAAGACATGGTTGCTGGTCAATGGGACAGATTGGGACAGGGTAATATCGTTTAGTGATCACTGAAAGTTACAGCGGTACTGAAAAAAATGACTTATGACTTTTTCATACTTATGACACTTGCAGCATTCTCATGGTCATGTGATCAACATTCAGATGCTTGGCAACTGGTTCATATTTATGATGGTTGTGGTGTCCCAGGATCATGTGATCAACTTTTGCAACCTTCTGACAAGCAAAGTCAATGGGGAAGCCAGATGCACTTTACAACCATGTTGCTAACTTATCAACTGTAGTGATTCACTTAATTAACTGTGGCAAGAAAGATCATAAAATAGGGCACAATTCACTTAACAATTGTCTTGTTTAGAAATAGACATTTGGGGCTCAATTGTGGTCATAAGCCAAGGACTACTGTATGTGAATTCTTAGGAACACTTTCACTCAACTTCTTGAATAATAAAAACTTTAAAACAATCATACTTAATATTGCTCATTTTATATATATACAACATAGTACCTTTTTTTGTTGGTATTTCCAATACTGCTAAAAATCAAAGCCTTAATAAATATACTCTATGTTTTGCTAATTTGAGGAGGCACCCAAAAACATTCATATTTTACTCTTCAAATTTAATTGTAAATAGAAATACTTCAGTAACACGCACTCCTTTGAATTAATTTCGTTGTACAATGGTACAATGACAATAAAGTAAACTAACTAATCTGTTATCTTAACAATGATTAATCACACATTAAAAATAACTAAGGTTAAAGTACTAATGATTTACTCAAAGAGTTATTTGAAAGAGATTAAAGCACACTTTTTAGGGACTGCTAGATGAACTGTGTTAATTTTTAACTTTAAAGTTATTGCCTAATTCAAACAGAGATTTCAAGGTTATTCTTTCCATTTTAGTTAGCACTTGTTAGAAATTATCACTATTACTGGATGTATTCAACCAAAGAAGCTTATATGGAGCCTTAATATGGGCTGCGCCAACTAGCTCTTCTCCAGAAAGACAAATTTATCATACGGTCCAAATGCAATGCATTCAAGGCACTCTACATGAAACCTTTTGCGAAGGTCTGTTTACGGTTATGATTTGTTCTCTTCAGACACGTCTATTCAGATAATGTTACAGGCTAAAGCTTAGGTGTAGGTCTCAGAATGGAGGTACCAGTGAGCACAAGCAGGTATTCTTCAAGTTATTCCATTCATATACACATCGGACAATGTAGGAAAACAAGATTACTTAGAAAAGAATCCCAGAAGCTAAAACTACTACCCCTTATTTTGTGTAACTGAAGAAAGAAAACAGAACAGTATTTCAAATGGAACAAAATCAGACAAATCAGACACAAAAACAGTACTACGATAGAAAATTTTCTGATTTTTTAAAAAACTCTGCATTCTGTCATCGAAATAAATGGATTTGCTAATATATGCTAAAATAATTGTTTTACACAGCTAACTATTGTTGAATGAGTAGTTACAATGTTTAACTTAAATTTTCAATAGAATTGTCACAGGATTCATCTTTTGACACGTATGCTCACCTGCCAACTAAAGATAAATGTGATATATCTAATGAAAACTCCCTCAAGTTATCTAGGATGTCACACCAGTCCCAATTAACTAGATAGGTCCACAGAAGTTCAGCCATCTATGCCCTTCCTGGTTGGTAAAGGCCTCCTGGAAGATGACACATGGTTGGCTTCAGGAGCTAATGCCGGGGTGTGTTGTTATCTGCTTTAAAAGAGACAGTTATCCACACTGTCTTCAAGAAGCCATCACTGGATTGAGGAGATAGGCAGGTGGGGATAATTCAAGAGAAGGCAATCCCTTAACTTAACAAGAAACCATGGCTTGGATCAGGGTGGGTCCTCAACTAAGGATATGTGGGATTTGGTTAACAACAGCAACAGGGACCGCCAGGATTGTTATCACTAAGTGAAACAGTCATGTGACATCAAGCTGTATGACCATATTGCTTGGCGACAGACATTTGAGTCCCAATTACTGTTAATTGAGGATTACCTGTAATAATATTAAGGTTATGTCCAGTGTTGGGGTCCAGATGAAGAAGAACAGGCTTCAGTTCAATCCTAGTAAAACTGATGAGCATCTTGAGACTCCCAGCTCTGGAGACTTTCCATCTTTATCTCTGAATGGGGCAGCACTAGGCGAAACTGATGAGCAATCTGAGAGTCCTGCTGAACTCACAGCTCCTGCTCAAATTGCTAGTGCCAACTGTGGCTGAAAGGGATTTTAAACAGGTTCATCTTGTACACAAATTTCCCCTATTGACCAGGAGGTCCTTCTCACAGTAGCTCCCAGTGAGCTGACCCATACCGTTCAAGCTGTTGGGTGTCACTTATAAAGCCGTACAAGATATGTACAAGATACACAGCACGATCAGGATGTGCCTATATCTCCATCTGTTTCTGCTTGTCCACCAAGAACTAACAGGTTCCTTCAATCCGAAAACTTGGAAGTTGTGTTTTTTGCTGATGTAGCACTAGCCTTATGGAACAATAAGGTATCAAAGGTATCTCCAGCCCTCTTGTCCTTACATAAAAACCTGGATAATCCTTCAGACGTTTGGGCCAAGGAGTTAAACCAATACTGTAGGTGTATCTGTCCCATTTATTGATTGAAAATGGAATAAGTTTTAAATCCTCAGTCATGTGTTATCGTATGAAGACTATTTTGGATCATTATTTTGAAATGTTCATTTTTGTAAATTATGCTTTTGTTTTTAGAGTCATATTGTGAGATAGACAATTGGATACATTCTACAAATAAATTAAATATTTCCTTTTAGCACGCAAATTTGTATACTCCTACATAACTAAGGCATCCCATGAATTTGGAAAAAAACACTATCTTGAAGAAGTGGAGATGATCCCTTCTATTTTCATACTTGATAGGATACAAATAGGAGCTCAGTAGTAGATTTGAAAAATCACATCTCTTATTTTTGCTAGAAAGTGCTTCACGAGTCAAAGTTTTCTTAATACTGCTGGATAAAGGAAGCCTTTAGAGTGCCTGAAGGCATTTTGGCTCAATATACTTACATGAGCACCTGCAGTTTTCCCCATGACTGCTAAAGCTGGTTTTTATTGACTGAAGCCAGCTGGTGTTACTTTTGAAATGCAGTTCAAGGTTACAGTTCTCTTCCCCCGCCCCAACTTTTCTCCAAATAAGTCATTTAATATGTGAAGTTAAAATCCCAGGCTAATACACGACTTTATATATTCTGTATATACTACATTATTTGCTTCATCTGATTTGAGGCATTGATCCTCCCCAGCTGATATGAATATATTATTAATCTTAATTCTAGGACATCGCCCTTATATATTACTCCTATCACATGTCAGAATCTTTCTCAACAATTTGTTCTTTTCTCCAAAACATCTTTTCTGCCCTAGCTCCTGTTGCTACTAGTAAAAATGAAGAATGGAGGTTTCAGAATTACCATTTCTCTGATGTCTCAAATTGGCTCACATCTTCTGGTTTAAGGGAATAATTTTGGTTAAGTTTTGTATCAATTGAAAGCAGATTTTGTGACAAATTATTGAAGAGAAATATACCACAGATGAGTCTATGCCAAAGGCAGTTACTTTAAGTCTGTTACTCTTACAGAAGTACTTTTTTAAGATCTTTCCACCTCCAACAAAGAAGGCATGTTCAAACAGTTGTGGAGACAGGGATAAAAGAGGCAGATAGCAATTACCCTGCATGTACTATACTAATCATAAGGGATGCGGTGGCTCAGTGGATAAGATGCTGAGCTTGTTGATTGAAAGGTTGGCAGTTCAGCGATTCGAATCTCTAGTGCCACATAACGGGGTGAGCTCCCGTTACTTGTCCCAGCATCTGTCAACTTAGCAGTTCAAAAGCACATAAAAATGCAAGTAGAAAAATAGGGACCACCTTTGGTGGGAAGGTAACAGCGTTCCATGCGCCTTTGGCGTTTAGTTATGTCGGCCACATGACCAGAGAGATGTCTTCGGACAGCGCTGGCTCTTCGGCTTTGAAACGGAGATGAGAACCGCCCCCCAGAGTCGGGAAAGACTAGCACATATGTGCGAGGGAAACCTTTACCTTTATTGTACTAGTCAGGTGTGGAAATTCAGCAAAGACGGTACTTACTTGTAAATCATTCTCCTTTTGAGCCTGTCCAGATCCTCCTTTATTACAGGACCTCTATGAATGAGAAAAGCCAACATTTCCAATGAGACACTGAAAACTAATATAAATCAAGTTAATCTGTAGCCACCACAATAAGGAGAGCCAGGAAGACCAGCTATATTTAAAATGTATATTCAACAATTATCTTACAAAATATCAGAGATTTTGATGGAACTCCTCTCATTTACATGAGGTATCACTTCAAATTGTTCAAAAAGGATGTGCCATTGAACTCTACTGTGTAAATCTGCCTAGGGTTAACAGACAGATAAGACCATTATAGATGCTATGTATCATCTCCTTGTCCACCAAATATTCCAGGTATACAAGAATAACCTGATTTTGGAATATAAATGAGGGTTCAGCACTAACTAGGTTTACTAACATATATAAAGCTAGCATCACAGTATAAACCAATTATTACAGGAGCAACTACTAGATACAAAATGTAGCGGAAGCATTATCTAGTTGTATAGGTAAAGAAGGCACTCACTTATCCCAGTAACCATTTGTTGACAGATGTCTTTTACACTGTAAAGTAACAATATTTTAATACATTTTATATATAATCACTAGTCATTGTTTCAAGGCAAATTAAGCAAATCTAAAGATCAAGGGATTTGGTGGACAGCAGGGTGTTTCTTAACATCTAGATTTAAACATGTTCTAACGTTTTGGGTTTTGTATTAATGTCTGGTTCAATGGCACATGCTTTCATTGTAACTAGTTTTAAATTCGAGCAGAAATGCAAGCTTTGTAATCCATTAAGGCTTTCAAAGCTATGAAACACATAGGCCTGTTCAATTTCCCAGTTCCATTGAATGTATCATATATGGCATTTTAATGTAATTTCCAATGTTGTACTTCTAATAACACATATGTTTAAAACCAAACTACATTTAATGGTTCCTACAGAAAGCCTTTCACCAAATTTACTTAAAGGTGATAATGGAACTGAGCATAGTTTTTAATTTTGTATACTTCTACCAAATAACAAATGAATAACCAATACAAGAGTTGTGCTACAAAATCGCTCAATTGCTTCAATAAAGTATTTCCAATAAAACACTATATTAGCAGATACTCGTACATTTCTCTATAAAATTATATTTAATTAAAGCAGAGATTATTGTGAATATTTTTACAAGGGCAAGCTTAGAACTGCATATTAAGTAGAAATGTTATGCAAACATTATGTCACTGCCACTAACTGACAAACACTGACTGTCTATTTGTTGAATAACAATCAAAGTTATAAATTAACCAGAGGTATTTCTGGCTTATTGCTCCTTTTTGATAGTACAATCCATCAGAAGCAAACTGGATTAGAGAGGCTTTCCTCAGAATTTTAACAGGTGTTTATTTTAACTTGCAGATAGTCTTTGACCATTGGGACCAGAATTTCCATTACTAGGCAAGGTGATTGCTAAGTGAGTTGTGGTTGATTTTACAACCTATTTTGCCATGATTGTTAAGCAAATCACCGTATTTGTTGAATGAATCGTTCGAATCTGGTCCCCTATTGACTTTGGTTGTCAGAAGTCAGCTGGGAAGGTAGCAAATTTAAGATCACATAACCCTGGGATGCTGCAACCGTCGTAAATGAGGATTGGTCATAAGTCACTTTTTTGGTGCAATTGTAACATTTATCTCTAAACAAATGGTTGTAAGTCAAAGATTACCGCTACCTGGATGATGCAAATATGGAAACTGGCTAGTATTGTTACACTTGCCACTTTCAAATAAATAAGCACATAATGAATCTAGTTAACATGACTGAGTTTTAATTTAAAGAAAAAAGGGGGAGGAATATAATATCCAAAAGTTTTCATTGAAAGAGAATTGTACAATAGTCTTGTATACTGTCAGCTACAAATAATGCCTAATACAGGCATTCCAAATCAATGGGACTTGCTTCTAAAAATTTAATCTAGAATTAAGGTTTCAAAATTGCTTCTTATATTTGAAAAGAGTGAAAAATTAAGTAGAATAGTCCTACATCACTTTACGTTACAGCAGTCATATGCCTGTATTATATTGATGGCCTGCGGTAATATAAAACTGATTTGTTGAAGAATTGCTTCAGAAATTCCTGAAACAAAAATGTTCAGACCAACAGAGTCACATCGCGTTTACCTATTGTGTACATAAAACCAACCTATTTTCTCAACTTCTAAGAATTTTTCAAAACATTACTGTACAGTTTATGAAAAAAAAAAACTGTTGCCAGATGCTTCTAATGGCCTGATGTACTAGTGCAAAGGCCAGAGAACTATAATTACCTATGTAGTATCACCATATATTTAGGAATCCATGCTTTCTTCTGCTTGGGAATATGAGCTGCTTAATAGATTTTCATGAAGTCAACCAATTTACATGTGAACTTGCTAAAAAGAATATATTGCTTGCTAACTACCATGTAGCTATAGGTAGTCCTTGACGTACAACCACAAGAGGAAACAAAATTTCTGTTGGTAAACAAAGCAGTTGTTAAGTGAGTCATGCCCGATTTTATGACTTTTAAGCAAATCACTGCAGTTAAATGAATCACGTGTCATTAAGTAAATCCAGCTTCCTCCATTGACTTTATTTGTTGAAAGCTAGCTGGGAAGGCTGCAAATGGCGATCACATGACCCTGGAATGTGGCAACCCTCATAAATATGCCAACTACCAAGCAACTGAATGTTGAACATGTGATTGTGGGGATGCTGTGATGATTGTTAAGTGTGAGTACCAGTTATAAGTCACTTTTTCAGTGCCATTTAGTGATCTGAATGGTCACTAAATGAATGACTGTAAGTCGATGATCACATGTATTAGAAACCTTTGGTTTGACAAGTTTTGTAGCATCCGGTGAGTTTCCTTCAATCACTAGTGAAATAAGTTGAAGGACATAAAACTTTTGGAATAAACAGCAAATGGGTGATTAGAACTGATTTCAGAAAGTTACAGACTCAAGGGTCCAGATGGATTTGAAATAAAATTTTGAAATTAATTATAAGAATCCTTTTCATGAGAAAATGCTGTTCTTTTGAATTCTTAAAAAAGGATAGGGTTGTAATTTAACAGGTGCAAACTAAAGGGAACAGGAGGTACTAAAGATTACAATTAAAAGAGAAGAACATTTAAATTTGATTTACTTATACAGAACGGAGCAAAATATTTGAACATTGGATGCACTGAAGAATATTTGGGAACAATGGACACAGAAGTGGATTTTAAGAGTGTTTGCCATTATAGACAAAAGATGATATGGAATAGGAACAGGTTTCACTAGACAAGACTAAGATTGATCTCAAAGTGCATTTAAAAATGACAGAATACAAGAATGATATTGGACATGCAATTGAAAGCCACTAATGTCTTAATATTTAAAGGGGAATATACAAATACCAAACCAAAAAAGTGACTTGGATTTGGAACCTTTCCCATGTTGAATTTACAAAAGAGATGTGTTAAAACTTTGAAGAATTTTATGAAAAGAAAGGAAAAAAAAATGAAACAAATCAAGTTCTAGGACATCTTTTGAAGGTATTAAAAGATCAAATAAAAGGAATATAAAGTTAGTTTATTTGATCAAGCTTAAAATAGGTATGTTGTCATGTCTCGCAACCCTTAATGGATTCTTACTGACCAGGACTGAATGATGAGGTATTAGGATTTGTTTATAGGTAAGAGATGAGATACCGGAAGAAGAGGTCATTTGTTATATTTTAAGAGAAGGGTAAAGTCATTTCTTTATATATTTCTTTTCTTTTTTAAAGTACATTCTTATTTTTCTATTTGTTCTTTTCTGCACATTTTTTTTAGTTTGTATTAGTTCTTATCTTTTTAATTGTAATGTTTAATTACTGTAAAAAATCAAGCTCTTCTTAGAAAATGAATATAGAGAACTTGTAATCCAGTGTCTTCCTCAGAAATTCAACCATTTGTCCCTGTAAAAAAAAACTGGGATAGAAAGCTTTGTAGAGAGATACCTGGGAGCTATCACTCATTGGTAAATGTAAATGTATATATTGCATCATATCCTTCATGGCAGCCATTTTGTTGAGAGCACCTACATTAATCTCTAGAATTATAAGCATACATAGAGAGAAATTGCACACTTCTTTATTAAAAATAACATTTTGTGTTCACGAAGAAATCAGATGGAAGGCATTAAAATACTGGTTTAATTATTGGTCAGCATATTTATCTTGTAGAACAGGGCTCTCCAAGCTTGATAACTTGAAGACTTGTGGACTTCAACTTCAGAATTCCCCAAGCGGGCATGGCTGGCTGAGGAATTCTGCGAGTTGAAGTGCACAAGTCTTCTAGTTGCCAAGTTTGGGGACCCGTTATAGAGCACTCAAAGAAACTGCACAGGATATGGGTAGAGCTGCATTGAATATCTAAAGTGAATTTTTATATCTCACAGTTAATATCTTATTCTGTCGTCTTGATGCAAACTGCACATGGGGAATTTGTGATGTTGGGACGACCTAGTCGGGTCTTTTTAAATCCCAAGAACATCCCTAATCCTTTTTACTTCTGATAAAGTTATACCATTCTTTGAAGGGAGCAGAAAGACGGAATGGTGCAATCCATTTACAGTTTCCATTTAACTGTGCAGATATTACAAACATATCTATAAAAAGTAAGCTTTTTCATCATAGCCTCATACTCTGAGCCCAAAGGAAATGAAACCAGCAGAGAATGCTCCAACTTCAGAGATCTCATACTATACCGTGAATCGTGTCTGTCACCTGGAAACCAGAGTGCTCTAGGCACGATCGCATGGACAAGCCTGCAGCAGAGAACACATGCACATACAACTAAAATGGTACATTACCCTCAGATGACCCTTAACGCCACCCAACAAAACAAGTGTCCCCTTATCAGGAATTCTATATGCCAATAAATGGGCATTTGTAATTATTCCTTGCTACCAGGTATTCAAAGCAAACATTTCAACAGTGAAGGAGCATTACACTTACAGAATTCCACATATTTACTGAGTTACAAATAAAAAGTAGGAAGTAGGTATGTAATACCAAGCAATTGCAGTCAATCTATATGTGATTAGTGAACATGAGGTAGTCTTAAATGCTTTCTATTGTATTAAAACTGAGACAGGCTGGTAATAACAACAGGATTCTAATATTTGGCTGCTAAAATAGGGCATGAGCCATTTCCTCCCACCCCCTACCCCCCAGTATTGTCTTTATTTGGCTAAAATGGGATTTCTGCCACAAGTAAATAATAAAACAATAACACAATTTCTACATTTTTGCAGGAGTAATTCTATTTATTCCAATTGCTTTAATAACTGCCTTTCAGATGTATACACCAACCAATAATATTGTTCTTTCTATTAATCTCAGACAAGCTGACAAAATTTTTACAACTTACTTCCTAGCCTCATATTACACAGCACAGTGGCACAAAATGAAAGTTGGCTGAGGAATATCCCAAGTCTTTTCTGCATTTTCTTGTAGCCAACTTAAAGCAATATAATTGAACAGTATGTATGCACTGACATTTGTGTCTTCCGGTATTTATGATAAGCAAACTGCACTGTGTTGGGAAGTAAACAGCAGGGCACTTTTTTTAAAAAAAAAAGTCATTTCAGTTGGAATATGAAGGACTAAGAAGGTATCCTCCAATTAGCCCTTTTCAAATTTGGAATAAAAGAACTGAAGAGTTAAAGTTTGGTCCTAAGAACTGATATGAATCTGAAAATAGAAATAATCGTTTTCTGAATGCAGCTGTAATATAAGCTTTACTTCTAACTAAAAAGTTAGAAACTCATTTAAATTAAATACAAGGTGCCATTCTTAACTCTGCAGTCTTTATCCATAAAAAATAGTTAAGAATCTAAATGAAAAAGTTGTGAATATGCACTGTAAGATTACCATCAGCTTCAGATTTATTTTTATTACTTGATTTTTGAGATCAAAGCGTGACACTAGAAAAAAATCAGTTTGCTTATGCATTAAAAATAGTTTAGAAAGAGACAAATGTATATATTGAGACCCTCAATATAATCTGAAAGTTTTACCTTAGGACTGTCTCTGCTTACTTAAACCTTTTAGTGAACTGCACCAACAAAAACAGTCATTTCACTGCCACTATGGAAATAAAGGAAGTTAGATATCTTCAAAAATCTTAAATACCAAGTGAAAAAAAATTAGGATAATACTCAAATGAGCAGCCAAACTAGGACTGAATCCAAAGATTCTGAATTATTTTCTTCATAAAAAGGCAGAAAATATATTATAAAAATATTTATTTTGGGGGAAGCTTAAGCACAATCCAATCCAATTTATGATTGCGTAAGACTAAATATTCAGCGTACTACATTACAATATTTATGTCAAAATGCATGCTAGTACATATTAAACTTCTGAAAACTCGGGTATATTTTCAAATGAAAATGAGCGTATCACAACCAGGCACTAATTTCCTCTGCAGACAACTTTTAAAAAATATGTAATCTTATACACTGAATAATAATAGCACTATGACTTAATTAAAAATATTTTTTGTAAATTAATGTAAAATACTTTACAGTTATTTTGAATTGTAGTTCTATTTTAGGTCACAGCAATAAATCAGCAACCGCAAAAATTTATTTCTTTGGTTATTGCCTTGCAAGATTTCAACACTTTTACTTTTTAGTTTGCAGTACATAATCCAAGCTTCAAAACATATAGTTATAATACATTATGCTCAGGATTACTTTCACTATACACTCAAGTGGCATTTAATATTAAATTTCAATATATTTGTAATTCAGGAGTGTTTTAGTTATAAGAAATTGAATACAGTACTATCATGAGTACTCTTTTAAGAACCACATCAAAAGTTTGCACTAAGGATTCTTAATGGAAGGAAAGCTATATTACATTAATTTATCAAGTTTTAAACAAAATGTCTACATCTTCTATCACTACTGAACAATGTTGTGATGGAACACATCTTTAAAGTCTTGGGATGATACATTACAAGAACTATTATTTCAATCAATGTCAGATTATCTAATCTGTAAACCTATTCAAAAGGCCTAGGTACTTCAGGCATTATTATTGTCTTGCTGAACCATTCTAGACTATGACTATGCATATGTTTAGAAAATAAACAACGGTAATACTCAATTATGAATAATGTTAACCTTATAGACTTTTCTGTTAGTTAAACAACTGGAAATTTATGATTGCAACAATTTCTACACAAAAATAATTAACAAGCAATGGCTTCGGGCCAATTTCAAATCTAATTTCATAGTATTAGAAATGTTAAAACTGGTAATAAATACTTCAATGAGCAGGAAATGGTTAATTGTGACATTTCTGCCATCTCACTTAAAAGCACTACTTGGGAACAAATCCCTTGGTTTCATTGGGATTTACGTCAAGTAAATAACCAGAATATCTTTCTTATGTAAATTCTGTAATGTAGCACCACCTTTACACAAAAATGCAGCAGGACTAGCACCCATTGTTGGTGCAATGTTTACATAAGATAGAATTTCATGGGTTCAATAAAGAAGCCTTAAGAACATAAGCATATTTTAGCAATCTCAGGATACTCCAGATTCACTCTAGGGAGCCTCAATGAACTGAACTCCTGAGGGCTGTAAGAATCAGAATCTAAACCTGGTATAGCTAAATTAGTAAAGGTTCCCCTTGTACATATGTGCTATCATTCCTGACTCTAGGGGGCGGTGCTCATCTCTGTTTCAAAGCTGAAGAGCCAGCACTGTCCGAAGACGTCTCCATGGTCATGTGGCCGGCATGACTAAAGGCGCACAGAACGCTGTTACCTTCCCACCAAAGGTGGTCCCTATTTTTCTACTTGAATTTTTAACGTGCTTTCGAACTGCTAGGTTGGCCGAAGCTGAGACAAGTAACGGGAGCTCACCCCATTACGCGGCACTAGGGATTCGAATCGCTCAACTGCCGACCTTTCAATCAACAAGCTCAGCGTCTTAGCCACTGAGCCACTGCCTCCCTTATAGATAAATTAGGTCATTGCTATTCATCTTCTGATAACTGCTGGGATCAACTACAGGTCGTCCTTGTCTTACCACTATTTGTTTAGTGACTGTCAAAATTAGAACAGCATTGAAAAAGTGACTTATGACCATGTTTCACACTTATGACCAATGCCGTATCCTTAGTGTTATTTGATCCAAATTTGGGATCTTGGCAACTGGCATATATTTACAGTAGGCCAGCTGCACTCTCTCGGGGACGTGATCAATTTTTGTAACCTTCCCAGCCAGGTTTTGACAAGCAAAATCAACGGGAAAATCCAGATTCGCTTAATGACTGCATGATTAACTTAACAACTGCAATCATTTGCTTAATAACTATGGCAAAAATGTTGTAAAATGAGGCAAAATTGACTTAACTGCCTCGCTTAACAACAGAAGTTTTGGGCTCAATTGTGGTCATAATTCAAGGACTACCTGTACTGCATAAACTGTACATAATTTGTTAAACTTATATCTTACATTTTCTCTAGAAGATCAAAGTGATGTAAATAGATCTCCCTTCTTCAACTCTTCCCCAAAAGCAAGCCTGCGAGATATATGGGAGTTACAGAGAACTATCTCAAAATTGCCCAGTGAGCTTTCATAAATGGGGGTGGATTTGAATCTGGCCACCCCAATCCTGATCCAAAACAAATTACATTAGAGAGGATCACCTATGAAAACTACCAGGAAACTGCAGCCAATTCAACTTCTAGCTGTTTGGTTACTAAATGGAAATGTGTTATTGATAAATAATTGTACTAGCTTCTGTTCCTTCCTACTTCTAGTTAAAAGTGTAAAGAATATATGCTCCAAGTGCCTGGTGTAACACCTGCTGCTGTATTTACTTGATGGTACCTTCAGAACCTTTT
>JAOYMU010000001.1:63802286-63812674 GCA_025802295.1 Psammodynastes pulverulentus | reverse complement strand
GAACACCATAGGCATTGACAAATTTGCCATCAGTCAATTGCAGAAGGCAGCTTTACTTGGAACAGCTTCCATCCTGCAGCGATACCTGTAACACCATCAAACACCCAGATTTGCCTGTCCCAGGTCCTTGATAAGGACTCGATAGGTAAACAAAAATGCCAAACCCAGTCTGAACATCTGACTGTGTGATGAATAATAATAATAATAATAATAATAATAATAATAATAATAATAACAACTACTACTGTAAGTATTCAAGAAAATGAACCCTGAACACATAAATTGCTATATAAATGCTATGTTATTTAAGTAGCTCAAATTGTGAACTCCAAATGTATTATATAGCTCTAACTCTAAAAACAGCATCAAAGTGTAACTATTTTTGTAACTTTCAGACCACTAATATGCCACATCAATATGCTTATATAGCCCAGACAGCTACAATTTTCTGAATGGAGTAGTTAATTATGGATTTTGTTGTTGTCTGTAGCTCTCAGATTTCCTGCTGATCTCATCCAAGTACTAACCAAGTCTAGTATTTCAACCTTACATGTAAGAGCAAGTGATTCTATACAAGCCTTCAGATTCCTGCATGAAATAACTCTTCATTTGTCACAATTGATTTGGACTGCTCCATTATACACTGAAATTCAAACCATATTGGAAAAAGACTTTTTGAAAACAAAGTTCTGGCATTTCCATTTTAATTTTTGGGGTTTGTTTTTGCTATTTTTATACAGGTGTACCGTTCCAGATTTTAAAAAGAAATGATTTATGGGAAACAAAAGAAAATTGGAGTATATACAGTATGCCTTCATTTTGGTTGTCATGGATTCTGTAGCGCGTTATCACCAGGCTCCAAATAAAAAAATACTATTTACTAATACTAATCAGCTTTTAACTAGCATTCAGGCTATTTCAGATTGATAAGAAAGAAGATTATTATTTCACCAATACCACATTTGACTGGATTGTTTTCACAACATTCTATAGTTTTATGCCAAAAACAATGAATCAACAACACATTTTAGTAACAAATATACACTTCACATTTTAAAAGAAAAAGGAATGTTCACAAAGATAAACATAATCATATCGTGCTTTAAACAGGTGACATTTTTTTCCTCAGCCAACTCAATATTTAAATAAATTTAAATTCTGAATCCCGGCCCCCCCCCCCCATTTGTTGTATTTATTTAAAATCAGTTTGGACATGGAACATTGATGTTTATATTCTCTTTTGCTAAATATTTTAATATACTGAATATAGCTCAGAGCAAGGACTAGAGCTTCCCACAAAAGTTGAAGGAAAGTATTTCATCATCATCACCATGAATATTGAAGATAGTTATCATCAAAAATCCTTGGGATAACTAGTGTAAGTTGCAGGAAGGATGGAAAAAGTGCCAGAAAATTTCAGTTCCGCATTCCTACTTTACTGTCACTTGAGTGAAATCTGAAACAACAGAAACATACAAATTTTGAGAGATTGTTTGATGTAGTGTTTTATGCTAGTAGACACCAGGAGATAGTAAGTTCTAGTCCTGCCTTAGATATCAAGCCAATTGGGGGGACCTTGAGCAAACCGTTAACTTCCCCTCACCCCTAGGAAGGAGGCAAGGGCAAACCTAAAAATCTTGCCAACAAAACCGCAGTGACTTGAACAGGCAGTCATCAGGGATTAAGAAACAAAACACAGCTTGTATAAAAACTGTAGCAATTTAGGGCTAGATGTGTCACTAATTCATGTGAGAAAATTCCACTGTTCAGAGCAAATCTCAGAGCTTGCTATTATGAATTGATAGGTTTTGCATAAAATGCATGCTCTTGTAGCTTCACTAACATCAGGTCTGCATCGCATTAATTCTAGAATAACTTTTTCTCTGAACAGTAAGTAGCAAAAATTTCTGCCTTAACTGGTTATGAACAGGTACGGCACTTTTAAGTAGTACAAACTGACCATTATTTATTTAGGGGAAAAAATGGTCATTTGCCTTAGTGTTTGTACAGGTCCTCCTTCCGTTAATGATGGCAATCGAGATCGGAACTTAACATTGCTAAGTAAAGTAGTTGTAAAGCAGGATGTCATGTGAATGTGTGACTTAGTGATGGCACTTGCTATTAAGTAAATCCCGCACCATTGTTAATGACGACATCATGAGGTCACTATGTACAGCCTCCTACCAGTTTGCCCATTGATTTCGTTTGTGGGATACTGGCAATGAAGATTGCAAAGGGTGATTGTGTACCTGTGGGATGTTGTGACACTGTAATTGCACAGCAGGCGCAGAGCTATCATTGGGCAAGGACCACCTGTACCATGAAAGAATAGGGTGCTCTCAGATGAAACTTCTTTAGAGATAAATTACTTCCAATAGCTCTGCCAACATAACTTGAACAGATTCTTCAAGATGTGCACTTATATCTTTGTCGCCAAAAACACTCTGCCATCTGCTGCCAAGCAGGCTGATCCTTAATGCAACCAGAGCAATGCATGAAGTACAGTAATGCAATTCTTGAACCACAGCAGTGCAGTGTCTGGCATCAGTACTCCACTAGTTGTCTGCAGCTGGTGATTACATGGCTAGACATCCTGGGGATTTGTACACTCACCTTAATGGGAAGACAGCACATTATGGAAGGTTGTGCCAGAGTAACGTTAGAAGTCTTATATCACACCATATACCACTGGCCTGCACGTTAACGTAGGTTCTTCTTGGCAGCAGCAGCACAATTATGGTTGCAAATGTTAACGGTTAACAAAAAGATTTACTCAGAAATTAAACTGTTTTTACTATACCCAAATTCCAGCCCAACAAAATATGAACGATATATATTTTTGGCCCATGCTAGATTTTTTTTCCCTGGCAAGTAATGATATTGGTAGGTCTAAAAACAACTGCTAACAATAAGAATTACAACCGTAGAGGAAAAGCAGTACAACTGGAAGATAACTATCCTCAGAAACTCAGCAATTGCATGTGGTTACAGAAGGCTTAACAGGAATAATTTTCCATTGCACAAGAACTTCCCTATTCAACAAAGACCCCAATTGTTACTTGTGTCACTCCCAAATTGACAAGATTTGAAAAATTGCTTATAAATATATACCCAGTAAGTCAAGTGGTTTGGAAACTTAGAAAGGAAGAGATGAATGTTCTGTGGAATTTAGTATCCTACCTGATGATTCTGTGCAAAATTCTACACACAGAACGACAATGACAAATAGCCTGATTACATGCCTATTAAAAATAATGAGGTTAAGATGAAATCAATTGTTAATTTTACAGCTTTGATGATGTTACTTTTCATTCTAGCTCTAAAAAACAAAACGTTCTTTAAAAAAAACTATACAAATACTTAAAATCTCAGGATATGAGCTGAACAAGCCCAAGAACAAAAAAAAAAGTCCACTGGTCAGAGCTTAAAACTATGTTTATAATTTCCTATTTATTGGCATTAATGTATTTCTAAACTTAAAAACCCTTCTGGTAAGTTATCAATTTTTATGACAAAATTTTGCACAACACACAAATATTTACAACATGTACATTTTCTTTTTCAGTCTTTTTACACTGGATCTCAAAAGACAAACATTTTATAGATTACCACAGAACAAAAGCTGTGACTTAGGCTTTTCTTTTAAATTTCATAAAACTATCATAAGTTAAAGTGAATAGGTTTCTTTAAATTCCTTGTAGCATTTTTTTTTACAAGTGCAACAGAAAACTATGAGGATCCAATTAGAATGGCTGCAATTAATTGGATAAATGTTGCCTGTTGTAATCACATTGTTTCACAGCAAGTTCTTGAAAAAATAAGCACCAATCATTCTTGCAAAGAACAATTTTATCTAAAAGTATTGAAAAAGTGTTAAATACAAGGTGTTTTAATTTACATAACAAGAAATAAATACACCATCCAAACTTGTATTCTGCATACTGCTACTCTTGTACATATGATGTACTAAAAGTCAGCAAACTGTCAACACCTTTTTTTTTAAAGAAATCAATTTGACTTCAAACCAACGGTTTGCTACTATAACAAAGGCCACAAACAGTACGTCTGGGGACAGCATACAGTGTTAAAACTGACAAACTTCAGAGGGGAAAACATCTAGCAATTAAACGGAAAAGCTGCATTTCATTGCTGGTGATATTAACATACTAGGAAACCTTAATAGGCCGCTACTATGATTTCTTTTAGATTATTTAGTCAGATGTAAGAGCAAAATAACGCTCTTGACAGATTAAAAATTGTTTAGCCACATTATTGTGATTTAATTATCCTTCATGGAAAAATCTGATGGCATTTTTGTAATTATGCTTGAGCCTTTATTTTACAATAGAGCATTTTCTCTAACTCAGAATTGCACATAAGAAGGCTATTAAAAAGTACAATAAAAATCTGCACAACTTGACTTAAGGAGTCAATATGCTGTACACTTTCTACAATATTATGTTGATATAAGTGAACAAACAATAAAGAAGTGCTTCCACTAACATTTTGAGAAAGTTCATCAGTTGAAGAATAATTGTCTGGAATTTTGTTTTGTTTTTTTAAAAAATGAACATCTTCAGTTTAAGACCTGTAAGCTTATGCATTGAGCCTTAAAGACTGATCTTCTCTTCTCCTGGAAGAAATGTCAATGTCTATTGAATCTTTTCCAACTATAAGCCTTAAACGCTTAGCTGGAGGCAGAGGAATAAAATCATCCTCAAAATCATCCTCATATTCCTCCTCCTCCTCCTCCTCTTCTGCAGATGAAGAATCATCAATAGTTTCTTCTTCATATTGACTATAATCGTCCACTTCCATCCGTGACTCTAGTAGTGAAAGAGGATCACTGCAACACACTCCGTTCTCATGAAGGTCATCCGAGTACGTTCCCCTGTTTTCTTCTTCTCGTTTTAGCTGTATTTTTAATTTTGTTGAACTACTACTTGATCCTGAGTTAAACCCATTATTAAGCTTTGCTACATATAAATTATTATCTTTCTCATGGTCTTTACTTAATTTGATGCTTATTTTTGAAGAATTCATTCCATCATTTTCTTGGTCATTAGACTTGCTGTTGCTATCATGCCGCCTTCGCAGAGTAAGTTTGGGAATCCCAGAGCTGTTTTCAAGAATGAGTTGTGCATCATACCTTGTGATTCGCCTTTTCTTTTTACTTTTTGCAGTTCTAAAGCGCTCTTTGACTTTGAAAGTGTCAGAAGTTACAATGGAACAGCCACCGGATGCAGGAATACAGTCTTTATACCCGATGGACGAATCCATTACACTGTTTATCTCTCCTAGGTCAGAATGTGAACTGATCAAATCTGGCAATTTATCTTTGCCAGTCAACGAATCCGCGCAATCCGTTTCCTCCATTTTTGCCAATGGCTTCACCAGTCTCCCTTGTCGAGATTTCTTTTTGGCCACAACTCTTTCACTCTTCTGACAACTCTCCTCCGCCTTCGGTGTTGCCATAAAAGATTGCTCACTCTCCAGAATCACATGAGACTGGTGTTCCAAGCTATTGGCTTGCATGCCTGTCAAACTGTTTTTATAGCTGTTTAGCATATTTGGTTCAAGCTTTGAGTCGGAGGTCTCTTTCAGATTCGTTCGTGTTCTCATTGACCTCCGTGTTATGTATGTACAGGGTGATATTTCCCCAGGTTCATGAGCACCTTTCACTGAATTTAATTTATATTCTCGCGCTGCATGCCTTGTTAAGCAGCCACTAGACACTGCAATTTTCACTGGTCCCTCTGTTTCTTTGTCCTTCTTAATGGGCAAATTTTTATACAGAACTATTTTGGGTTCTTTAAGAACCAAATTTCCCATTTCGAGTTTCCTAGATGCACCTTTTTGTTCTAGCCTTTTACACTGATTTCGCAACTTTATCTTTGAAAGTAAAGGCTTTGCAGGCTTTTTCAGTCTCTTTGGTACCCTGGAATTATTTAAATGAGTTAGTCTGGATGAGGTAGAATTTGATGAAGTTGGAATTCTTGAAATAGACTGCCTGGTTAATGTCCTGTTCTTGCTGCTCTTTTTTACACCAATTGAAGATTTGCGGGTAGCTGTAGGATTAAACAAAATAAATGTTTAAAAAGTTCATTCTGCCTTCATATTGATATCAAAATGTGCAGAAATAATGTTTTTGCTTACTGCAGGGCTACATCCTATATAAAAAACAAAGGGTGCCATTAAAATAACTTGATTAATTATGGGTTTAAAAGTTATAATAAATTTAACAAGCAAGACTTCTGTATTTATTCCCTAAGCAACTTTTGAAATTTGGGCACTTAAAATAACGCACTGAATATAAATACCCAGTATAGACTATACCAGCACTGCACCAATATATGCAGTTAACTAACCTTTAATGGGGCAATTTTCCAGAAATATGTGGCCTTCAGAACTGCCATTTTACCACCATGAAATCAGAATTATGCCTATTGGACTTTGTGAATGTGGTATTAGAAAAGAAATATGGGAAATTAATATTGTATGGTAACTGCTGCACGATTATTGTATGCCAAAAATTGGAAAAATAATGAAATACCTTCAGTAGAAGAACAGATTATAAAATTAACTGAACTTGCAAAAATGGCAAAGGTGACCAGTCTGATAGGGGAAAAATGACTTTTTTTTGGGAAAGATTAAAAAGGGGAAAAGATTAAGATTATAATTACTTGATATAAAGGACAGAAAGCATCAAAGTAAGTTTTTTTCATTTCTTTTTCATCTTACTTTGAATATTTTTATTGTATGAAAAATTGTAGTAAAAAATATGCATAAAATATTTTGTAAGCCATTAGCTGTCGACCTCATTATTATAGAAGTGAATGGGAAGTCACTTATTCAGTGCCTGACTCAACACGTTTCGGTTTAATTTCATATTTTAATATAATATTATCAGCATAATGCTGTTTAAAAATGTAAAAAAACTTGGAATATCAAGTATATTATATATCAAATTGGAATTTACCACTAAATGAAGAAATCATAGATTTATCAACAACAAAAAGCAGCAAAAACTGTTGAATGTTAAAAAGAGAGTATGACTCCAGAGTTACCACACTGGATTAATGAAATGGTTCATTTTATGGTTATAATCTTGCACTCTATCAATGTAATAGAACGACCAATCAATATTACCCAATTTGAATATTTAATAATATGTTTAAAACCGGGATATGTTTCTCTATTTGGAAGCAAATAAAGGAGTATGGTTGGAGGTTCAAACTGTTCTATGGTGACCTGGACAGCAAAGTGCAGTTATTTCTATCTTACTGAGTCTGCAGAGTGCCAGCCACTACTTAGGGCAGTGGTGGCAAACCTTTTCGGCATCGAATGCCGAAATGGGAGCGCACACGCACCAGAAACCAGACGAGCAGCTTCCTGGTGCACTGCATGTGCACGCTGGAACCCAGAAGAGCAACAGGCGACGGCTGGCATGCCGAGAGAGATGGCTCTGCGTGCCACTTCCGGCATATGTGCCATAGCTTTGCCATCACGTAATTAGGGTCCCCTGAACCTTTAGAACTAGTATGAATTATGGTTGTCTGGAAAAGCATTTAATAGATAAAATCACTTGTGTTCATTCTGAATTAGAAGCCCTAGAGAAGAAAGCTACTGAGATGAGAGGTAATGTCCTGTGATATTTATGAAAGGGTTTAAAATTTGTGCATCTTGAGGATGTGGCTAGAATTCTCTTAGTAATGTTACCTGCATGTCAGTCTTTCAAGATAGATCAGGAAACACACTCAACAGAAAGACCAGAACTATACTATATATTGAGACAGGCTATAATAACAGAGGAGTCGTCCTGAATTCTCTTTGCAAGATGCTTCTTAATGAATACTTCTGTCCTCTTTATTTACATACAACTTCTGAATATTTGTTTCAAGCAGTAAACACTTTCTTGATGAAAGGGAAGAACTTCACAGCCTTGAAAGGGGCCCTGGGCTGCTCATTCCTTAAAAGGTCAAACCTGAATTCAATGGAATGGAGCTAGATAACTAACATGCATAAAACTTTATGAGTTTTAAAGTGCTTCCATTCCTTCCTGAAAAGGCAGGCCCAATCAGTAGTGATAAGAGGATAAACGATAGTCTACATACACTCCATTATGGAACGTCCTAGGGCTTAGTCCTTTCCCTAGACTATTTAATGTCTCTATGAAACTTCTAGGAGATGTTATTAATTCAGAGTGAAGTATACTCAATATGCTGATGAAACTCAGTGGCACAGCTGTTCTGGGCACAAAGAAAGATGCAATGGAAGTTCTGATGTTTGACAAAGTGGGGAAAAAGAAGCTGAGATTTAATGCAAGTAAGATGGATAACTGTTAATTTAAATACCCGATTCCAAGATTGAAGCAAACCTAAGTTGTACTCACAACCTCAAAGACTCTCACTCATTCCTTATTATATTGTTATTATAATTTGCTGTGAATGGGCTGACCTGATCACCTGTAAACTTTAGTTGGTCCAGAATTCAGTGTTTGCTAGAAACCTGTGATCGTACACATTACACCTTTTCTGCAAGTCACCATCTGTTTCCAAGTGCAATTTAAAGTGTTGGTCAGCTTGTTTCAGGACCTAAGTATCTAAGAGGCAGTATTTCCATTTCTGTCCAATCCAGACAGACAGCGAGCACTTGCTAAGTGTTTTTATATACCAAGTGAAATATTCTCTGAGGAAGCTCACTTCCTATGGAATAATTTCCCCTGAGGAAAGGATTGCTTCTATTCTTACGGCTTTCTGAAAACTGATAAAAATCTGATTCTTCCAGAAAGCCTTCAAGAATTGTGGAGCCACTAATAATCTAGATCAATCATTGCATTAATGGAATCTGTAGTTTATGATTGTGTATTTTAATAATGCATTATCTATTATTGTTACTTTTACTATTTTTAGTATCCAAATACAGAGGTAAACAGCACAAATAATAAATGTTTTTGTTATTTTCTCCTGTCCACTTTTGTGATTTTTGTTCCTTTTGTGTTCTTTACACAAAAAGGATATTAAATATTCAAAAAAATGGAACAAGTGCAACCACTAGTTATTTCATTAGATTCTAAGCTACTTCTTAATCCCAGAACTCTCCATTTCAAATATCCTTTGCCACCATAAAGCTTACAATGTTTATTTTCTCTTTAGAAGATTTGTGAAGACTCTACCTCAATCTTGTTAAGAATGCTTACATAAAAATACATTTCAAAATATTCTTGCCACTTGCTTACTTGCATTAGCTTTTTCCTGAGTGGTATCTGCATCAGTGTTAGAGCTGACAGATTGACTGTCAGAATTTTTACTGCTATCACCCATTTTTTTAAGCCTGTTTAAACGTTTATCTGTTTCTCTGAGTCCGTATTTGCTATTGATCACAGGAGTAGGTGCAGGCAATCCCACTCTTGATTTAAAAGCACCAGTTCCACGTCTAAAAAAAAGAAAAAGAGTAACACATATTAATTATACTACGCATAACATTAATAAAAAGACGTTTCGCTTCAAAAGAAAAGACAAGAAAGTCCAGTTGCCTCCTGAAAAAAGTACCTCTGGGACAACCACGACCTGGATGACTGAGAATCTCTACAGATTTCTCTTTCTTAAAAATGTATATAGCAAGTGAAGTATGCTTCCTCAATTTAATGAACTATATTTCATTAATGACGTAAAATTAGAACCTAGGCTTTTCAATAAATATGATGACAATACAATCTTAATTAGAAGAATCAACATGTGTTCTGTAGAAAATATTTTTGGATTATTTCTTCAGGATACAGAGGATCTGATCTGAAGATGTCTTTTACTGAATACATATCTGGTAACAAGGCATAGGATAAAGTAATTTTTGTGAAGCTGAATAACTATGAATCAGATAACCTAGATAACTGCCTGGCAACTTTAAGCTTAATACAGAAATGAAAATGATAAATTAAATTGATATGAAGTTTAAAATTAAAAGTATATTCATGTATTTCTTTAGATGTCAAACAATATTTATTCACCCAGAAAAAGAATAATTTGGGCTAGTTACATTTTAGTAAACCATCTAATCGTAAAATATTCTATCTGCATGCCAGAAAAGTGCAAAATTGAACGAGAAAAAAAATTAAAGCGTTTCTAACACTTTCCATTTTTAAATATGCTCAAGCAAGAAAAAGTAGAGAGGTGTAATATATTCTGTATACAAAGTGTTATATACATGTAACCAGCTGGCTTTGGATAGTACATACCTGCATCAAAACATGCAATGTTTGGATATAAAAAATCAAGAGTCTAGTAGTTTTTTTTCAACTAATTTTACCCAAAAAAATTACCGTACTTTTCGGAGTATAAGACGCACTTTTTCCACCCCCAAAAGTGGGTGAAAATTTGGGTGCGTCTTAT
>JAOYMU010000001.1:63740071-63750121 GCA_025802295.1 Psammodynastes pulverulentus | reverse complement strand
GCCCCCATCTAGTCTCTGCCTCCTGAGCCCCAGCTGGTTGGCTGGGTCTTCTTTTGTTGCCCTGCACAGGAGAATGGAGCTGGAAAGCAGGTTACATGCCCACTTAACCAGTAGTAAAAAAAATTGAATCCCACCACAGACTTGTGGATGTGTATGTGTTGGAAGCCTAAAAAAATCTTTTCTCAAAAAAAAAATGTTAAAAACTATGATTAAATGAAATGATGCTCAACAGAAATAATTCTTCACAGAATAATGAGGTGCGTTGGTTATCAGATGCAACTGATTTCTGTATGTCAGATTTCATGAATAGGCCGACTTAAGCCCTTTCCCCATATACAGGTAGTCCTCAACTTACAACAGTATGTTTAGTGACTGTTCAAAGTTATAACAGCACTGAAAAAAAGTGATTTATGACTGTTTTTCACATGTATTATTGCTGTAGCATCGCCATGGTCACGTGATCAAAATTCAGATGCTTAATAACTGACTCATATTTATGACTATTATAGTGTCCTGTTCTTCACATTTATGACCTTTATGTGGCATCCCCTATGATCATGTGATCAAAATTCAGATGCTTGGTGACTGGTTCATACTTATGACCGTTGCTGTACCCAAAGGTTATGTAGGTTTTTTTGGTGACCTTCTGACAAGCAAAGTCCATGGGAAAGCCAGATTCTCTTAACAACCAGGTTACTACCTTATCAACTGCAGTGATTCACTTAACAACTGAAACAAGAAAGGTCGTAAAATGGGACAAAACTCACTTAACAAATCTCTTAACTAACAACAAAATTTTGGGGCTCAATTATGGTTGTAAGCTGAGGACTACCTGTACATCTATGATACAAACATTGCCCTGGCAGCCTTTCCACTCCCCCTTCCTCTGTATGACCCGTAATCATCCTCAGCTAGTGGTGCTCAAGTAGTGTTTCCTCCCTTATTCCAACAGCTGCCATCCAAGGGCAGCTTCGAGGCATATGAAATCGGGCTTTGCCACCCATTACCTTGAAGGTGAGTCAGATGACTTCAGTGACTTGAAATGGAGGCAGTACAATAGAGGCAGGCTAGGTATCAGTGATGCATATAGCACAGGTAGTCCTTGACTTACAACAGTTCATTTAGTGACTGTTCAAAGTTACAAAGTTACACTGAAAAAAAGTGACTTATGACTGTTTTTCACACGTATGACTGCTGTAGCATCCCCATGCTCACGTGGTCAAAATCCAGATGCTTGATAACGAACTCATATTTTTGACAGTGATACAGCGTCCTGGGGTCACGTAATCACCTTTTGTGATCTTCTGACAAGCAAAGTCAAGGGGAAGCCAGATTCACTTAACATGTTACTAATTTAACAAGTGTAGTGATTCACTTAACAACTGTGGCCAGAAAGGTCGTAAAATGAGGCAAAATTCACTTAACAATTGTTTCGCTTAGTAACATAAATGTTGGGCTCAATAGTGGTCGTAAGTTGAGAACTATCTGTACTTTGATGTTGGTATGATTTTCAACCAGCACAAGAATGGGTGTGACAAATACCCTATGCTTATGCCCAACCAAATTCATACACCTAAAAGTTTGATGTTTTAGTCAGAGCTGGCTGAAGCAGATATTCCAACTTTGGTTACTGTGAAGCCCCACAGCATTGCATCAATACAGGTATAATAATAGTTTGTAAGAATGAGAGAGGGTGAGCCCAAAGACGCTGGGGGACATTCAGATGAGACACTGCAGAGTTGGCAGCTCAGCAGTGGGCAGATCAAAGGGCTCAGAAGCGACACACACACACCGTTGATTTCTTGGACTATAAATGAGTCATGTGGAGAATTGTACTTTCAGACTTGCAAGATTCTTTTAATGTAGCCTACAATAAAATAGAATTAGCTCATTAGGTTATGTTTTCTGTCTGGTCAATCTGGTAAGAGGTTCATTCACCTGCTTCAACCCCCACCCCCTCCCAGAATTGTTTTTTTAAATTACAAGTTAACATCCCCACCTAAGTCACTGATGGCTCCTTCTGTAAGGTCATTTTTACTCCAAAACTATGCATTTCTCCTGATGACCCCATTGACCGTAGAGTGCTTCCCTCCAGCATTCCTCTTTCTATTTGAAATCAGTGCTCTGAGCAGCTCCTTGATCACAATAGCTGAGCTACAGGCTCATTGGCTCAGGGCCCAGTGGAGACAATGGTGCAGGAGCACAAGAACATGGAACTAACTAACTCATATACATACAAATGCACAAACAACCCCCTCCCCACCCCACATATTTATTTTACTCTGTTCCTTTTGGGTAAACAACATTAGGCACACCACAGAAAAAAAGTGAGAAATAGTTGGCGAAATAAATAAGACCCAGAATGAAGAGTTAAATGCTGTATGTTGAGGTGTCCATATAACAGTCTTGCTGATTGCTGTCATTTTTCTTCAGATATAAAAATAGAAGAAAATACAGCATATTTGTTCCCTGTTTGCTTTAAGGATAAAAGATTTTGGGGGAAATACTTCCAACAACATTTTTAATGCCTGCTGAGTGTTTTTATCGGTCAATATGGCACAAAATCATTGCATAATACCATACTGTTGGAGTGGTTGAAACTTGTATGAGGCAGCAGGCCGGGGGATGTTCTTGATTTTCACCAGCTGCTCCAGTATTTATTCATCCCCCCCCCTCAGTTATATGAATACAATTCTTGAGTCTGTTTAAAGGTTTGGCCTTGGCAAAGTTACTGTAATAAAAACACAGTGGTAGCCCCAAATTCTTAAAATGAAACTATAATTATTTGGACTTAAATATTGTCTCGCTGGTGGTCTTTTTGTTAAAATGTCATAATTTTAGGAAAAATGCTGATCTGAGAGAGTCTTTTGTAATACATTTAAAAAAATAGAAGGCAAGTAGATGTCCAGCTAGTGTTCTCTAGAGTCTAGAGGTACCATAATGAAAACTTTTAACTATCAAATTAATAAACTTTTGTAGGGTTCTGTTTTGCAAAACTCTCCTATTGGTTTGTCTCTTTGTAACCTTCAATTAAGCCCAGATAATCCATACGGTGCAAACATTTTTTAATCAAGGTACCCCAAATTCGCTAACTTTAAAAATGTATACAAAATCTGGCACTCATTACTCCTGTATAATTGAAATTTCAAGGATTTTCACACCAATTTTATCCATAAAGTTGTGACCACTGCAACATTGCCACAGTTGGCTATAGTCACCTGAACATATTTCCAACGCTTCCCACAAACCTGTAAGTTGTGTGGTGCAAGGTAAGATAGAAGGGACATATCCCCACCCTCTTTCCCACCTTCCTTTGGCCCCTGCACCCAATCAGCTGGCAGCAAGATTTGACGGGCAAATGATAATTGGCTGCTTTGCAATTGGGGCCTAAAACTGAAATTTCTTAATAGTTGTGGGCAGCAAGGCAAGGACAAGAGATCGAGGTAGGGTTGAATGAGGGGCACTGGCAGTAAAATTGCAAGTTGTGGTCATGTGATATCTAACTTAACAACTGTGGGCGATTCACTTAATGAGAGTGTCAGAAGTGAGGTCATATGTCTTTCAAGATCATATGATCATATCACTTAGTGATGGAGTTTCCAGCCCCAATTGTGGTCATTAAGTGAGGACTATCTGGACACTGTATCACATTCAGCAAACTACTTTTCAATCTATTTGCTTTATCATATACTTTAACTCAACAAGCATACTGTTGGATGAAAAGGATAAAAAAGCTGTGCTGTAAATAACTTACGTGACACAGCATCTGCCCACCACCATCACCACCACACCAACTACTCTAAATATTCCTGTACATCAAGGAATCAAGGAACGTCTTCAGCACAATATTGATAACTGCTCTTGGATGTTTGACAGAATAGAAATGCAACATTTCTTTTAGACGTTTTCTTATTTTCATCGATCTATTGAAAGCGATTGTCGGAACCATTTTGGCTGAAGATGAAATAAAAGTCCTTTCAATAAATAAGTACCAGAAATTTCCGGGGAAGAAATGGGAAACTGAAGGCAGTCCACTAAAATTGGAGCTGATGACTGCAATGGAATGGAGAGCGGTTGATAATTTCTTACCAGACAAAAAAAGGACTTAAAATTGCTCCCAAGTGCTCCAAGACACTTGCTCCTCATGAAGAGACTGCAAAACAGTGGCCTCTGGTGGGTTCAGAGCTCTGAGAGGCAAGGAAAAACTTTCGCTTGCACCATGTTCGCCACATTTTCAAAGGACACTCACTTTGCATACTTCCTTTCCTAATCACTTTTGGAAATTGCTTGTTAACTGCTTTTCAGCTATTAGGAATCTTAGGATAGACAAGCTTGAAAGCACTGGGTGAGTTTCCTTCAATCGTTAGTAAAAGTTTAGGGTCTTTAAAAATCTTTTGAAATAAACAGCAAAAGGGTGATTAGACTTTGATTTTGGAAAGTTACAAACCAAGTCAGTGGTAAATGCTTTTGTTTTGAATTCTGTTTTTTTTAAATGACGGGATGGAACCTTGAAGGTTGGACACTAGAAGGAAGGAATTAAAGGTTACAATTAAAGGAGAAGAATGCTTGGATTTAATTTACTAACACAGAACGGAACAAATATTTTAACATTTGGCATATTGAAGGATATTTTTGAACAATGGACCCAGAAGTTAATTTTAAGGGTGTCTGCCATTATAAAGGTAGTCCTCAACTTGTGACCACAATTAAGCCCAAAATTTCCATTGCTAAGTGAGACGTTTAAGTGAATTGTGCCTTATTTTGTGATTTTTCTTGCCATAGTTGTTAAGTGAATTATTGCAGTTCTTAAGTTAGTAACATGGTTGTTAAGTGAGTTTGGTTTCCCCATTGACTCTGCTTGTCAGAAGGTCGCAAAAGGGGATTGCACGACTCTAGGACACTGCAACCATCATGAATGTGAGTGTATTTGTCAAGTGTCTGAATTTTAATCACGTGATCATGGGGATGTTTTCAATGGTCATAAGTGTGACAAATGGTCATAAGTCCCTTTTTCAGGGCAATTGTAACTTGATTTCATCCCTAGTCCATAAATTATGCAGGCTTGGGCTGTCCTTAGCTGTGCTTGTATTAAGGCAGTGCTTTCTCCTTAAGCTTAAATTTATAGTATTGAGTCATAAGACATGTGAAATTTGTTATGCTTTGCCACCAGTGAGTTCAAAACAGAATTTACTGCCCATTACAGGCTACTGTGAGCAAGTCTTCTCCCTCCAGTGCCTGGTCAACCTCATTTTCCTCGTTTGGCTAATTGTCTCTCTCTCAGTGGTCTTTTGGATTTTCAAGAAGCAAAACTACATTTTTTTTACCACAGAGTTTGTTTTGCTTTCCCCTGGCAATGCTGCTCTAGCTGTGTGAAAGCACTTCACTGCCACAAGCACACTTCTATTGTAGAGCATCGTAAGACAAGTGGATATTGTCATTTTTATGTCCTCTGCAGAATGAAAGAAGCAATTGACAGCTGGTAAATTTAAATAGTCTCTTCTTGGAACTGTGCAATAGAAGTAGACTATTCTGAGCAATCTTGTAGGTGCTTAAATTCTACAGCTTTTATGGGGTTAGTGCAAGGCTGAAATAGCATAATTGTGGAATAACAGGAGCAGCTCCACCCTTTGCCTCCCAAGTAGAGCATGGAGAAGTCTGAAAGCCAGCACTTATGAGCCATATAAAGAAAGTAGAAATGAGAGAAATTCTAAGTAAAAAATGCTGCTTGCAGCTCAACTCCCTTCATGACTATAATCTATTTGTTTGTCTTGAACCAGAATGGGGTGTTGGGGGGGGGGGAGTCACAAGAAGGAGTCTAAAAGACTGATTCCTGAATTCTGGACCTACCTCACCCCGCCGGGGTCTTATTACAGTGCTGTGATTGGCAAATGACTTTCCCACAGGCTGGAGACGCAGATTGTATTGCTTTGCTTATCATACATGATAAGTGCGCAGTCTGAACTTGTAATGCTCTGTGGGAAAGACCTTGGGAGGCTGAGCCCAGAGATGCTGCCAAGGGAACGGGAAGGTCAGATAAGAGACAGGATAGCCTGCAGCTTGATAGGTGGATGTAGGGCAAGAGGCTCAGAAGAGACCATCCCTAGTTTCTCAGATTGTAAAGAGAGAATTGTATTGTCAGTCTTGCAGGATTGATGTCAGCCTCACGGGGTAAACTAGATAGGAATCACAACTAGGTGAGCTAATTCTACTTTATTGTGAAGTTACATGGACAGAAACTTGCAAGTTTTGAAAGTACAATTCTCATCCTCCCACTTTTCATTTACAGCTTTTCAGCTTCTCAAAGATGGGTGGAGTTTAACTCAGCACTGGGAAGGGGCCCTTTAATAGCCACAAATCAGATTATACAGGACACTGTTGTATTCCTTGGAGCAGTGTTGGTCATTCTCGGCAACTTTAAGATGTGTGGATTTGAAAGAAATCCATACGTGTTAAATTTGTTGAGGTTGAGGAACCCTGCCTTAGTGGGATTCTTAATATTTCCTTTGCCTCTTTGAATATGTAACACATTTCCTTCAAGTGTATTTGGAATTTATCTAGGTTAAATTTCATGTCATAAACTTTTCTAGACAATATTGTGGCATCAGATCTGCAAGGCCACATCACTGTGTTTTCTCTTTAAAAGAATGGGTTATTTTTCAGTACAGGAAGGAGGAAGTAGACAATTGTAAAGTAATTAATTACAAGAAGACAAAAAGGTATCAAAAAGGTCTATGACAGTAAGAAGTCTTGTAGTACTCAAAGAAGTATTTCTGAACTAACAACATTAAGATGGGTGGACTTCAACTCCCAGAATTCCCCAGCTTGCAAGGAAAAGGCTGGCCAAGAAATTCTGGATATACACACATCTTAAAGTTGCCAAGATTGAGAACCACTGATTTAAAAGGTTTAAAAATGCAAGGGAGATAGCTTTCTGTCTGTTTGCTTTTACTCAAGTATGTTATGGTATGTTATATTAATTTTAATTTCTATACCGCCCCATCTCCGGAGACTCGGGGTGGTTCACAACACAATAACAAATAATAATCACAATTCAATTTAAAACCCTTGTGCTAGACAAACTCCATTCTACAAAACCAAAACTTTTTAAAAGCTAGATTGTTAAATGAATCCTGGGTTAGGCAGGCAATCTATGCACATCACAAACAAAATCCAAAAATAGATTGGCTATTTCCAGAATTCATTTCATATTACATTCCAGTACCAATGGATATTTAAAAGTAAAACCATCATTTTCCAGAAATAAAAATGCAGAGGAAATTGTGAAGGGAAACAACAATATACCAATAAGTGAAATAATGAATGGTAAGTGCATGTTTTTATTAGTGTAAAGGGATTTTCTGGGGAAGGAACAGGAATAAAATTAGTCCTCAGGATGGGTGGGGGTTGCTTTTTAGATCTGAAATGTTCTAATGTTTTACATGTGCTATTTCTGGCAAAGAAGAAGGATGGTGATTTTTTTCAGTAAATTTGCAGATTTCCTTCGTTTATAAGTTCTGCATTTAAAGTACAGGACTGATGGTAAGAGAAAAGAATAAAACATAGATAGAAAGTCTAGGTTACAGTTGAATATTCTTTAACTAGGGAATCCTTATTTGCTTAGTCAATGGGCTGGTTTTACATGTTTCCAGAAATAGGTCTCCACTAAGCACAAGTTCAGCTTTATATCCTGTTTACTAGGGACCACACCCTGGCCGAGTCACTGTACAGAGTGCAGCCAACAACTCCTTGGTCAGCAAGAGTGAAACACAAGTGGTGGGCACAGCACTAGGTTTGTCCTCATCATTTAAATCCAATCTCTTCCACATATTAAAACTCAGCAGGACAAGTTGGAGTTGTCAGAACACAGCAGAAAGCTAAACTTGTAACACAGGTATTCATTTGCTGATTGAACAAAGGGCTGAGCAATCCTTTTGCCATGCTTTCATGTGCTCACACAGGGCAGCATTTGGAAATGGGTCGAGGCGACCCATTCTGTCAGAAATCATGAGGATTTTGTTATGATAGACCCGGCAGGAGTCCCAATACAGACAAACAATCCTTGGCTCAAACCAACAAAGATGAACAGGGACTGCAGGCAGGGGAGACCGAAAAAGGAGGTCACAAGGCAACAGAGGAGAGAGTTGCATCTCAAAACAGCATTCAAAGAGACTCAGATGGATCTGCAACTATTTAGAATCAAGGGCATCTCAATGGATCTTCATTAGAAAGCCAGGAGAAAAAACAGTTACAAGAGTTGGGATTAGTCCATGCTGAAATAACAAAATCTTATAGCACATTAAAACAAATATCTTTATTATAATTATAGTAAACCATCATCTGGGTCAAGGCTTAATGATTTATTCATTAGATTCCTAGTGTTATTGCACAATGCAATGTCATAAATTATAGTTAATATACCACAATGACTTCAGATGCACTTTACCATTACTCAAAATGAGCAAGCTATGTTTTGCTATGTTATATGAACCAGCAGATCATACTTTAACTTTCTGAAAGTCGTTAGCCATTAAGTTATTAGCCAGGCTAGTTATTTTACGCTCAAAATATCTGACTTTTGGATTATTAACTGGCTGTGTTAAAACTTAACATGGTGGCCCAGTGGTTAGAATGCAGTATTGCAGGCTAACTCTGCCTACTGCCAGGAGTTTGATCCTCACCAGCTCAGGGTTGACCCAGCTTTTCATCCTTTTGAGGTTGGTAAAATAAGGACCCCAGATTGTTGGGGGCAATATGCTGACCCTGCAAATCTCTTAGAGAGGGCTGTAAAGCACTATGAATGGTATATAAGTCTAAATGCTATTGCTATTAAAATTTATTGGTTTATTGATTCAATCCTTTGGCTACATATGCACTATATATACAGCTATAAAATAGCTAGGAAGACTCCAACAGTGTTAGGCTAATCTAGCGTCTCTCTAATCTTCAATGCCCATATATTAGAGAAGGTAGAATTGGAGCAACTAAAGATATCCTGGAGTACCTTAGCAGCAGGCTGGGAATGAGATGGAGACGTCAACACTGAAGTCCCTGAGAAAAAAAACAAATCAGAAACCTCTTAAGGCCACAGCTTGCACGAATAAACTCAAAATTCAGCAGGAATAATAGCTGTAAATTGGGACATACTTTTTGCAGATGAGAGCCACTCATTTTTATTTTCAATTTCTTTTTCAACTTCTGATAGCTGTGGTAAGTGGTAAGGTAGCTGGTGACGTGATGCAATGACATTTTTGCTTATTTTGGGTGGAATGGGAGGGTTGGAATACGCAGGTGTTTAACACAAAGCAGTGCAAAAATTCTACCTTCCTCACATCAGTACTCATGCTGGTGAATGTTAGTGGTTTAATCCAAAAGTCTTTGTAAGGCCCCAAAACAAGTGCTGCAAGACTATCAATTCCAGCTCTCACTTCTTCCATTTTTTAAATCTGGTGATTCCCCCATCATTATTCTAACTTCTGTAATGTTAATAGATATTAACATTAATAACATTAACTTCAGTCAAATTGCAACTAGTGCCAAAAAAATCCTCCAAACAGGGTTCTCCCAAAATTAAAAGATGCAGCCAGGCATAGACAATGAGGCCACACAGCTAAATAATGTGATGCTGAAGTTAACTGTGTGTATGTTCATTTTCTTTGATAGAGTCAATAATAACATTTTAATCTATGATCACGGGGCAATTTTGCTTTTAAAGCAAAACAGTCAGAACAAAAATACTGTAACTTAAAAGAAACAAACAGCTGTTTAATATCTCATCCTCACAATACTTCAATCCACTTCCTTTGTCAAGAGGTTATGCTTCAACATGAAATCCATCTGTCCTTCATAAAACATGAAATAATGCCATCACACTGAAGAGTCCTTAAACAACTCTAGGAAGTAGGTCATTCAGTAATTTACTTTTGGATTATTAGGAAACTGCTAAGGCAGTGGTTCCTAACCTTGTTGGAGCTATCGAACCCCACCAGTTTCATATGCGCATTCACCGAACCCTTCTTAATTGGAAAAATAAAATATGATTTTTTCAAATTC
>JAOYMU010000001.1:63678348-63691968 GCA_025802295.1 Psammodynastes pulverulentus | reverse complement strand
GTTGTTGGAAGAAATCTCCTTTTGTTTTTTTCCACTTTACAGGGCTAATCTTGTAAGGAAGGCAGGAAGGAAACATTTTGTTGTTTCTAGCCTAATCTTTATTGCCCTGCTTACAGAAACTGTCTCTTGGTTAGTTCATATAACAGCTAAAGGTTCTTGGCAGTACGCCCAGACTTACTGTCGGCTGAGTTCCACCCAATCACATGACCACCCAGCCATGCCTACCCAGCTGGTCATTAGGGCAGAGAACTGGTTGTTAAATTATTTGAATCCCACCACTGTATCTATCCCAAGTTTTTCTAGCTTACCAAGAAGTAAGTTGTGGTCTACTTTGTCAAATACCTTGCTGAAGTCTAAGTATATTATGTCCACAGTATTTCACTGATCTATTAATTTAGTCACTATGTTGAAGAATGAAATAAGATTGGTTTGGCATGATCTGTTTTTAACAAACCCATGATGATTGCTAGAACACTTCTGAGTTCTAAGGTTAGATGGGATGATTTGATTCTAAAATAATAAATTGGGGTCTTTATTAAAACTTCAGGAAGGGTTATTTTTATTTTCTTTCTGACATTTGAAAAATTACTTACCCTACTGTAAATATCTGAGGGACTGAAGATGTTGAGACTCTAGAAGGAGTGCAGAGAAGAACCACAAAAATAATTAGGAGACTGGAGGCTGAAACATATAAAGAACAGTTGCAGGGATTGGGTAGGTCCAGTTTAATGAAAAGAAGAACTAGGGGTTACATGATAGCAGTGTTCCACTATATCAGGGGCTGCCACAAAGAAGAGCGATAAACCTATTCTCCAAAGCACCTGAAGGCAGAAGAAGCAATGGATGGAAACTAACCAAGGAAAGATCCAACCTAGAACTAAGAAGACATTTCATTACAGTTAGAACAATGAATCAGTGGAATGGCTTGCCTCCAAAAGTTATCAGTACTCTAATACTGGATGTTTTTAAGAAGAGACTTCTGAAATGTCTGAAATGGTATAGGGTCTCCTGCTTGTGCAGAGGTTGGACTAGATCACTTCTATGGTCCTCTCCTTTCTAACTCTGTTATCCTTGCTCATCTGGTGTGCCAGGTTTCATCAATTAGAGAATGTTATCACATGAGAGCACAAAACATACTTACTCTGTTGCAATTCCTGCCTTCTGGAATAATCTCCTCCCAAGAGGTTTTTATGGCTCCACCTTTATGTAAGACTAAAACATTTGAAGACCTGGTTGTTCTCCCAGGTCTTGAGGTCTTAGTAACTGTGCTGCCTCCTTTTGTTCTTTTGCCTTAGTTTTATTTTATTTTTAGTCTTGTTTTGAACAATTCGCTCTTCTAGTCAGGTGTATATGACATGTCTCTCTTTTTCATATGTTTCATATCTAAAATATATATATACACTACTTTCATATGTTTCATATCTAAAATATATATATACACTACTACTACTAATATGTGTGTGTGTGTGTGTGTGTGTGTTCTTACGTCACACATTGCGACCGCTGAGGCGAGATTGCCCCCCCCCCCCATCTGGGGAAGCCAAGGAGAAGCCATAACTTCCGGGTATCCATCGATGACGTGTTGTTTGAGAAGCGTGGAACGAGGGGTGGAGAGCCAGAGGGAGAGGCTGCGGAGGGAAGGCGGGTCTTTTTGCCAGATGGCGCCGATGCTGAATGGAATCCTGGGCGGAGCTTAAGGAGTCGAGGGGCGTGGCTTTGTGAAGGCATGTGCTGTGGTGGGGGCCAGCTGTGTTTCTTTCCATTTGCTTTCATAACGCGCGTTCCTTCCCAGCGGGCCCGTCGGACGGAGGTGGGATGCGGCAGACTAATCTGGGGAGGGTGGACTAATCTGCTCGGTGCTTTCTCAGGCTTCCCTTCGGGGGACGCGGTGGGAGTTCCTGGCCTTGCCACCTGTTGGGACTGCTCTGGAGGAGCGGAGGTGCTAGAAGCGGGCGGGAGTGGGGTTCTTGCAGCTCCTCTGACCCGGAGTGCGTTTTGTGCTTCCTTAAGGAATGCCGAGGTTTCTAAAAATTTTGTAGGGAGCGTTGCCTGACTCTTTTGAGTTAATGCCTTCTCCGATGGCGAAATACCGCAGGCGCCGCGCTGGCCAATTCCTACCACTCCCCGTCGGCGAGGGATGAGTTGTGCCTGGAGTTTGCACAGTTTCGTCGTGCGCTGGCAAAGGGCGGGATCTAAGTTTGGTTTGGCAAGGGGGCTTCGCCGCTGTTTCGCTTTCTCTAGCCCCCTACTTTTTCCCTTTCCCATCCTCCCCCTTAAAATCTAGAGACAAAAGTAAACCTTAAGGCGGCTTTCCCAGCCTGATGTGCCCCAGATGTATTGGACTACATCTCCCATATTCTCCAGGGCACCCGGCTCCGAAGGCAGGACGGCGAGCCTGGGAAGACGGCGCGATCCTAACGATTGGAGTGATTGCCTGGAGCTGCTTAGCTGTTCTCACATTCTGCCTCAAGGGTGTCATTGCAGTTCTAAAAGTAGCGTTTTAAATCGCGGCTCTGCCTGTTCCTGACGGGATGCTGTTTTATCAAACTGCTTTGATACTAGTATATACAGTGCCAATAATAGTACATGGGGGAAGTATTATTAATTGCAATAAGAAATTGGAGAAAAAGAAAATGACTTGCATCCAGTGTGATCCAGGATGAAACGGCAGAGCAAGACAGACATAAAAAATGTATCCCTGGATAAATCCCAGTGCTCTTAACTAATTCAGAAGCCTTTTCCCTTACAATTATGGAGATGTTTCAGTCATAATTATGTACTAGAAATCATTCCTAAAATACTGTTGAGAAAACATCCTGACATTGAGAAATGAATGCTGTTTAATATTTTGATACTGGATGCTTTGGCTTCTTTTCCTGGTGCATTTTGATTTAAATGTTATATTTAAAAAAACAGTATACATAGCAAATCATGCAGAAATTTGTTGACATTTATATAATCATGAGTAAAGCATGCAGACTTAAAATTTCTATACTAGTTCAGAGCATATTAACATAAGCTTATCCTCTCCTATATATTGTGGTCTGTTTGAATTAAATTCATCCACTTTTTGTCCATGCTTTGTCTGTTGCATCATTTTCTTGAAGCTGTGGCACTTTTAGCTAAGGTCCATTTAGCTATTTTCCATGTAGTTATTTTGCTATCAGGAGCAGGAGCTTTGAAGAGGATGTTTCTATAGCCTTCTGATGCTGCACTAAAGACCCTTTTCAATATATATTAAAGTTCTTAAAACTAAATAAAGGTGTGATACAAATTAATAAATTATTTTCTGTCTGTATTGGTCACCTAAATGTAGCATTAAATTCTGCATTGGGACAGAATGCTTATCTTGTTCATCTTTTCTAACAGTACAGAATATCTTCCAGTATTTGTACATGCTGAAGTATAATCTGAATAGACCTCCTCTCCCAACGCTTTCTTTGATAGTTGCAGTTGGAAAAGACCGTTGGGACTGGAAATTCCTGCAAAATACTTATTTTGTTTAATGTATTTTTTATGCATTGTGCTGATAACTGGCTCAGATTGCTTATCTACTTAGAAAATGTTTGAACTCCTAGTAACTGCTGACATAAGATATCCATTCAGCTATCTAAATTGCAGTACAGATTGAATCTATATAAAGAATGACCCTTGGGCTCATGGCAAATCTGTTTGTAGCATAGCAAGCCTTGTAGCAAAGCAAGTTCCTATGTTAAGTGGGCACAAAGAGCATACAATTTTATCTTTAGGATGGGCTGTTATGATCTGCCTGTTTTATAGTTTGGACCAGTTCTTAACTAAATCCTGGCTGTTTCAGTTTTACGACCCAAGGACAAGGCATGTTGGTTGCCTCCATTCTTCTGAGTATTAGATCAGCTGTGATCTTCTTAAGAGTACATGGGTTTGTCTGAATTATTTAGTCATGGAACCAAATGTATATATAGTATTTGCTATTTGATTGTGACATGCTTGAGGCCAGATTCCATGTGTTGGATTAGTAGTAATTTTAATATGTTAAGACATCCTGCATTTCTAAGCTGTCATTTTGTAAGGGAGTCTACTGTAGATTCTTAATATTCTAAAGGTGCCCATCAGCTTGCAAAGTTGGGGATTTCTGCTCTCTTTTGTTCTGTCTGAAAGGCACAAAATCTATGGGGATTTTTGAAATAATCATTCTGTATAGCAATATACATAAAGTCCTTTTCTTTAAAATTGGTGTTAACAGTTTCTTTCTACTTTTTATTTCAGGCTTTAAAATATTCATAAATTTTATCAGACATCCAAAACACATTGTTACTTGTGATTAATTCTTTGCTTTTTGCTTCTTTTTATCCAGTCTTGATCTCACAAGGACTAAGCAGCTGATTGTATAACTTTTGAAGACATGCTGTCCCCATTACCTTCTCTTTGCTGAAAGTATGTGTTACAAGGTAAGAAAGAAGGGAGGGCTTCCCCCTTCCTTTGGTATAGCATCTTCGTAACACTGTATTTAAAGTTGAAAACATTGCCTTTGAACACACATTCAAATATTTAACTATTTAAAATAGTTAAATTTCAACCTATCTATGAAGCCCAGAACAAATGCAATAATAATCTGCAGATGGAACTTTTATAAAAGTTGAATAATGGCTGTGACATTTCACTGAATGTGACTATGGAACTATAGCGTTTAGTAAAAGGGATTCTTTTTTTTTTTCCTAAATGGAAATCTTTCACACAGAGATATGCATCCAAAGCGGTTATCTACCCCATGACAATCAAATTGTTAAGAATCTTCTGAAATTACTAAAACATGACTGAAGTTAAAAACTCCAAATGACAAGCCTTGTAATGAGTGAATATTACATCTGCCTCTCCCATTTCTCAAGATGAAATTCCACTTCTAAGGGGATGTCTTGAATTATTGCAAACTTGAGAATGTTCTGAACTTGTTGATATTATTTCCCTTAATGGTCCTATATTGGCTACTGTTCTGTTGGCACCCACCAACTGCATTTGCTTTTAAAAGAACTAATCAATATTAGCTTAGTAATCACAATTATTAAACAACTACCTCTCTTGTTTTTGTCACCTCTATAATAGTTGTTCTTTGCGATTAATAAATGCATGTCATAGCTGTTTCTTGCAATTAATAATAAATGCATGTCTCTTATCGTTTGCATATACATCACTTGAATTTCCAAAACTCTCAAATCTGTACCTACTCCAGGCAACATGTAATGTTAAAAATGATCATATAACCAATAAAGTTATCTTGAAAAAGCAATAAAAACACAATTATCAACTTCCATATTCCCCAAAAGGACTGGTCAAGTTTCCTAACCCAAGGCTTGGGGGATGTGCCTGGTCTTCAAGACTCACAAGGTCAGGGTAAAGGCTATTCAAACTATTCTAAAACAAGGTGGTTGTGTGTGTAATTCTTCTTTTTATGCACTATCTAAGATATTCCAGGGATTCTCTGGGAATTTTCTGAGAATAAATAAAACCCTTTTAATATACAGGTAGTCCTCAACTTACAACCACAGTTGAGCCCAAAATTTCCATTGCTAAGTGAGGCAGTTGTTGGGTTACATCACATTTTACGACCTTTTTTGGCAGTTGTTAAGGGAATAGTACAGTTGTTAAGGAAATCTGGCTTTCCCCATTGACTTTGCTGGTCAGAAGCTGGCTGTAAAAGTTGCAAGGAGGGATCACATGATCCTGGGACAGTGCAACTCATAATAAATACATGCCAATTGTCAATTGCCCAAATTTTGATCACTTAACCATGTGGATGCTGCAACTGTTTGTGTGAAAAACTGTTATAAGTCACTTTTTTCAGTGCCTTTATAACTATGAACGGTCACAAAATGAATGGCTGTAAGTCGAGGATTACCTGTGGGCCCCTTTCTAGCTCTATTATAGTAGTTTAATGGTGAGTATTTGAAAGCTAGTTGAAAAACCAACCAGCCTTCCTTGCATGAAGAACTCCGTTCTGCCTAACTCATACGGTTTCATGGTTAAACTGTACCATTTCATGTGGTAATTTTCTTCATGGAACAGAATCAGAAATAAAGAGAGTATAGTGATAGTGTGACTAACAGCAGGCTTTTCATTGTTAATATTATTATCCTAGAGAAATTTGGTTTTTCTCTGTACTTCCATTCAAAACAGTTTCTCTCCTCCCACACACATCTGGTGTTTGTAGCTATGAGGCCTGTTTTTCAGAAGCCAGTTTATTTTTGTATTAAGATACTTGAAAGATTCTTGTGCAAATCAGTGCTAAGAAAATGATTCTTTATCAGACTATTTAAAGTGGTTTTAAACATAGGGGAGCAGGGAGAAAATGTTGAAAGATGTATATTTTTGTTGCATAATTTACAGTTCAATCCAACAGTGAAGTAAGGTTCAGTTTACAACAGTTTTGCAAAATACAATCTTTTCTTTCATTTTTTGTATATAAAAATTCTTTGTAATTTGGGAGAAAACTATGGTGGATTGTGTTCTGTCATTGGCCAGAGGGAGTAAATGCTGACAGAAAAATTAAGGTATTCCATGATAAGGTAAACAAAGCATGGCTAGAGAGGAGCTGCTTGTTGCAATTTGTAGAGGATATAAGGAATGGCCTTGGAGAAGACCAAAGAGCGGCCACCCAGACAACAAACTGACAAGAGTGGCTTAAGTCCATTCCAACAAATTAATTTGAGAAAATATCTCAGCCAGGCTCTTTCCTAATTCACATGAAGATAAAGTGAGGGAAGCAAAAAGCACATTCAATATTCTGCTACTATCACTGTCCCAATAAAAGTAGCTTTAGATTTATATGGCATTGATTTCTTAGCCTGGCTTAGTGGCTAAGACGCTGAGCTTGTCAATCGAAAGGTTGGCAGGTCAGTGGTTTGAATCCCTAATGCCACGTAACAGGATGAGCTCCCGTTACTTGTCCAAGCTTTTGCCAACCTAGCAGTTTGAAAGCATGTAAAAAATGCAAGTAGAAAAATAGGGATCATCTTTGGTGGGAAGGTAGCAGCGTTTCGTGCACCTTTGGCGTTTAGTCATGCCAGCCACATGACCACGGAGACGTCTTCGAACAGTGCTGGCTCTTCGGCTTTGAAATGTAAGATGAGCACCGTGCCCTAGAGTTGGGAATGACTAGCACCATGATGGTGAACCTATGGCATATGTACCATGGGTGGCACGCAGGGCCCCTCTCTGATGGCACACGAGCTGTCGCCCCAGTTCAGCTCTGACGCACATGCACGCGTACCGCCAGCCAGTTGGCCTTCAGGTCTCTGCGGTGCATGCATAGGGGGGGCGAAGCTCATGTGGGGAAATCATGTGTACATGTGGGGAGGCAGGGCTCATGCGGGGGTCACATGCGCATGCATGGTGTGTGCGTACATGTGGGGGGCCATGCACGCATGTGTGGGGGACATGGGGCATATAGGGGGTCACGTGCACACGCACAAGGGGCAGGGCACATACACGGGACGCGCATCACATTTTGAGGGTTCAGGGGCACTCACGCATTGGGCACTTGGCCGAAAAAGGTTAGCCATCACTAACCTGTGGACTAGCACATATGTGCGAGGGGAACCTTTACCTTTACCTTTACCTTAACCTTTAGAGCTGACATGTATTTCATTCTGCTAAGGAGCGTCAAATGTTCTTTCAGAGCATTTTTTCCAACATCATATTAAAACATTTGGTGCACTGCCATAAGAATGAGGAAAAAGTTGTGGCCTCCAAAAGCTAACACACCCTTTGTTCAGATATATAAACATCATAAAAAAAATTTGTTAGGATGTCAAGGTCTGTGACAATACTTCCTCTAGTTTGTTTGCATTTTGGTGTGCAAGACTAGAGAAATGCAGAGGTAGTTCCTCTTCAGAGGATCAGACATTATACTATTCACAAAATGTAATATCTTTATTTTCTGATGACTGCAGGTTAGGAATATGCCTCTTATAAAATACTGTGGGAAACAGTTTTAAAAGGGGAGGCTTTTATCTGTCTTAGGTTCTCTATCTTTGTGCTTTGCTTCAGTGTTACTTCAGTGTTGTTCTAGGCTTTCCTTATACAGAAGTTCCCTGATTGATCTGAGCCCTTTATCCAATTCTTATCTCATCTGGTTAGATTGGACCACTATATCACTTGCCTTAAACAAATTGGGCTTCCATCTGGTACAAAGAAGAAGCAATGAAGGATGAAATTATGAGCAAGACGTTATTTTTCATGAGGCCATATTTGCATGCAAAGCCCTTCACTGGAATGAAAAAAAAATGCAGTGCTTGAATGCTCTGAAGTAAACTCTTACTTTGCATTGCATAAATTTATTGGGTCCTTTCCTTTCATTAGTGTCGATTCGTGCATCATCCAGCCATTTATATCTGAACCTTGTGAGACTTCAAAACTTTGATTAATCAGTGTGAAATGTGCTTCAAGACAACCATTTATCTACGCATGAATGTTTATTTCTTCTGGAAATGTTCAACCATGTTTAAGAGTATCTGGGATACAGCTGAGACCATTCTTGGAGTATCTCATAAACATTTATTACTTCCTTCTCCTTTCCAGTTATCAAATATTTTTGACACATTCCATATTTATAATATTACCCTGACACGCCACATAACTTTAGAGGATATCTGGTCAACCTAGTTTATGAGGTGGGAATTGCAGTGATAGTATATGCAGCGGTTGCCATGTTGGAGTGTCTGGGCCTCACAACATAGCAATTCTTTGAGTGAGCATAAGATCCATAGTTAATTAATGATTGCTTCTCCAATACTCCCACCAAGTATTGTTTTGGTAACTGTCTAGTCATTCAGCTGTGATTCACATTACAACTCTGATCTTGGTGGAGCTTAAGCGATTGGATGTCTAGACATGCCAGCTCTGTTTTCTGCCTGCTAGGGAATGTCACTTCCCATCCCCCGTCCCCACATGGTTGTCTTTTTTGTTGATGAAAATTACCGGTGAGGGGAGGGGGGCGATTTGTATTCCTTATATTTAAGTTAATGTGAAATTATACATATTCTATTACAAATCTGATAGAAGTCATCTATTGAGGGGTCCTTGGTGCTCTCTGAGTTTGCTTGTTTTCTTGCAAATGTTTCATTAACCAAACTAGGTAACATCATCAGTGCTAGTAAGGAGTTCTGTTTGCTATCAGTTTATATTCTGATGTCTATAAATTGATAGCAAACAGCACTCTTTTCTAGCACTGGTGATGTTACCTAGTTAGGGTAAAGAGAACACCAAGGACCCTCATTTCAAACAATGAGTTACAAATATTATCCTTTATTGGTATCATCTATTATAATACAGCGCTGGAATTTATTAGTGTTACATTTCTCTTCCATCTCCCCTACTCTTTTTTTTTTTTTTGTTTTTAACAAAGATTGTCTTCACCAGAGACTGAAAACCCTCAATAAAGATAAATTTGCCTGGTTTCTGGTTTTTGGTTTTTTTGTTCTAATACAGGATCAATAGCTCCGCTGGCAACTGAAAATGCATTTGCATTTTGCAAATGCTGCTACAGTAAGCTTTTTGTTGTTGTTTTGTTGTGGGTTTCTGCAGTAGTGGTTGTTTTTCCAAAGAAGGTAGCTCAAATGTTGAAACTTAAATTTAGTAGGGAATTTAAAGCTGGAAAGGTTTGAAATCAAGCATGTGATTTCTAGGACCATTACTCAGGTTTGCTAACTGGAATCCCTACCTGTCCAGAGAGAGGAAAGATTGCAGTGAAGAAAATAAGTTGCTTCACATCCTGCATATTCAATAGGGCACCACTGACAGCACTAGTTCTTGGTATGCCGCAGTGAATTGCATGTGTTCAAATATATGCTGATGTATTGGATTTTACCCACATGTCAATGGAGTCCTTTATTTCATGTAAGAGACGAGAACATTCTTGCATAGTTTGCAATATTTCTTGGCAACTTCTTCCATACTATTCTGGAAAGCATAGCTCGGTGCACATCTCAGAAGACTGTTCCATTTTCTCCAAGCAGGAGTTTCCTGTGATTAGACTGCTGTTTACAGGAACTCCAGATATAATGTCATTGGGCCTGACTTTTTTAAGATTTGAGAACTTAGATACTTTCCTACCCAAGTATAGTTTTGCTTGTTGGACTATAATTTGCGTAATTCCCAGCCATCATGGTCAACAGGCTATGGGTCACTACTGACAAGAATTTACAAGACATGCAGCCCAATGCATCTCAAAGGCACCAGGTAGAGAAGGCTCATACATGCTGCATGTCTTGAGTAATTGCGTTAATGTCACTAGACCAAAAGGAAATTAGTGGGATCCTCATACTGATTCTATTAAGCTGCCAAACAGCAGAATTCACAGTGCTTTGAATTGGCTGCTATAAAGGAATGGAAGGATAGGCTATTACTTTAGCAATTACAGCTGGGAAAAGTCCACCATAAATACATGACACTTGATCTTGTGTAAACAGCCTACAAGCAAAGAGTTCAAAGTCCTTATCTGGAGGCAGTTTCTCTGAAACTTCGAAGTGTGTATAAATCTTAATTGCAATGAATAAGATCAGCTGTCCAATATGTTTTGTCAGAAACCACAAGGTGATGTGCTTATCAACATAAATGCAGTCTAGAAAAGTATCTTTTTTGTGATATTAATTCACATGATTAATATCAGTTTGGTTTGATAAGAAATGTTCCTTGGGCTATCAAGCCAATTCTATTTTTTTCAACATGCAAATGGCTAAACTTTCAAATGTACTTTCAATTCACATGTGAACCTTTAATTGTAAGTAGCTTCCCCATTTGTAGTTCCCTTGAATAGTTAATTAAATGTATGTCTCTTATTTGGATTTTGTGACCTTTTGGTTCCAATATTTTGCTACGCTACTTGTTTTTTGTGACCTCAGACAGTAATTTCAAGCATTATAATATGATGCTTATATGTAACACTTACCTAGATTCCCGCATGTTTAAAACTCAAGGCCTAGTCACAATTGTGTATTGAATTATCATATGTTTAAGCAAGAGTCAACTTGCACCTTTACTCCACTCCAATATCATAACTCAAGTCCAGTCTCTGTGTTAACAAGCATTATTTGTAGATGAAGATTTCATCCAGTTCCTTCCTGTTCTTGACACACATGAGTTGAGACTATTGATGTGTCACCCCAAAAGTGCATTTTGGGGACTTCCTGCACCATACTCTGTTTATGCATAACCATGAAAAATAAGCATGTGTATTCATGTTAGGTTTTGTTTTTGTTTTGTTTTATGAACAATTACAGCTTGGGTGTAAAGTATGTTCGCTCAGTTGTGGGATATTGCAGAATTCAATGCTTTCTCCTCTTCTGCTTAACATCTACATGAAAACATTGGCTGTGGTCATCCATTGTTTGGGGTCAGATATTACCAGTATGACAATTATGCCCAGTTATACATCTTGATCCAGGACCAACTTGATGATGGCATAAAAGTCGTAGCTCTGTGTCTGAAGGTCTGGATGGAGAGGAACAACTTGGATCAATCCTAACAAGTATATATGATGTTGCTAATTCCCATGCAAGGTCATAATTAGATCAGAGAGTTCTTTGGAGAGATTTCTGTGTGTATTGTATTTTCTTTTAACTCTTTCTAGGTATGCTGAGGTGTAAAGCTGACTTCAAAACAGTTCAAATATCTTAAGTGGGAATGTGCATATTAATTTATAGCATATAGATGTTGATATTAAGGCTTATGGGTCTACATGATGCAGTTTCTTATAGAATAATAGTGGGAAAGCATTTATATGTTTTCTTAATAGGTGCTATTTATAATGAGTCATGTATAGTATGGGCTCATGAGGTGGAAGCCAATGGTCCCCAGGCTAGTGATGATATAAAGATAAACATAGCTTTTAAACTTAGCAGAACTCTCACAGAATTTTCTTTAACCAGACGTAAGTCGACAATTGCCTGTATTTTGTCTGAGCAAGGAAGACTATGCTTATGTTGTGGGTTTATAATATTTCCAAACTGCCACTCTCTTTCTTAAATCTGGGGAAACCTATTACAGCAACATAGCCACCAGACTTTGACGCATGAATGAGTGAGAGGAAAAAGCCTTGAATTTAAACCCTTAAAAATATATAAAAAACCCTAAAACCTTTGCATTGAAATGATGACTCACCTGTTTGTTGTTCATGCGGCTTAATGCTTGTCCGCAGTTAAGCTTCTAATCTGGCCTAAGTACGACTGTGAATCTTACACCATGCCATGCCAGGAAGTTATACAAGTTAGGGTAAAATATTGGAAGATAATTAATTTACTACTTAGCTCAGGTGTCAAGTCTCATACACTATATAGTTTATTTTTATTTTATCTTTTATATTTTAGGGTAGTGTACAATGAAGTTATACAGACTTCCAAGTATTACATGCGAGATGTTACAGCTATTAAATCTGCTTGGTTATTGGAACTGGCCCCTCATTTCTATCAGCAAGGAACGGTACGCGCTCGGCATGGACTCCAAACGGTACCACTGCTGTATTGACAGCTCTTATTATATTTTCTTGTGTTTTGTATTTCACAATACAAGATTACAATATACTTCAAGGTTTAAATTGGTTGCTAAACGAGATAGATGTTAAATAAGGAGTGGCTGTGTTTCTAAAAAGTCAACACCATATGAAAACCCATATTATGCTTGGAATCCCATTAATTACAATTCAGTCTTATTTCAGGAAGCAGTAAGAACTAGCAAATCTTTGGAAGAGAGAGGGACCATTGTTAACAAAATGGTGCTCTATGAATAGATGGATCCCTTAGATTTTTAAATGTAAAGAAGAGATGATGTCAGCTTAGTATCAACGAGCAAGGCATATATTTTCTTTAGGGGACAAGTAGAAAGGAGGAAAAAAGAAAACAATTGCAGTTATCCCTGTGAATTATTCTTCACCGCCATCTGTCGCATCAAGAGAGCAATGAGTATGTTATGCAACTGCTTGGAATGACTATATTACTCCATCTGATTAACAGTGGAATTCTTCATTATAATATAAATTCTATTGATGAAAGAATTACAAAAGTCTGCAACTTTGCAAGATATGTTTTCCTCATTTTATTTATTTTGTATTACCAGGCACTCACATTTTTACAACTTCAAAACAGCAATTACAGGTAGTCCTCGACTTACAGAAATTCATTTAATGACCATTCAAAGCTACAACGGCACTGAAAAAAGTGACTTTTGACCTTTTTTCAGACTTACGATTGTTGCAACATATCCATGGCCAAAATTCAGATGCTTGGCAGCTGACTCATATTTATGACAGTTACAGTGTCCCAGAGTCATGTGGTCACCTTTTGTGACTTTCTGATGAGCAAAATCAATGAGGAAGACGGGTGCATTTAGCAATCATGTTACTAATTTAACAATTGCAGTGATTCACTTAACAACTTTGGCAAGAAAGGTCATAAAACGGGACAAAGATTACTTAACAACCGTCTTGCTTAGCAACAGAAATTTTGGGCTCAATTGTCATAAGTCGAGGACTACCTGTATTTCTATATTGGCAAATGGTTGTACGTTTTAATGCTTTTGGCTGTAGGGCAGGGATGTCCAAACTTGTCAGCTTTAAGACTTGTGGACTTCAACTCCCAGAATTCTGGGAGT
>JAOYMU010000001.1:63638848-63653076 GCA_025802295.1 Psammodynastes pulverulentus | reverse complement strand
CTCTGGGAGTTGAAGTCCACAAGTCTTAAAGCTGACAAGTTTGCCCACCCCTGGTGTAGGGTCTCCTGCTCAAGCAGGGGATTGGACTAAAAGATCTCCAAGTTCCCTTCCAACTCTATTATTCTGTTTTTTTTCTAACTGAAGATCTCCCTGACAGATCCAGTAAAAGATTACTGGATAACAGAGGTCTATATTAACTGAAAATCTCCATTAATATAGCTCTACATATACATATACATAACATATACATAAAGGGCACGCTGCTTTGTCTTTGTCTGCCTTTTAAATATTTCCTAGAATATTTCATTCTCTTAGGAGAGGAGGTGAGTGCTAACTTTCTACACTCCAGTGGTGATGAGGGCACCATTGGAAGACCTGAAAGGCCAGCTTCGGGATAGATCATCATGGAGAATGTACTCTATCTATGTAGTCTGTAGGAATTGAAAGCGACTTGATGGCACATAATCAGTGATTCAGTAAAGGTAATGATGAATCAAGAGTAAGAATCCAGATCTGTCCTGCCACCATCCAGCAATCTAACATTGTTCTGCCTGTTAACAATTTCCATTTCTTTGATTGTCAATTGATCATGATAAATTGAATATTATGTTCTGTACTGCCATTCTTTGCAGTGTGTGTGTGTAATCTCTCAGTGTGTATTTATAGTTATAGATGCAGACAGCTGGTTCTTGGGTACATGCCTCAGGGGGCTGTGATCATGCATGCCTACTTTTCCAATTTTCCCACATCACCACTGCTGGAGGAGCCTGACTTCAACAGAACAAGCCAAGCCATGAAGCAAAGTGCTGCAGTGTAGATTGTTCAGCTCAATTACGTTAGTTGTTTATGTTAGCAGTCGCCTGATTTGCTTATATGTGCATTGGTTGACCACAATAAATACAGCACCAATGCAGAATGTAACGAGGTGATATCAATGTATGCAATTGCTGTGATTAAATTTCACTCCTTAAAAGGGACAAATTATATATACACACACAGATTAATTGCACCTTCATTGTTTCCATATGCCAATCTTCCATATGTCTTTTCGCATATTATTTTATCTGCTTGTCTTTTCCCTCCTACATTGATGCTATAATAATGAAAAACCACACAAGCCACTTAGGTATACTTGCTTTTTGTGTAATCACAGACATTTTAATGATCTTTGGATAATGGTGCATTTCTTTCAGACATTTTAAAAATAATCATCACCCACTCTCAACCAAGGAACTGTAATAGCTATTCATACACTAATAGCCAGAGAGCAGCAATTTTGGCATGAATCTGTAGCTCTGCCTCCATTAACAGTCCATGAACCAATGTATAATTCACTAGCAGTTTCAAAACTCAGTTACAAAGTTGAATCAATACAGTGTAAATTCATGCAACTGAAAAGAATATGAGCTATTAGAGACTCGGCATTTTGTTTGATGTTGGATGAAATTGATTTAGTAGGTCATGTTGCTGAAAGCTACTCCTAGTGAGGTGTTGTTGGGTTGTTGTGTTTCTTTTTGGGGGGATGGGGGGAAAGACAATTCCAAAATTGGAAATTGTACATTTGAGCATCTTGTAGAATTTTTTTTTCTCCTATAAAATTTAAAAGTGATGGCATATTTTATTTACACAATTCCTAGGTAATCCATATACACATTCTGGTACCCACTTATGGGTTTGCAGATTGGAGGATAATAGACTGGTGCCAACATAAAATAATTAAGGTAAATTCTTCATGATACATTTATGGTTCAGCAAATTTGAACCAAGGATTTCTAACTCATAACCTCCAGATGAGAAGGTCGGATTCTATTTATTAAGATAATTCTGGTTTCAAACTGCAATTCATAGGTATGTGGCATTCCCAGTTTTATTTGTTTCTAAATTTCAAAAATACTTTATTATTGTAAAACATGTTTGCCCAAATTGTTCCGATCTTTTCTCTTGGGCTCTAAGAAAGAAAGCATGACTGATGAATACACAGGTGCCACCTCACCCTTTTAGAATTGGAATAAATTGAATCCAGTGTTAACAAAGGAATGATGTAAATTCCCCTGTATGGGGAGAAGTGGAGTAAAAGTAGATAAGCTATGAAGGGTCTCTGAAAATCCTGAAAGTACTAAATAAATGGAATTCAGTTTGTGTTTCCCCAAAAAGTTATCATGTTGTTCTGTCCAAAATAATAAAAACTACACTGTGCTTTTATTGTTACACCAAAGGTTTTAGAAATATGGCCTTAACTATTTTTCATTACTGACTTGCTAACTAGACCTAGATGGGCGAACAGCTGATTTCCCCAAATTGGTAGATTTCAGGTATTTTCCATGGTCTATAAAACTGAAGGTAATACTTTAAAAAAATTAAGAGACAAAGAAGAAAATGTTGGTATTGATTGCCCTTTTAACTAACTTGTTTGATTATAAATTACTCTGAAACTTTGTGGAATGGATCGTCTTTAACAAATTAGTGTAAACAATTATTATACATGTGAATAAATAGAAAAACAGATGGCTTCCCATCAGTATCCAAGCAGGAGGTCCAAATCTCTTCTCTAGCCACCATTGCTGAAACTAAAGTAATAAACCAGACTCTGATAGTATCTTTTCCAACAAACAAATTTTATTCAAAGGCATAAGCTTTCTTTTATAGAAATGACAGCTATGACACAAGAAGAAGACTCCCAATTTTTTTACCATCATTGATGAACATGTCTCCCCCCTCTCTTCCTCCATCTTTCAAGAGTAATACTTAACTATCTTGACTTTATTTAGAATTCCCATATTATTATGATTATTACCTTTGCTTGCTTTTCATACATTCCCTTTTATACAATAGATTTAATATCTAGAAATTTTACTTCATTGATTTCATTTCTCATTAAATCTTCCCCATGTGCAAAATTGCACAGCTTTCCCTTGCACAATGGGCCCAAAGTTTGTCAAATCTGCATTTCTGAGTTTGGGGCAAAAAGAACCACTGAGTATTTTCATTTTCATTTTTACAGAGCTAAGTGAAAAGATGATTTCATGACAGAAATCAAACATCCCCAGTTGGACAGATTAGGCAGTTTCTCAACCTTAGCAACTTTAAGATATGTGGACTCCAACTCCCAGCATTCTCCAGGCAGCCATGCTGGCCAGGGAATTCTGGGAGCTGGAGTTCACGTATCTTAAAGTTGCTAACACTTGTTTAGAGTAACTAGGATAGCCTTCATATGCAGTATTTTTCTTACTGTAATAAGACATACTTGGAAGAAGAGCTCTGCCATGGATATTTTAAATTACCACCCTGTCCAGTGTGTAACATCAGCTCTGCCTGTTTTATGCCCAGCCTCTCTACTGCTTCTACATGTTATATCTGGGCTGTGATCAGAATTCTGAGGAGGTTTTGGGGAACCAAAGCAGTCAAGTCCAAAGATAAACACAGAATAAAAAGGTCAGACCAGGAGGCAGGCACAAAAGATGGCTGGAACCAAGGACTAAAGGACTCAGGAAACTCAAGAAAGCTTTGCTACTTAAGCAAAATTTAATGGAGATCATCCCCATCTTGTCATTTTTGTTGTTACACCCACCGTCAGCGCTTGATATAATTAACTGACCTTAGGAAGCCCACCAACACTACTGTAACATCTACGTGTCAGTTTTCTCTGGTTTTGTTGCTTTAGCCTCCAGAATAATCATGCAGGACGACTGCCACAAGGGTCGGAGCTGGTTGAAGCGATCCATTATTTGGCAAGGATTAAAAGAGTGCCTCATCTTCCTGTAGCTTCCCAGTTCAGAACAAATCGACTGCAACCAGCTAGGAGGTGCAACAAATGAGGATCTTCACAATGCCTGGAAAGAGCAAAGGTTATTGCTGCCAAGGAGGAGAACTTGGTACAAGGCCCAAAAGCCTGGGGAAAGTCTGCTGCAAACCAGTTCAGGCTTCCTTATAAATGCAGTCCCTTGCTGACTGGCTCTGACAAAAGCTTAGAAGAAAAGTGTAATACTTCCCTAGTGATTTGGAAGTAGTGACACTGAAGTTTTAGGAACAGAATGACGGGTCCCTTATCACTGTGGCCTGGCAAGTCCCTCTAAGAAGGGGAACTGTTAGCTTCTCTGATAGAATCTGTGTTCAGGATGCCTATAAACCTAGAGTTAGTCTGATTTTCTACCAGGAGTTCTTAGGTGGGTGGGATCAGTTAAGGCTTGAGGATACAACATAGTCAATGCTGCAACATTAGTGGTACGCTCTGTTTGGAAAGCACCAAGACTCTTCAGCAGGGGGAGAAATAATAATAGAACAACTGAAAAACATGAAAAAAGAAGGGGGAAAGAACATGAAAGAGCTGTTTTCAGACCTATGCAAAACATCAAGGGGTCTACAAAAAAAAGAGGAAGGTTGAGAAAAGGCATATAGTACAATACTAGCTTCTTTCCCCTGGCTGACCCTTTCACACAGCAATGGGATGTAACCGGCATAACAACCAGTTCGGGAGCATGCGTGCGCACTCGAAAAATGCACCAGCACGATGCTTTCCAGCCCCCTGCTGGGGCTTGCTGTAAGCAGCAGCATCAGGTGATAAAGGACAGGTAAAAATCAGGGCAAGTGGGAGGGCCCAGCCCTAGTTTTATCTTCCTGTTCCTCTCCGTGGAACAGAGGCGTCAGGTAACAACCGGATTGCACGATCTGGCGAGACCTGGCTAGATCCCACCCCTGCTTTCAAACCTCTTCAGAGTGCAGAACAAGTACCTTCAGTGAAAAGGCTTTTCTAGCCATGAAGGCTCTTCCATGAATTGGAATCCTGGGAAAATTAGGAGCCTCAATTCTAGCAAGGACCTCTGTAGGCATATGATGCTCCTGCTGCACGATCAATTTCCTTGGGTAGAACAGTGCAGTAGGTAGAGGCAGTGGGCTGCTTCCTGATCCTTCTTTTAATGGGGGGGAGTTACACGGGTTCCAAGGAAGCCAATGAAAAGTCACTGGTTACTACGGTATTTTGTATCACCAATGACATCCAGGTCAAATAAGAACCTGCCGCCAATGACAACTTCTGCCTTTGGTTATTTGTCACCTCTTGCCTGACATAAATAACTTAGTTGTGGCCTTTGCACAAAGACATCATCATGCACACATCTCAATTTGCCTTCCCTTTGCTGCTCCCTATCTCCCCCAGACACCCGTGATTTGGGATTTCTATATCAGGGGTCTCCAACCTTGGCAACTTTAAGACTTGTGGACTTCAACTCCCAGAATTCCTTGGCCAGCAAAGCTGATATAACACTGATAAGTTGTAAGCTGCCCAGGGTTGCCTTGCGTCGAGATGGGCGGCAAACAAATTAAATAAATAAATAAACAAATAAATACACGCATATATACATACATAAAAATGTCACTTTGATAGGTGGAATGGAAAGATCTTCTTGTTTTGTGACACAATAAAGCAAACTCTGTTTACTGTAAGCAAGGTCAATTATAATTGGTTCACGTTTACCTCCAAACACAGTTAGCCAGAATCTCTCTTTGTAGCTCAGCCCAAAATAACATGCACAAGCTAAAAAAAAAAGGGGGGGGGGTACCTGGGAAACATGGCAACCACAGGGGAAAGTGGATGTCTCCCATGAGACATTAGCCAGACCCCTCTTTCGACTTGGGAGGGATCGAGTGGAGAGAAGGGCTGCTCAGATGCTTATCGCTGAGAGAAAACTAGGCCTAGTGCGAGCTTCTGGAGATCATCAGGAACTGCTGACTCTCAGGGTAGGTGGGCCAACTTTCCGTGTCTATGAAAACAAATAAAATATGACAGCTGCAAAAGAACATTTTGCGCAGGCGGGAGAATATACTTAGTGACCCGATTGATTGAGTTCACTACCTTTAATGGCAGTGAACATAAAATATGCTCCAAATGACTCAGAAAGGTCAGTGTTAGGGGATTGTTCACCAACGGGGAAAATGTGGGGTGTAGTTTAGTAAATAAACGAACAGTGATATCTTAATCAAACATAATCATGCTTGTTCAAATATGAATAGGCCCCTTTCCATCTTAGTTAACGTACCTGCAGCCAAACCTTGTGAATGTAATAGTGAGTATAACCTAGCATGCATCAGTGTAAACAAAAAGTACATTTCTTTGTAATAAAAATAAAGCATTGGGTTTTTTTCACCCCATTTTTATATGCAACTCCTCCATGGAACCTTTGTATTTTGGCATACATGTTGGAGGCAACTGAAATGTAATGCACTGCTATAATATACTATGTCTACTATCTACTATCTACTTTTTAAAGGCAAATGCAACAAAATATTGGATTGTAAGCAGACATCTTTTTCATTTTTCAATTACTGCTATGGGTCTCCTTTAGAGCTATTGCCTTGCTCGACAGCAGGGCTGTCAAACTCCTGGCCCATGAGTCAGATGTGTCATGCGCAGGCCATGCCCATGCCCAGGTTAGCAAAGGGGGAAAATGTCCCGATAAGTCACGTAACATCACCATGATGACGTGAGTTTGACACCCTTGGTCTACAGCATACAAGTAGACCTTGAATTCCAACAGTTCATTTAGTGACCTTTCAAAATGACAACAGCGCTGAAAAAAGTGACTTGTGACAGTTTTTCACTCTTAACGACCATTGCCACTTCCCCATGATTACGTGATCAAAATTTGGATGCTTGGCAACTGACTCATATTTATGATGGTTGCTGTATCCTGTGGTTGTGTGATCACCTTTTGCAACCTTCTGACAAGCAAAGTCAATGGGGAAATGAGATTCACTTAGCAACTCTGTTATTATCTTACTTACTGCAGTGATTCACTTAACAACTCTGGTAAAATGGCCAAAAATAATCTTACCTAGCAACAGAAGTGTTGGTCTCAATTGTGGTTATATGCCTTACATACAGTATATACTGATTTCTGACAGTTTTTATATAAATATATTACTTAATATTCCTGAGTACTAAGGGCCATTTGAAGAAGCATAGGTCCTCATTTCTAGTCATGATGACACAGAAAGGAGAAAACATAGATTGTGAAATCACAATGCAAGTTCACAAGCAGGAACTGAACCTAAAGAGTCGAGTTTGCCTCATGATGTCATATGTCATTCCTGCTGCTGCAAATATCTATGCTCAGGAAGAACTTTTATTTGGGCAAAACTCAGGAAGTGTTTTCCATACAAGGAATGAAACCAATTTTCTGATTGAAATTATGCCCTAGTTTATAAACGCAATTCTTTCCAAATAATTAGGGAGAACGTCTGTGTCATTCTTTTGAAAAAAGGCTAGTGGCATCTGTTCTTTTCACACACGCATACATATACACAAACACTCATCAATTCCAATTGTTGTTCTTTATTAGATTTATTTATTTATTTACCCATCTATCTATCCATCCACCTATCCATTCATTCATTTGACTTGTACGTCACCCATCTCACCAGAGTATCTATGAGTATCTGTTCTGATCTTCCAGCCATCCTATTTACATTCTACAGCCTGTCTTCAGCCTCAAAGATAAATTGAATGCCATAATTTGAGGAAACTTTGCTTCCATCTGATATCCCAAGTGTGTCACCACATCATGCCTGGTTGCCTGAAGCATTCATGATCAGAGCACAGAGAGAGGAAGCTGTTTACATCTGCAAGCCAGAAGCGCTGATGGAAGGAAACCAGATGGAGGAAGACCCATTATTTTCCAGTAGCAATCCCAGCCATTGCTGTAATTGTGTCATGCCTGGCACCATAAAGAAGGCCATGGAATACCAAGGCAGGAAGGACTATCTTCCTGTGTTTCTCTGTATATGTTATATGCAGATATGGCTCAATGGATGCAGCCTACTTAATAAGACCTTCCAGGGGAAGTAGTTTAGTAGTACAGTCACATGGCACCTTAAAAATGAACAAAATTACTGGGGCATCATTTTTTGTCCTATAAGAAAGGTAGTTTTCAAGGTACCATATAATTCCTGACCCTATTTTATTTTTTGTATGAAACATCTTAACTAAGGAAAGGAGAAAAAGATGTATCTAGCAAATTGCAAAATGATTTGGCCATCTTTGTCATATAAATATATAATTGTAGTCAACCAGTGCCATTTTTTAAAAACTGGGGTCACTTAGAAATGGCCTGAATTCTCCAATTCCATTAGCTTTTTCCATGCTAGGCCAGTTTACATCCATATGTAGTCTTAGCCCAGTCTTCAGTCTACTTCCAACTCCATGTCTTCTAATATAACATCTGCTCTTCTTGGAATGTCTTCTCTTTTGTTTGCATTCTAATTTCTGTTTCTCTTTTAAAAGATTGAATGAATTGAGGGGTATACTGTACATCTAAGAGCAATTCTCCATGCACCAAAAATTGGCTCACAAAAATCTTATCTCCAGAGTGAGGACACATTCCCAAGTTTTCAAGATACCTGCTTTCTTGCAAACCATTTTCACGTTGTCACACAACAGGGAAATGCATTTCAGAGGGGTGCAAAAAATCCAGAACTTGTCTCAGCTCTGAAATAAGGAAGCAATTATGGCTTGATCCAGACCATTGTTAATTCTCTAATCAAGTAATTGCCTGTTTCCAGTCTACCACAAAGTGTTCTTTTCTTTGGCTGTCACCAGCTCCCTGTCTCATCACTCATCTCAGTACAGGGGCTAGTATCTAATTTCTGAAGAGTGTGCAACATAGCACAGAGTGCTACATAGTTTAAATCAAAGAGTAAGAAAGACAGACTCCCTTATAGTTCAACAATTTTCCAACAGAGATCAATGGATGCCAATGGTTTAACATTATGAATGTGAACCTTTGGCACCTGCTCTTCCTCTTCCCTCGGTCTTCTTTTGAATACTTGTGTTTCTATTTTAGCAGCAAACCATAGCTTGTTATTTTGGGTCCCTTCGGTACGTAAACCAGGATCAAATGGATTTGTGACCTGAGTTTACAAGCACAATGGTTTGTGAAGCTGAGCTGACAGTTTTCTCTTAGAAACTAACCATGGGATGTTGAAAAACATCATTCATCCTTTGAAGCTTTCTTTGCATGTTATGTAGGCAAACTAATGACAAGGGAAACAACAGCTTACAGTTGCATTATTTATGTAACATGTCTTATGTGTTCTGTATCCACTCAAGAAATCTGTGCCTTGTCAAAACCACTTTAACTCTTCTCATGCCCAAAGACAGGGTTCAGCTTCTTCCTTCACCTTCCTTCAATATGGAAAGCATTAGATGGCTAGTAATGCAAATTCAAAATGTTTGCTGGCCAAAAGTTCATTCCTGTTACAAATGGATCTTTTCTATGGGTCTCCATCCTGTTAACCAAACCAATTACTTAGAAAAAGAACAAAGGAAAAAAGTTCAGCATCTTCACTCCAAGTTTTGAAAATTTTCTATGAACTGTAAGACTCCTCTAAAATTTAAGAGCACAAAATAAAAACTGGACTAGACAGGGACATTTTTTTACTGTAATGACTATTATACAACATTGAACATTGAACACCACTTGAGTGTCAGTAAGCATGTCTTTCTTTGTATGCAGAGGTGCCCCTACCGATTATGGTCAAAAAAGTCAAGATGGCAGCCATATCAGCACAATCAAACCTCTTCCTGTTGTTGTTGTTGGGTTTTTTGGCGCTGTAGCTGCCATCCTGATTATTTTTAACCATACTTTGGGAATACCCGCAAGTGGCAGAAAGGGTAATTGTATGCAAGATTGTAGCTATGATACTTCTCTGAGGTGCTGGGGCCGCAAATAGCAGCCAAAGGGTTAACATCTGTAACCTATCCAAATTCAAGCTGCTGCCAACAGCTGTTATTATGTTAACCATGGTGTTAAGTTAAGCCACTGGAGCAATACTGTGCTAAGCTCCGATGAAAGACCTGACACAAGAATAAAAGTAAAACTTTACTGAATAAAAATCTATGAAAGTTAAAACAACTGTAAGGAGATTACACAAAATACCAGATTGAAGCAAGATGTGAGTTTGAATAGGTTGACAAAAGGTTCTGAATATATTCAACTCCAATGGATCACTCGTTAGAGTATATACCTGCTCCAAAAGAATGAACAAAAAACTGGTATCTTTACACCAGAAAGTCCCATTAGTAGTAATGATGCACTGACTTTCTGCAATCAGCTGGAGTCTCAGTTATGATTGCACATATCTAAAAAAGACAGCACTATTGTCTATCTCTGTTCACAATGTTGGTCTGAAAAAGAAGTGGACGATCTAGCTTTCAGCTCTTTAGACCATTTTTTCTAACAAATGCATAGAAAGAACACATTGCCCGCTCTTACCTATCTGGATACACAATTGAGGCCATCTATTTCTCCCAGTTATGAATGTTGGAATTCTACACTTTTTTAAAAAAATAATGATTTACAACTCTACCACATTAATGTGTAATTGGTCCTTTCTAGGCCCACCCTTCTGTCAACACAGACAAAGTTGTCCATAAGCTGCCGTAAATTATTTTGTTAATGCTCTTGTTACATGCTCTTGTTAATGTTAGTAGCTCACCGTGTTCATAACATAGCGTTTGCAGGGAGACACCGAAGGTTTCAAACGGACACCTTTTGCTTTGCAAAATCATGTGTCCAAATAGGATAATTTGAGCCTGGTCATTTGTACTTTGAGTAAGAATTTTGATTTCTTCAATGATCCATTTGAATGTTTCCTTGGTTTTCCACGGTAGTCTTAGGAGTTTAGTAGACTGCTTCCAATGTCCATTTCATTTCAGTAACTAGAAACTAGTTTAGTAGTAGAGGGCTTGATATGTAATCTCCAGATTCAATGCTACCTACTAGTTACCTGGATAACATAAGCAAACTATAAAATACACTTTTACTACATCACAGTAATCATAGTTTTAGTGTTCACTGCACTAGTCACAGAGAGAAAAGAGGATCCAATAGTATTTATTCATTATTAAGTTTTGTTGCTTTCATTTCCCACCAAATCCTGACTAAAGCTATAATGTCCTTGATTTCTTTCAATCCCTGTTTTGGTCTGACTCAAGTTAAGTGGGCAAATACTTCTGTGTAATGATTCCACATGTAGATCCTCCTCACCCCAAAATCAGATGTTGCTTTGCAAAGTCTCCAGATGCCCAGGACCCCCGTGATCATAATTAGAACTTTCTGAGGAAAGGGATGTATTTTCATGTTGTACAAATGGTATTGATAGCTGTGCAGTGGATCAGTGAGGTTTACTATGTAGGAATGATGACTATAATGAAATAGAGTAAAATATATAATATTTTGCTCTGTAAACATTTGCATTTTTCTCCTGTAGAAAAGGCAGCCAGCAGTAAGGTGAAACTTTTGGAAAGGACTTGACTGTATTCCCCATCTACGGTATCTTCTTTTTTAGTTACATATCTCCTTCTTTGATTCTTTCCCACTGTTTCAAAGCCTGGCTGACACAACCTGTTTCTTATTATTTCTGCCCGTTACACTTTGTTATTGCTGGTGTGGTGCAACTTTGCCTGGGGAAAGTACTGTAATATTACATGGCCAGCTCCTAGTGGAAACCTGGCAGTTATTATGCTGGCTGGTGCAAAAAATATAAGTTGTATCATTTACATCATGACACATATGTCGTTTCCAACCACTCCTTCCCATCCTTTCCTATGGACACCTGTAGCTAGACAAATGGAAGGACTCCCTCTACAGAGTCTACCCCTAGTGGAAATGGGAGGTAATGTCAATAAATGTACTCTTCTGCAGCATATTTCCTCCTATTGTTCCCTAGAAAGTTGGTAAAAATTGCCTCCCACCCCCTGTTGGTGAGAAAATTGTATCAGAACTGTCTTGCATATCAGGTCACCTGGCTTTCACCAACGCCAAAGCTCTAGAAAGGAAGTTTACATAGAATAACAGAGTTGGAAGGGAGCTAAGTTTTTCCTTCTTGGTGTAGTGTCTGTGTTCATATACTACTGTCAGCCTATGAGATGGCTTAAGGTTCAATGGAGTCAGAGTACTGGATTACTTCTATAATTAAGCAACCATAGATACAGATATCATGCAAGCCTAAGCAAATGCAAATAGGTTCTTCTACGCTAGATGGACCAGTAAAACAAAATATCCTTTGTATGTACCACCCAAACTTCAGAACTTTTCCTCAGCAAACACCCATACCTGTCTTTGTTTTTTGAAAACTAGGAAAAACCATCTTGAATTCACAGGATTTAGAAAAATTAACATCTGATTCTTGGCTATTTCGTTGACTCGGTGATTTATTTTTTGTGCTTGTTTAGCATTTCCTGTATTCATAACTCATTTTAAATATGCTTATTTTATACTTATGGACCATTGTGGCAGGCAGGATACAGTTTTAAAAATATCCTGAGTTTTGAACACTCCTAAATTAACTTCTGCTAGTAGCCAGCCCTAAGGCTATTAGGCCTGGATCGCAAAACTCTGCACAACTGCTAGAATCAAACTTTTCTGCATTTTTTTGCTGCATTATCTGGAATTCTACAGTCCTAATCTTACACCATAGGTCAGTCTTAAAAACAGGCGAAGTATGGTATATTGAGCTACAAACTAATTCCATGGACTCAGTTTTCCCAACATACTTGGCCAACACATAGTTAGCTTATTTCTAGTTCAATGTGTTGTATGAAGGCAGTTCCCTATTTGAGATACGGTCTTTATGAATTCCATCCACAGAAGAATAATGCCAATATTACTGGCAAAGCAAAAGTCTGGAAAAGGTTATACAACCTTAGCATGTTGCTGACACTTAGGATGTTCCAGGTATTTGAGACATGGTTTGAGTGCCAAGTTCTGAAGTGTAAACAGACCTAGGCTTTGTGTTGCCCAATAACATTGGGAAGGAGAGAATGCTAACCAAATCCAGATGGAATGCAAACAGAATGTTAATTTGGCAACAAGACCTGGAGTTGGTTACAATGGAATCTGGCCTTGCCCGCCGACGTCAACCCTTAACTCCTGTGAGAAGTGCCACAAGTGGTTGAGATCTCAGTTTCCATCTCATCCTCCCCAGTTGGCTCTTGCTCTTGCCAAGCAGAGCCTAGCGCCCTGCAAGGCCACTTCATAGCATTATTTAAATAAGCACAGCTGGGCAGCTTGCCATCGATTGAGCCTCCTCTTGAAGCATTAATGCCTTTCTTCAGTGGCTTTGATTCAAATCGTGGCTCTGCCTGTTGTTGCCGTTTCTGAAACTTGAAATCTGACAGGGCTGCAGCTGGAGGGAGAGGATGGCTGCAGGCCCTCAGCCAAATCGAGTGGTAATTAAGTTGCTCATATTAAATTCCTAATTAAAACTCCAATAGCAGCAACAGCAATGTATTAGCTTCTGCCAGTGCTTGATTCCCAGCATCTCACCAAGAGGATAGGATATTTGAACCAGAGCACAAATGTCTCCCAGAGAGAATAGCTAGGTTTTCTTCAAGCTACCATCTTCCTCCTAAAATGATGGCGAGCTGAGCGTGGTGTAGAATATTCTTTGCACTGCTAAAGCCTAGAGGTTCAATTCCACTGAGATGCATTAGCAGAGCTATTAAATGCAAATTCACATGTATATACACACACTGTATAAGACAGCACAGAGCACATGTGACTTTTCTGTGGCAGCCTCAGACATATTTTCAAACAATCTCATCCCTAAACTCTCTATGGCTGAACCAATATCAAGAAATTGTTCCAAGAAACCAAAATAAAGAGTACTCTAAAAATACGACGAACCCAAATAAAGAAAGAAAGAGGTAAATAATATGACTTCAAGTTCCTCTATACCAGCAAGTCAAAAGCAGCCTTTAAAACTGTGGTGTCTCTACTGCCAACCGTGATTCATTTAATAATGGCTTATTGAATTAAGTCAATTACATGGGTTTATTCCATACACTGAAACATCAATTGCATGGACAAGATTCATGCCACGCTTATCACAGGTTAACAGTGGTTTCTCACATAAATCCATGTTTTTTCATACCACACTATGAAAACAAACTAGGTTAAAATATGATGGGTTAGATTGCGATGCAGGTAAGACTAGATCCTAGATCTGGAATGCAAAAATCAGGATAACCTCTATAGCTTAGAGCAGGGGTGCCCACACTTGGTCTGCTTGCGAGCTACCAAGTGTGGGAAAGGGAAGCGCTCGTCCCCAGCCTTCCGCGCATACGCATGCTCTCCCCCACGCTTTTACGCGCGCTCCCCCACCCTTATACGCATGCGCATGTTCCTTTCCCCCGCCCTCCCCACCCTTCTGTGCATGCGCACACTCCTTCCTCC
>JAOYMU010000001.1:63516405-63527733 GCA_025802295.1 Psammodynastes pulverulentus | reverse complement strand
CTTGGTGTTCATGTGACTGGGTGGGCATGTCTTGGTGGGCGTGTCTTGGTGGGCATGTGACTGGATGGGTGGGCGTGACCAAGTCGATGTCAGCCATGACCCAATGCATTTTAAATCAAAATATGCGGGGTGGTGGGCTCAGGGTAGGGGGTTGCTTGCGGTCGGGAAGGGACTGGCTAGTGCTAAGTGCTTACCTTTGTTTCAGGTGAACAAAAAGGGTTGACCCGACCGCGTGGCCAGAAGACTAGAGATAGGGTGTGGTGGGCATGGCCACGGGTGGGAGCGAGTGACCAGTGACCGGGTCCAGGAGGTGGGATTGGGGCATGGGTTTATATGGGCTCCAAGAACTCGTTCACATGGGCCCTACGACCTCTCGGGAGGTCTCTGGAGGTACTAAGATTTCACCACTGGTCCACACATTTTAAAGTTGCCAAGGTTGGGAAATGCTGGATTAGATTAAGAGAAAGAGAATAAAGACTCCAGATGGGTTCAGATATTAGATACAGGAAGTCCTTGACTTACAACCTATTGCCTAGCAATCTTCTCAAGTTATGAGAGACCCCACCCTCCCCAAGAACCTGGATTTGAAGTTCTGATGTTCTCTTTCTCCCATGTCAAGTTATCACATTTTTGGGCACCTGGCAATCGGCCCCACAATGGATGATTTGCTTAACGACCAGCAGGATTAAAACTATAATTCCATGCTCAATTACAGTCGTAAGTCGAGAACTACCTATGTGGAAGGGATGCTGTTGGGGATACATTTATGTGTGGAGGAAGAGTCTAAAGGAAAAAAGGTTGGCTTATGCGAAATACGGCTGGAGAAACGAGATCACGGGGTTACCAACTGCCGGTTGAACATGCCCAAGTCTAGTGGAAACCTAATTGTGCACCATGGATGGTGGATCTTCTCTGGGTGAAGCTTGTGGCAAGAGTAGGTGGCTTCGAAACACCCAAATTTGGAGTCTCCCAAGGGGCTGTCTTTTGTTCCATGGCAACCACAGGGCTTTAGGAGGATGGATGATAAGGAAAAACATCTGGGCTTTAGGAACTTATTTTATTGAAGATCCTTGTTATACCAGTTTTTTGCAGCCTTCACACAACGTATGACGTCCTTGGGGGCATTTATGTCACAAGTAGCTAGTTGGACCATCAAACTTCGTTGGGGGACAGAATTTGAGAGGCTTCCCTCCACCTACTTTTCAAATTTAGAGATACCTTCTGAAAATTGAGCATTTCTGGTGGGGGGGGTGTGAAAACTCTAACCAACCAGTTCCTCCTCTTGGTTTTCCTTGCCAAATTTGTGCCAGGAAACCTTTCCATAGTAACAAGCTTACAGATAATCCGTGGAACCGCTTCTTGTGCAAACAGAGTAGAAGAAGGTTGTGATGCCCCGATACAATTAGTCCACAAACACACACACACACACACACACACACACACACACACACGAATTCAAAACTCGGGGAGATGTGTCTTAACTGCTCACAGTCCACCCTGCCCATCTGAACCAAGAGAGCCGTTTGCGTCCGCCTTGGCTTGCACTAACAGGTTAGTTCAAGATGAAGAGAGAGGGAGGGAGGTGGGGTTGTTGTGATGTTGTTTGCCAGGTTGTTTTATCACTCTTGAGTCCTTCCTCTGGGTACCGTCTGAAGGGGCGATCTGGCGCACCTTGCGTCATGAGCCCAAGAGTTCCAGGGGTCTTCGCATTGTCTCTGCGGCCAGCCAAGAAGGCAGCTTATCCTGATTAGAGGCCAGCAGAAAAAAAAAGCCTCCTTAAATTCCCATCGTCTTCGCAGGGGGTGGGATCACACAGGGGGACCCGGTTTGGCAGGATTCCCACTCGTCGATGTGAGGTAGTTGGCACCTTAACCAGGGTTTGTCATCTTGCTTCTAGCATCTTTCTAATGTGGGAAAAGGAGCAGCAACTGCACAGAACAGCAGAGAGAGAGAAAGAGGGGGGAGGGAAGGAGAGAGTGAGAAAGAGAGAAAGGGAGGGAGAGAGAAGAGAAGAAAAAGGGAAGAAGGAAGGAAGGAAGGAAGGAAGGAAGGAAGGAAAGAAAGAAAGAAAGAAAGAAAGAAAGAAAGAAAGAAAGAAAGAAAGTCCCAACCCCCAGCATAAGAGTTTGTATTTTACTTTAAAAGGACCCAGCCTATCCTGACTCAACTGAGAACAAGGGGTGCCTTTTTTCCAGGCAAATATGGAGCTGCACTGTCAAGAGGCCAAGAAGTTGAGAAATATTAGAGCTGGGCTATTAAAATAAGTCAAATTATTGAAAGTTAGGTCTGGAATCCATTATCAAATGACAAACATAGAGAAAACTATTTAAAACAAATAATATTCTCCTTCAGAATTCCCAGAAGAGAATTGTACTGCAGCTTAATTCTGTCTGGGTAATTTATGCATCCTGCTGGAAGTATTTTGTGTTACATTCAAGGCTTGCTGACTTTGTACAAGAAAAGTAACGAAATCCAGAAAATATATGATGTAAATCTTCAGGTTGGGGGTATTAATCTTGAGCATGAGATACTGAAAGGACATATTTATTTGTGCGGTTACCACAGAGTGTCTTCTAAGGCAGAGTACTTTTTAAAATGTGTCAGAAACGTTAGGATGTGTTGACAGAATAAAAATCAGAATTCAAAGAGACCAGGCAAGATCTGTGGTGGGGATGCTGAAGTTGGCCATTTGCTCTGTGCTCTGACTTACCAACTATACTTCTTAAGCACTGTGTTATTTCCTTGGCAAAAATGTAGGAGAATGTATAATAGGTTGTATAATAATGTACTTCAATTAATTGCATGTTGCATTTTTAGCTGTCCGTTGTTTCGGAAAACCAACCTTTTTGTTCCCTCGAGGGGGAGAAACCTACCCAGCCCGGCTCCCAAGCAGGAAAATACTGCTAGATACATAGAAGTGCGTTCCTTAATTATGTGTGTAAAACTTCACATGGCAGAAACAGCAGTTATTCATTCTTGGCAGAAACGTTCCCATCTGCAGCATTCAGCTGTAGATACAAAGGCCTCAGTCACTTCACAAGCCGTTTATATCCTAAAGAAACCATTTGGCGAGCCTTGTCAAACGTTGCGTGACAACAGCCTTTGGGGCTTTCACTGCAAATTTGGCACCCTGTGGTAACATTGTTCCCAGCTCTTAAAAGTTTTTTTTCTCTAACTTGGTTTGGCAGCATGCTTGAAAGGTGGGAGACGGAGGAGAGAGAGCAAAAAATTGTAGCAGATTTTAGAGAGATATAGGGGGAAAGTATCTTGGATTCAGGAGATGCAGCTGATTTGAAGTTTATGGCGCAAAAGTAAATTGAAAGAAAATTTGAGATTCCGTCAGAAAACAGTACATTCCAGGAACAAATTAATGTGGCTTATAAGGTTCCAGCTGAAGGAGAAGCAAAGAGCCGCTGACGTCTGCCTGCAAAATTGCCTAATTCTCTTTCAGAACCAGTTTTGTGGGTTGTCTTGTCAACATTGGCTTAATGACTGTGTATAATTGCATAATTAAAAAATGTTGACCTATTTGCCTATTTTTAGAAGTGTTTTCCTAATTTAAATTGCTGTAAAACAACATAGTTAAAAGATAAAATGTAACCTATAGAATCACCACTTCTCCCTCCCCCAACACACACACACAGAAGCTTTGTGATTATTTTCTTCAGAACAAATTCAGAATTTGCACCCAGACATTCTCTAAAGTATTGTGCAGTGATAAACAGTGTCTGTGAGGCATAACACAGGTCACTGAGTGTCAGGCCCTTCACCTCTATCTGCAAGCCCAACAAAACTCATTGATCCTTCTGACAAGCTGATTCTTCCTATTTTTTCTCCCCATAGTTATTTGATGGATATTGAAGAAACAAAGTCTTTGCTGTATTTCAGAACAGGGTCTCAAAGTAATGACTTTTATAGGGAAATAATTTTTATTCTAGATAATTTCTGCATATGATATTTAAAATGGTGCTTTTAATCTCCAACTCAGGTTTGAATAATTTCTTTCAACCTTGTAAAAGATAGAGGGATCTTCTGGCATGGTTACTTTTACATATGTAAAATACAAAACAGTCCAGAATTTTAGAATACATGTTAATATTTATTTCTCAAAATTTAATTGTATTTTTTGTGTCTTAATTTTGTTTTACATTTTGGGGGAAAAATGCTGATCAAAATCTTACTCAAAACTTGAGTTGCAGGACAAATTCAGTCTCCCATTTCTTGTCTTTAGTTCCCAAAACTAAATTTATTTGAGGCTGTAAGCAGTACTAGCAAGAAAAGTGACTGTGTGAGTGGCTTCCTTTATTTGATATTCTAAATACATATGATATGGTATTTTTAATTTGTTGAAATATTTCTTTAGGATCTATAAATAATTTGCTCTTTTCTTACATAAGTAAACCAACTCATACTTCCCTGAGCTTTTAAAAAGAATTGCTGAAAAAGTAGCTGTTTTATATTTTAAAAAATTAATGGTGTATTCTTTATCCTGCATCAAAATAAACTTTAGTTTTTTAAAAATGGGGCAGGGAAGAAGAGACGGTTGGGAGCCTTGAATAGAGTAACTGACCTTTGACCCATCAGGAGGCTATGTCAGAAGTAAAGCAGTTGCCTTCCCACAGTCAAAGGACAAATGGACGTTGATCATCCTGAATAGTATTGAGTAGCCTGACTTTCAGGGAACCAATTAAAAGGACTGCTGTGGCTTGCAACAATACAGTTTCCACACAAGTCTGAAATTCTTCTGATTTTCTTCTTGAAATAGAACGTTGGCTTTTTGTCATTTCCTACACATTTGGACCATATTACGTAGAAACATTACCATAAACATATTTAGAACTGACCTTCCACTTAATGTGACTGAAGCTTTGGTAATGCATACATATCTCACCAAAATGCTTTCCTTAGTGATTATTGTGCTGAATCTTTTGATCTTTCAACATGCTTTGGATTGAGCAGTGTGGGGGGAGGAAGAGCAGTGGCATGGAACTGGAGAAGAACAGGAAAAAAAAACTCATCCTGTGCCCATGGAAGTAAAAAATAAGTTTTTTGTGCATAAAGATGAGGACGGGTACAATTAGAACACATCTTACTTGTCTAATCGTCTTGAAAAGTAACTTATTAAGAGGAAATCTATTAAAATTTAAGGAATTACAGAGAGACCACTGCACAAAGACAATTGACATGAATTCAAAACTTACAATCAGAGTATTGAAAAAATTATCAGAACTACTAACTATGATCTGGTTATAGTTAATTCTGGGTGCCTCAGAAGACTACAAGAAGACAAATGATGTTCAAATCCAGAAAAAGGGAACAGAGATCTGGGAAATTTTGAGCATCTTGGGGAAGATTATTGAACAATGTATTTGTGATCAGTTGGTTAAGAATGTCACAGTTACAAGGGCCAGCATGGCTTTTATTACAAGTAAGTCATGCCAGATTAACCTTACCTCTATTTTTGACAGAATTACCAGCTTAATAGATCAGGGGAATGCCGCAGACATAATCTCAGCAATGAATTTGATAAAGCCTCCGATTATATGTAGATTAATAAAATGGTAAAATATGAGCTAGATTATACAACATAAGACAGTATTTCTGAATGCCTCAATATCAGCTTGGAGAATGTGCTAAGTGGACTGCCACCGGGGGGGGGGTGTCTGTCTTGGTCCTATGCTGTTGAAGATTCTTATTAATGACCTAGATGGAAAGATGGAGGAGGTAATTACCAGATTTGTGAATAATACAATACTAGGAGGAGTGGCTAATTCTTTAGAAGAGAAAGAGAATTGGGAGGAGCAAAGAAAGCATCCCTTCGATAGCTCAGCTGGTAGAATGGAGGACTGTAGAATTGCTTGTACTGGAATCCTTAGGTCGCTGGTTCGATTCCCGTCTCGAAGGACGCTTTTTATTCTCCCCTTTGCCATCATTTCTAAAGTTGCTGTTTATCCTTTGAGAGAAACAAATTATGATCTTGCTTTAAGAGCCGTCTTAGTAGTCTAGAGTTTAAAGCACCAGGCTAAAAAGAGGGAGATCATGAGTTCTAGTCTTGCTTTAGCCATGAAAGCCAGCAGGAACAAATCTAAGATCCTACATCTTAAAAGGAAAAAAAGAAAGAAAGAATAGTATAGAGAGACTTGACTTGGCAGGAATAGAGGGAAGTACTGGGTATTTTGTTAGATCGTAAATTGAACATAAGACAGTTTAATAGGTAAATGCCACTTTTTAAAGTTAAAAACACTTAACAAAACTCAGGTGTTTAAGTTATAGGTTGGTGGACAAAGTGGTTTGGTAATGAGACTTCTGAAATAACTTCTTAGTTGTTGATTGCAAACTTAAAGTAAATTATTGTTCCACCCCATCCTGCTTTATTCAACCCTGTCTCAAATGCTCTGTTGACTTTTGGGCATCAATTTAGAAAAATGAATAAGGTTCAGAATAAGTTGGCGAGGTCATCCAGGAGACCAGCAATGAAGATCCTATGAAGAGAAAGGAATTCTATGAAGGTCCTAAGGTGCTCTGCTCTCCTTTGTTGTAGAGCGCAGGACATGGAATAGTGGGTTTAAGTTATGGAAAGGCAGATTTCAATTGAATTTTAGCAATTGGTTGATAACAGAAAGAACCTGATGATGGGACCAATTATCCAGAGAGCTGGCAGGTTCAATGGATTCAGTCAGATGCTAGAGAGATGTCTGTTTGGGATGCTATAATGTGAATTGTTATACTAATCAGGGAACTGGACTCTAAATTGCCCCTTTGAAAGACACAATTCTATATATTGTCAAGGGTGAGGAAGAGACAAACAATAGCCCAAGCATGCAGTTTACGTTGTTGTGCCAGGTGTTATGTCCCAAATACTCATTTGTGCAATGATGTTGATGCACACATCTCATTTTGATATCATCATAGCTTTGTCAGTCTTGGAGTGAGGGTTGCATTTTCCACTAAGACCTAAGCATTGTTTCCTTCATTGTGGATGTTTTGAAATATGTAGAATACATACAATGTACTATATAAGAAATTGAATGTTTGAAAGTTGAAGCAGCATGTGAAAAATTTGATTTGAATCTCTTCAGGAGTAGTGTATGTTTATGAAAGCACTATTTTCTGATTAATTCCACTCCATTGGTTACCTGGCTTTAATTTGAAATTTTACTAACATCTAGAGGTATAACTGCCCACATTACCTGTGTTCTTTAGGTATATTTAGGTTCTGAAATTTGATAGAATTCTGTTTGTCTTAATACTCAGATTTTTTTTAACAGGAGTGTTGTCCACTTCCAGGTGGAATATATATCATTCCTTCTAGTTTAGAATATATAACAATGATTCATTTAGGTTTTTAAGAGCCCTGGTGGCACAGTGATTAAAATACAGTATTGCAAGCACTACCTGCAGTTCGATTCTCATCGACTCAAGATTGACTCAGCTTTCTGTTCTTCCAAGGTTGATAAAATGAAGACCCAGGTTGTTGGGGGCAATATGCAAATAATGCTTAGAAATTGTAAACTGCACAGAGAGTACTGTAAAATGCTGTGGGGCAGTGTGTAAGCCTAAATGCTATTGCTGTCCTACTTTTACACAATTTAGGTATTTCATGTAATGTGCGATTAAATGATACTGAATTGCTTTTCCTTTCTCCAAACCTGTACTTAGTTTTAGAGCAACATCAAGTAAAAATGTTGTAAGAAACATTTTCCTCACTGTGGTTACCAGTGAATAATTTTTTATGTTTTGATCCCTTTCATTTTAAATAACTGGGGAAATTCACTTCAGTGGTTTTGTTTTGCTCTGTTTAATTTCGTTTCCCTCATGCGCAGTGTGCATGTGGTTAAACTGCCTGGGAAAAAAAGTATCTTCAGGATATGCTCTTAGCCATTGTATGTAAGCAATTATATAGTGGATACTGTCTGGATTTTAGATGGCCTTGATAGCTTCAATGCCACATTGTGTGACCCCATTTGGGAAAAAAGAGCTGATCAGAACGTGGGCGTGTGCTCACTCAGCATTAACTTAAAGAGAAATATTTAGTCTTGTTCAATTGATATTCAGCAACTAGCAGCTATATTAAAGGGTGTGTTCAGCTTTTTGTATTAGTATCGTGAGGAGACATCTGTCACTCAAAACAGGGAAGAGTTACTCCTAACATTGATTGACTAGAGTCCTCCTGTGGGAAAGCATGCTAACTTATTTTAAACTATGGGTGACCCTTGCCTCCTTTTTTGTGGCAATAAAGACATAAGGGGGGCAAAGAGGGTTTAGCAGAACCCCCACAGTTATTTGAGCCCTTCCTTAGTAAAAATGGCTTTCACTTGAACTTGCATTTGACAAGCGTGTTCTGTCTCATTCAGAAGGATCCTTCAAAGGCAACTAATTGAAATGCTTGCACCCCTTCATTCCTTTTCCAAGTCTTTCCCGCCAGGCGCATGCCCTCAGGTTTGCTTAAACTTCAGGGCAAGTAGCATTCACGGTTAATGAGGGTCGGGGTGGGGGGAAGGAACAGACCATGCAGATTTGCCTTTTAAAAAAGAAGTCTGTGGGAAAGGGTTTTTTTAAGTTCCCTTACCCAACCCCTTATGCCAATGTCTGAGAATCTGGTAGCGCTAATAAAGAAGCCGGCTGCTGTTCCCTGCCAAACTTTTTGTTGCACACTTGTTAGAAATTCTTTTTGTCTTTTCCAGTCCTTGACTTCATGAAATGAAACACAAATCAGGTCCCCAGAATGAAAAGTTGCATGTCTGCCTTGTGGCATTTGGAATGAAACTATTCACTGCCTGGATGACTATAAATAGAAAGCCAGTAGCTGCCTAATTCTCCACTTTGAGGTTCTTGCAAAGAAGGCCTCTTCCCTGATGAAGGGGTGACTTCTGAAAGAAAACTTGGCAAGGAATTTTTATCCTTGCACTTCTAGGTAGGGCAGCGTTTTCTCTAACAAAGGTGCATGCTTGGACCCATCGCAAGATAGATCATCTCATCTGTAGGATCGCATGTGAAATTTGAATGCAGAGCCAACACCATTCTTTCTGCATCCTGAAAGATTTCTTTGGCTTTCCTCCAACTGTCGGCTCCTTTTTAACTTGCATTCATTCTTCGGCAAGAAGACTAAATTAGTGGTGCAGAGGGGTGATTCCCCCCCCCCCCCAATTCTGAGGGACAGAACAAGAATTGTGATTGTTGTTGTTTTTTTGAAAGCACGATAAAAGATTTTATTCTTCCAACGGACTTCTGAAGTTGCCGACGTAAAAATCCAATAGCTTACTGTTGCAGTTCTCCAGGCAATTTGCTTGGTTGATTTGGCCATTATGAATGCCTAAAAATGCTGTGTTGTCCTTTTATGCAAAGCGCTATCAGCCATCTTTCTCCTCCCCTTCTAGTCCTTTCTAAAGAAATGGGAAGAGGGAAAGGGAGTTTCTGCCATACTTCCAACAGTTTGGATGGGCATACATGAGCAAAAGTGGTCAATAAATCATCTGCCTGAGCAGGCACTTTTTTAAAACTGTCCCACGTCACCATTGTTTCTGAGTTGTGAGAGCAGGAATTGAAGCCCACTTTGAAGTTTTCTGCGGGATTAATTGCAGTCTGAATGGTTTTTTGTTACGTATTTTTTTGGTCGTCTATTACGGAGGCATAGTTTGTACTCTATACTGTAGACGTCATTGTTTCTATGACTCATATTTGTTACTGCTAATCATAATTAATTTTTAAAATTTGATTCTGCCTACCGTTTCCTTTTTAAAAAAGGTGCAATTCTTAAAGATGATTCTAAGTTTTGCACTCAGCTTGCTAAAGTAAAGAGTGGAAAACATTTTAACCTAAATGTTGTTATTCCCATGCCTCAAATAGCAGTCTTGTATTTCTGTCTTCCCTCCCTCCAGTTCTTTTGTTGCTTGGACATTTGCATGAGAAAACAGTGCAAGGGGCAATGTTAATTTTCAATTGATGCCATCAACTTTTTAACCTGGGCTACTTTTCAGTTTTTATGATGAGTCATTGTTATGTCTACATGCTGATTTCATTGTGATGGTCCATATGTTTTGCTTGTCACTGTTTATGGTAAGGCTTCCTTCACCTAAGAGCACCCTGCTGCCCTTTTGCATTGGCTGTGCCTAGAGGTAGCCCTGCTCTTTTCCCTTTCTAACTAACTTTCCCCTGGGAGCCTGTTGTGAAGTATTGAACACATTGACTCTTTTGTCAGTTTTCATCTTGCTTTAATCTTGGGTGCTTTTGTCCAGTACTCCAATTTTACACAAGAGTTTTGTAAACATTGTCCACCCACCCATCCATAGACGTAAAATTTGTCTTCTATTACTCACAGCTTTGTTCTGTTCGTGATGGCTAGATATTTTTCTTAAAGTTTCCTCTTAGTTAAATTCACTTCATAGTTATATTGGCATATGTATTTGATCTTGGCGAATTTCCTCTGGACACATTGATATTTTTGTTTACCAAAGATCATCATCGTATATTTTGCTAAAGAATATTTGATTTCTTAGCTATAATTAACTGCATTTTTGTATTAAAATATTGTTATTATTTGCTATTCAGGACTAGCTGATAGAAAATTAATATTTACTAGTATTCATTTCCAGCAGGTAATTGTAAAACATAATTTTTTAGCAAATGATACAATTCTTATTTTAATTTACAGAATTGTCTTAAATAACTTTGCAACAGTTTCCCATAAAAACATTGTCCTTTAAGTATAATCTATGTGCAGATCTATTACATACAAGTTAGAAATAGAAAATATTACAGTATTGATTTTTGCTAATAACAGAATACTCCCTATTAATATATTTAACACTACTACACTATCGGTAGTAACATTACTACGTTTATATGGAATGTCTAGATGTAAACGAATGGATTCATAATCTTATCCTACATTCATTTAAGTCAGTCTTTTACAATTTGTTCTCCATGTAGATGATTTATACTACAATTCTACTATCCAGAGACAGCATGACGGATTCTGATAATGCCTTTCATACCTTAGGCATGAAAGCCATCTGGGTGACTTTGGGCTAGTCACTCTCCCTCAGTCCAACCCATCTCACAGGGCTGTTGTTGTGGCGAAAATAGGAGAAAGGAGTATTAGCATGTTCGCTGCCTTGAGTTGTATATAAAAACAAAGGAGGGATAAAAATCAAATAAGTTAATAAAACGTCAGAATTGGAAGGGACCTGTCTGCATTTGAAAAACTACATTTTATCTAAAGCAAATATTGCTCAGATCATTTAAAGAAAGCTACCGTAAAACCTCTATTTGAACGCCATGGCGCTCTATTTTTCAACCCTTCCGCCAAGGTGGCGCTCAAATAGAGGT
>JAOYMU010000001.1:63437632-63450232 GCA_025802295.1 Psammodynastes pulverulentus | reverse complement strand
CTCGGTTCACGAACAATTCGGTTCGCGAACAGAGTCAGTTCACCAATTAAGTTCGTGAACCGAGGTACCACTGTATATCAGGTTCTCATCTAGGATTATGTTAAAGTGGTGAAATGAGAATATTCAAACTGCTGTTACTTAAACTATTGGAACAGTTTGCTTTGTCAAACCTGGATATATAATATTTGATATTTTATCAGTTTCCTTATCAGTGTTTGTGTCTAGGTTATGGAAGTGTACTTATATCATAATTTAAATCCTGTTCTTCTGTCTTGATGTGGGTGCTGCTTATTGTTGAGGGGATGTGGCACTGGCATAAAGTTGGTCATGTTCAGTATTTTAAAAATGCCTGTGGAATGCACATGAGTTTCTGTGTAAGTTAAGAAATGACATTCTACATGAGAGTATTGTTGTATTATATTTAGACTTTTCTTATAAGGAAAATAAAACCTACTGTACAGGTAGACCTTGACTTGCAAAAATCCACTCAGTGACCGTTCAAAGTTACAGTGGCACTAAAAAAAGTGACATGACCTTTTTTCAGACTTATGACCATTGCAACATCCCCATGGTCACGTGATTTACATTCAGATGCTTGATAACTGAATCACATTTAAGAGAGTTGCAGTGTCCAACCAGCTTCACTTAACAACTGGGTTACTAATTTAACAACTGCAGTGATTCACTTAACAAATATGGCAAAAAAAACATAAAATGGGGCAAAACTCATTTGACAAATTTCTCACTTAGCAAAATAAATTTTGGACTCGATTGTGGTCATACGTTGAAGACTACCTGTATAGGAAAAGATGATCTTTTTAACAGTATTGTCTCTGGTCACTCAGGATTTTTTATTTAATGTATGTATTCTAAATAAATCCTGGAAATTGAAAGTGACTTCAATTCTGGAATTATAGTTTTTAATACTTTCAGATTTCATTGTATGCACATGAATTAAATACATATGAATTAAATAAATATTAAATATATTCATTGATAATGCCCCTTTTTAGGGCCACTACAATGTTCTAGACTTTGTGTCAGGACATTTTCCAGAAACAATTTTTCACATTCTGAAAGTGAAGATAAGTAACCAGAATTTGATGGAAAGTATTCTGGTCTGCAAAGAATACTTGCTTGCCCAAAGTTAAGAGTGGGATTTAAACAAAAGTTTGTTTTCCACAGAAACAGGTGAGCACAAGTTTAGCTATCTTAATTTTCTTAGTTGAGTTTGTTAATTGATTCCAGACTCTCATTCTAGACTCTCATCCAGGATACCTACTGCCTTACTTACTATAAGAAGAATGAAAATAAAGTTGATGATGCTGACTTAATGGTGGTACTATACCTAATGGCCAGATTTCTCAGCGGTTTCATGGCAATGGGGGGGTGGATGGAGGGTTTTCTTCCTCCTGCCATGCTCAAACACATAGCCCCTCTTGATAAACACATGCATCCAGACCTGTACATATTTTTAGAATTCATCAGATAATTTGAAAATAGAATTTCTGTTGATCCTGGCATTCAAAATACCTCGTTTTTGTGGTGAGAAAAAGTAGAATATTTCCCATACCATCAACAGACAGACTATGATCTTTCCAGCATTAAATAACACTACCTCAACCTAATGTGTAGCTCTCTGCTTTGGAATGAAAACACTTTAGTTTGCCTGATTCTTCCAAGACTATCCTTATACATGTGGTCCTCAACTTATAACCATTTGTTAGTGACTGTTCAAAGTTGCAATGTCACTGAAGAAAGTGGCTTATGGTTGTTAGTTTCAAACAACCATTGCAGCACATGTGGTCACGTGAGCAAAATTTGGATGCTTGGCAATTGACATGCATTTATGATGCCTGCAGTGTCCTGGGTTCATGTGTTCACTTTTTGCGACCTCATAGTCAATGGGGAAGTCAGATTCATTTAACAGCCACATTGCTAACTTAACAATTACAGTGATTCACTTTACAACTGTGGCAAAAACTTTGTAAAATCGGGCAAAATTAACTACCAGTACTGGTAAATCCAGTATTAACTGTACTGGCAATGCGATCAACTCTGGTTGGGAAAGGAGGATAAGATTATGTAGATTTTAGAAGTCTGTATAAAAATGATTGCCACTATAATGCAGGAATAGAAAGCAATCATTTTTCAAAAATATTTGGATGAATGAAATGTTAAAAGGACCCGTCCTTCCCATGGGATTACTTGAATACAACTTTTGCTTTATGAAATTTATCTGATCAGTCTCATTTTCTTAGTACATTTTATTTCTGATGCCTTTTTAAGAAGTCCACGAAGATGATACAAATAATCTTTTATTTGGTGTGAATATTTCCAAGTGTAACTGTTTCCTTCACATTGACCAAGATTCTAAAGCAATCACAAACAAAGCGAAATCAGGCTGTATCAAGCAAAGTTCTTGTAACTCTGTGAGAGTAGATTATCTCAAACTATTGATGGTGCTCAAATATTTAAGGGGTTCCTAATTTTACACTTGAAAGAATCCTACATATGTTGCTTATGTATAAAATCAAATATGGTATCCATATGTTCATCATCCATTTTTCTGGGATCAGGGTTTAGACTTAATGGTGTTCAACAGCATGAAGTAGGCAGTAAAATACTTTAGGGTTTTATTAAAAATTATTTCACTTTGTTTTGACTTTTAAGTTACTATACGTTCAGATTATCAGAGGTTAATCTGTAAAAATGACTGTCAAAATTGTCAAGGTAGTTGTAAGTAACAATTTTCTCTAGTGTGCTGAGTAGAGAATCCAAGGAATGGGTTAATTCTGCTCTTCTGCTCAGAGACTGAGTCAATCAATCTTTGGTCACGCCTCCTTTGCATAGTTTGGACTCAGTCTCGGCTCAGAGGAGACGTGGAAAGACAGTTCCTTCGAACAAAAGACAGTTTCATTCCTTGGATTCTTCAGAACTTAAAGCAAGATCGTGGCATTGTGTTAGACTTTGCAAAATAGCGAACAACTTGGCTGGCTCCTAAGTCCCTCCGGCATAGTTGCCTCTACCCTTAACCCTTCCAGCATAGTTGCCTCGATCCAGCTCAGAAGGACTGAGCCAAGGTCACTGCCATTTCCCGGCTAGGGCGAGGAGACTAGAACTTCATTCCTGTTCAGATCAATAGAGCCGAATCCCTGGCACCTTCCCGCATCCAGCGGAGGGGACTTAAGTCGCTGCTGAGTTAATTCTGTGTATACTATTGACAGAGAGGCTGGTTGAATCCTGGTGCATACTCGAAAGCAACTAGGCGGGAAAAGCCGCAGCAGCAAGGTTCCGCATAGGAACAAGCCTGCCTTGTCTTGAGGGGCACATAGCTAAAATGGCAGATCCTGTGGCCCCGGGAATGCCAGGGGAAGTGGGGAAGACCAGGGGTTACGGGTCCAGACCCAGAGTCATCTGAAAAGCTCCGCAAGGCCAAAGTCGGCCATTAAAGGAGCAGCGGCCAAATTAAAAGTAAAAGCCCTTTCCTCCCAAAGAGCTTCAAAAGCTGAGGAGAAGGACACCTGGAGGTGCCAGAAGGCCATTGATAAAAGAATTGTAAAGGCTGAGAGGGAAGCGGAGAGAAGGACAGGAGAAAGCCCCCCTGAGAGGAAATGGTTGAAAGTTCCCACACTTTACCAGCACAGCAGTTAAGTCGTTCAATAGTTGTAAAACAACAGATTCCACTGTGTTCTTGGGTCAGGTCACCAGATGGTACCAGAGAACAATCCTCTCAGCCATCCTTTTCATCAGAAGGCAATGAGGTTTTTGTTGATCCACACTCTAATCTGTTGCCAGCAGAAAGGCAGTGGGAGCCACCTCCAAAGTGGATGAAGGCTGCACCAGAGGCCATCTTTACACCCACGGCAGCAGGGCTTCACCCATAGGAGAATCAGGTCTGAAATTGATAATCAGATGAAAATTCTGATGTCAGAGGCCATAGCACAGGGCATCGCTGCAGGCCTACAACAGGGACGTCAGGCTGCTCCTGTGGCACCTGAACTTCCCCTACATCAAGACCAATATATGGCATCCCAGCATCAAAGAGATTTGGCTTTCCAGGGGTCTCACCCCTTCCTCCTTGTAGAGCAGGGTATCGCTCTCAGGAGATGAGGACCAAAAATAGATGGAGCTTTCTGAGGATGAGGGGATGGCTCCAGATCCCCTGGCCTTTGCAGGATTCTTTTGCCCATCCCTCTTAAAGTCCTTATTATTTAAGGCCAAGGCTGCAGTGTACTTGAGGGCTGACGCAGCTACAATGGAGTCAGCATTGGACCTGGTGGACCTGAGTGAGTTAGGGTTTTCAGAGCCAACTGCGGAGAGTGAGGAAATCCCCTCACCTAAACTATTCCCAGACATGATCCAAAGACAGTGGGACCAACCAGGGGTATACCAAGCAGGAATGACAAAATTCCCAAGCGGGAATGACAAAATGTTTTACAATGTGGCCCCGGATCTCTCAAGGCACTGCAACCACAAACTAGTTGGCCCTGTGGTGGCCTTAACATCCTTCACCATCCTGTCTAATGACACAGAGGGTGCTCTGAAGACAGAGGAAAGGAAGACGGAACTGACCCTCCGCAAGGTACATCAGGCGGATGCCTGGGCGGTCAAAGCAGCTACAGCCATCTCATTCTTCAAAAGGGCTTCATTGCTCTGGTTCTGCCAGGTGAAGCGAGGGTTCCCCCTGGTGACCTACGCTTCCACTAGGACATTAACAAGCTGGTAGCAGTTACGGAATTCTTGGTAGATGCCACCTTAAATGCTGCCAAATTTGCTTCCAGGGCCATTGCCTCTTCAGTGGCAGCCCGTCGCCTAGTGTGGCTTCGCCATTGGCAGGCGGACATGAAGTATAAGTGGAAACTAGCCTCTGCTCCCTTCAAGGGCAGCAAGCTGTTTGGACAGGCCCTAGAGTCCATTCTGGTGGAGACTGAGGACAGGAGAAAGGTCTTGCCTTTCCTATACAGGCAAGCTGACCGCCGACCCTCACCTGATTTCCATAGGCCTTTCTTTCAGTCCACAGACATGGGATTTGACATCCTTCAATCCCAGAGGACGTACGCCCACAGACAGGACCGACAACCGGACAGATCCAGGTTCAGAGACAGAAATAGACAACATTTCCAAGGCAAGCGACCATTTTGTGGCACAGGCAGTCACCCTTTCACTACTCCAAGTGATGACTGATTCAACCCTCCCATTGGTGGGCCCTTAAGCCTATTCGCCAACCAATGGGAAGCAACCATGACAGATAGCTGGGTCCTGAATATAGTGAGAGTAAGTCTCACCCTCGAATTCCTCTCCACATCCCCAGGTTCCTTCATACGTTGCCCCATATTAAGGGACAAGACAAAAAGGAGCCTCATGGAGACAGCATTCAAGCCTTTCAACCGGTTCCAAAGCGCCAACGGGCAGGGGTTCTACTCCATCCTGTTTGTAATCCCAAAGACCTGGTGGGGGGGAGAGCAATTCTGGACCTGAAAAGATTAAACAGACATTTAATTTACAGGAGATTCAAGGTGCAGTCCTTCCAGTCAATATTGGGGAGTATCCGAGAAGGCGACTTCCTAACATCCATAGACCTGATGGAGGCATACCTCCACGTACCTATCCTACCATTCCACCGGCGGTTCTTATGGTTTCACCATGTGGGCCGACATGATCAGTACAAGGCCCTTCCATTCAGCCTAGCCTCAGCGCCCAGGACTTTAACCAAATTGCTGTCGGCACTGTTGGCACACCTCGGGGTGATTCCAGTGTGCACCCAATGTTACCTGGATGATAAATTCATACAGTCATCCTGTTCCTTCCAGGTGGCAGAGGATCTACAGATCACAATCCAAGCCCTACAGGATCATGGATTTTCCATCAATTTCAACAAGAGCCATCCGGCTCCTTCCAACTGACTTCTATACCTGGTGCGGTCGACCACTCAGAGTGGCTTCCCCAGCAAACACCCAGGTTTTACACCAGATTTGCAACACCAGGGGTGGAAAGGGCCAATGTACTCGGCAGTCCATGGCCCCAAAGGCTACTATATGCCTTTCCTACTCTTCCCCTCATTCCAGAGATAATCAAGAAGGTGCTAGCAGAGAAGGCAGAGATCCTGCTTCTAGTCCCCACTGGCCCAGACGTCTGTGGTACACAGATCTGGTCAGCCTGTTGGGATCCAGGCCTGAAGGATCTCTCAGGACAGAATCTCCCTCAGGGGGCCTTAGTTCATCTGGAACCACAATGGCTCCAACTGACCATATGGCATTTGAGCGGAGAGCTCTGAGGCAGCTCAATTTCTCCAACAAAGTCATACAGATGATTCAGGCCTCTAGGAGGCCTTCAACCAACAGAATCTATGACTCAACTTGGAGAGCCTTCTGTGGCTGGTGCTCCAAGGGTCACATTGATCCCATCTCTTATCAGTGATCCAGATCCTGGAATTCCTTCAGGAGGGGCTGGACAAGGGCCTGTCGCCTAATACCATACGCAGGCAAGTAGCAGTTCTGGCTCAGAGTTATCCTGTGGGGATCTGGAGGCCCTCGCTCAACACCCGATTGTGTATAGTTTCATTAGAGGTGCAACTAAACTAAAGCCTCCTGTGGTACACAGGTACTCCACCTGGAACCAGCTTAAAGTACTACAAGCTCTCACATCAGAGCCATCAGAGCCATTATGATCAGCCAGCCTGCGCTTCCTCGAATTCAAGGTGGCCTTCCTTGTGGCCATCACTTCGGTCAATCAAATATCTGAACTGGCAGCCCTCTCTATAAGAGAGGACCTTTGCATATTCCATACAAACAAGGTGGTTCTGCAGTTGGATCCCTCCTTCCTTCCCAAGGTGAATTCCTCATTGCACAGGGCATAGGAAATAATCTTGCCAGACTTCTGCCTGAGCCCAACATACGCCCTAGAGAAGAAATGGCACACCTTGGACGTCAGGAGGGCCCTCCGCACCTACATCAAGAGGACAGCCTCTCTTAGAAGGACAGAATCCCTGTTTGTATCTTTCCAGCCCTCTGTGCTGGGTAACAAGGTTACATCATCGAGCATAAGATGGTGGATACGGGCATGCATTGCCAAAGCTTACGAGCTTCAGGCTCTCCCATTGCCCAAATGAGTGACAGCCCATTCCACCAAAAGCGCAGCCACGACGGCTGCATGGGTGACACAGGCCTCTATTGACATGTGTAGGGCAGCGACATGGTCTTCCCCATCCCCATTCATAAGATACTACAAACTGGACACCTTCGCTTCACCTGAAGCAGCCTTCAGCAGACGGTGCTTCAGAAGGTGCATATAGGCTTGGGGACTCAGGACCAGACTGCTACCCATTCTTAGGACAGCCGGCTTTGGTATGTCCCATTCCTTGGATTCTCTACTTAGCACACTGGAGAAGAGGCGTTGGTCTTACCTGATACGCTCCTTCTCGGTGTGTTGAGAGAGAATCCAACTCCACTTTGGCGACCATCTGGTCCAAAGTCCAGGAGTGGCCAGAATCAGCACTGGAAATATGTCAAGTCAATCGGTATGCCTTCATCGAAACTGGGCATGCGCAGTCTAAGGAGGCATGACCAAAGATTGATAGACTCAGCCTCTTATTAGAAGAACAGAGTTAACCCATTCCTTGGATTCTCTCTCAGCACACCGAGAAGGAGCGTATCAGGTAAGACCAATGAACGCTCCAGCTAGATAAAAAACAAAAATTGTCAAAGTTCAGTAAGTAACTGCTGTAGGTATTGGATTTTTATATCTTCAAATACTTCTGCATCTGGTCTTAAAGACTCAAATAGTTCTCCGTTTGTATCCATTACTTTAGGTCTTTTAAAATCTGCGGTTTCTTTCAAAGCTTCTTTATGGTTTTTCAGTTTCATTACTTTTAGTTTAGTTTAGTTTTAATTTCCAAAGCATACATAAGTTGTCCAGAATCCCTAAGCAGTGTTGAAACTTAATAAAATAAACGAGTTCCATTCCATTAATTTTCAGTACAAGTTTCAGTCACTATTTCATTCTTTTTACTTCATTTTCTTCTTGATGTTACAATTATCTTTTCAGACTTCTTTTGCTCCTGTAGCATGTACATCTGTTTCACGAATACATTAATATTATGATCTTCCCATGGACTTTTGCATTATCAATAAAGCAGATACTTTAAACTGTCAGTATTCCATAAGAAATGTGTACAACCAATACCAAGGGATTGTTTTTTCCTTGTAGAAATTGTTTTATGGTTTATATTTTAAAACATTTTTTTCAGTGAATATTTAGCTGATATTCAGTGAATATTTAAGACCCATCTTAGTAATTTAAAAGCTTTCTTCTGGAACCTCTTTTTAGTTACTGACAGTGGCATTCCAAATAATACATTGCCTTTGAAAAGAATGCATGATTTATTTGCTGATTTTCAGATATCATTTCAGGAGATGCTTTTTAGTACAGCTGCTTAAAATATTTACGGTAATCATTAATGGATATTGATTGCACAGCCCTCTGATAATGCTGATATTACAGAACCAGTAATTGAAGGGTTTCTAGGTCAAGAATATTAAATGTATTGAACATTGTACTTGGTGATCCTTGCAGTTATGGTTTGGCATACAAGAATGTTTTTTGCCCTTGGAGCATTTCCAGTACATACTTCATCAACAGTATTTGTCAACAATATTTTCCTTAGCCCAGGTTATAGTATGGAAATACTTCTTAGATTTTTCTTAACCATTTTGCTGAAGGGAGATTGTGATAATCACCTGCCATGTAAGTTCTGCACTTCAGCATGTACTAATGGAAGATATCTATCTATCTATCTATCTATCTATCTATCTATCTATCTATCTATCTATCTATCTATCTATCTATCTATCTATCCATCTACACATTTAGAGACCTCTTGACTCCTTAGCAGTCCTGTGCAGTTTACAAATAAAGAGTAAAAAAGAGATCCTATGTAGTGGAGGGGAGAGAAACACTGAGCTGTTTTAACAGCACAGCATTTTGTTTCTAGAATAACAACCTCCTGGAATTTCAGGAATTTAAAATTTTTAAATATCAGGGCTATGGAGTTTGATAAACGCTAGCAAAAAATTTTATGTTCAGTGTAGTGGAGCCCACAGCAACTACATTGGGTCTTCCTGGTATAGCTTCAAGTTGAATATACACTAATATTGAATAGATAGAATTCTTCAACTTGGACCAGTGGTAGAGTCGGTCTTGTAAATTTTTTCAGTTTAAATATACACCCATTTTCTGGAACCACAGCCAGTAGATTTTGTGGTAATACTTGGACTTTAGAAGACAGGGTATGGTCATTGTTGTTTGGTTATAGGGAGAATGATTTTATTGTCTTGCCAAAAGAGTTACTGAAATTTAGCCTGAATGTTACCTTTCTGTTTAGGTGATCATAAGAAACATGGATTGTAATATACAATTCATTTCAGTTGCATAATGGTATATCGGAGGCAAGACATGTTTTGATTACAAAAGATAAAATAACCATTTAGTTGGGAAGGAAGGGAAGAGGGAAGGGAAGCGATCCTAAAAGTTCCCAAAATCTTATGAGGGAATATTTTGAAGGTACAAGGGAGATAAGTAGATATCACTTAGGTAAAATTTAAAGGTAAGAAACATGCAGTCATGTATGCCGCATAATTTGCTCTCATTAAATGGGTTCTAGAAAGCACATAGGTGATTGCTTCTGAGCATGAAATGTTTGACATTTTTCTGTATTCATTTACAGGATAATATTCTAAGGCTACATGTTAAAGATGGACAGTTACGTTTCTGAAACTAAATATCAGGGAATGCATGAAATGAGAATTTTATTTTTTTAAATCTGGAACAAAGCATTGTGTTCCAGAGTTTCTGCTGAACAGTTTCGAATCAAGCCTTGATTCCATAGAACTAAAACTCAGTATGCTTTGGTTGATTGGAGTTTTGGACAAAAGAAAACCTGGTTTAGAGACAGGCGGGAAGGGCCATTGTTAGTGTATCACCCTTTTTTCCCTTTTCAGCAACTCCCAATGTGACATACTCCATTTGACTCTTCTACCCATCCCATCTTCCCAGGGCCATCCCCAGTCTTTCAGTGTGGTATATCCTACCGGCTCCCTGGTCTTCCCAAAATTTTCTCTCCTTTTGCTTCTGCTTAGTTGCTAATATTTCTCCTGTTCCAAAAGTTCCATTTTGTTGCATGTATAAACCAGAATGTGTATTTTTGTTCAGACACAAGATTACTCCAAACCAGGTGCTGTTCTAGATTTTTAGTAAATCCCAGCTAATGCAAATTTTTAGTTAACAATGGCTAACTGAGAACTGGAATTTCTGTTGCTGGGCAGCATCGTCACCACATTGCTTAGCAATATCAATTCTAGCAGTGGTTGTGTTGTTGTTAGGTAAGAAACTCACATGCCTCAACGTGGGAAGAGGAATCCAGAAGCATTTGCGTGTGATGCTGAAATTGTGTCCAGGGAAGCAGGCCAGCGGATGAGAGCTATGGGCAGGAGGGTCAGCACTAAGGATTACGGTGGGCAGATGCTTCAGAATATGGACAGCGGGTCCTTCCGGGGATAAGACCCCCCATGCCACCCAGAGGCTCAGGAGAACAGCTAGGAGAGCAACCTGCAATAGTAACTTGCTATCTTCTGCTGGCTTTCCATTGACTTTGCTGGCGAGAAGCCAGCAGGGAAGGTTGCAAATGGCAATCCTGACCACAGAACACTGCAATCATTGTAATTATGAGGTGGTTGCCAAGCATCTGAATCACAATCACATGACTGTGGGACAATGCAATGGACACAGCTTCAAGGACCAGTTGTAAGTTCCCCTTCAAACTCTTGCTGCACATGTGGTTGTAACCACAAAGACTATTTGTGCACCTATTTATGAACCTTTAATCCCTTAATTTGGAATAGAGTCCGGGTGACTGGATGGAGCTGAGTGTTTACTGGCCAGTGCCCTTCCTGATGCCATGTAAAGTTCGCAGCAGATATTTTTTTTCTTTGCTTTCTAGGAGAGATACAATTTTCATACCTAAGATTGAACTCTCAGCCTTCCGAGTGAGAGACGAGCGTCTGCACCACTAGGCTACTATGCCATTCTTGTGTCTGTGTTTGCAAAATACCAATATGAGAATGAGGAAGGAGGCATACACGAGATATCCCATTCATTTTATGAGTTTATTCACTATCATCTTTGCTTTTCTCTCTGGGGATAGAATAAGTTGCATTACCAATGGGCTGAGATACCATAAAAGGGCGTGAATCATAGAAATATTAGTAATTTCTAGGTGTATTGAATGTATTGGATAGGTGATTGTCAGTTTCCAGCTGTTGCTGATCCAGAAGTTTCATATACTTGCAAAAAGATGCTTGCAAGCTTATTTGTGTAATTGCACCTGTCTAATAAGTCTGGCATCAACAGTTTGGAATGATATGTGAAATCGAGATTAGATTTTTCTCCGATTTAACAGAAACCAAATAAGGGCAAGAAGTTAAATAATAAATAATAAATAAATAAATATATCAAATACATATCTTATACATTTATTTATAATAAATAAAAAATAAATATATCAAATACATATCTTTTACAGCTGTCTTCTAAAGTAAACGAAGAAGAGTGTATTAGCACAGTTAAAGGACACTACAAAATGTACAAGTGTTAATATAAAAATTAAATGAATATCAGTATTCTTGGTGGTCACTTAAAAGCTGTGGAGAAATGCTCATGTCCTTCTGTGATGTAATAATGCAGATCCCTGACTCACCTGTGCTTTAAAAACAGCATAAAACATGGCATGCATATCGAAGGCAGTAGCCTCTAATTGTAAAGCCAAAAAAATAATCTCACGGCTACCTTGTTACGTGCAACCTTAGCTCTTGGTGCATTGATAAGAAGTTAGCAAAAAGAATTACCGAATTATCCAGTAGTGAGAAGGTTCCATGTATATTAGAGATGTGAAAAGAGGACATAAAGAATTTTGAAGTTTTTAGTCTATGGAGGTGGAGTATGGTTACTTAGAATTTGTTTTGTACATCTGGAGTAATGAGTATGAATATTCCTGGTAAGTAATAGAACAATGGAAAGCTCAATTAGAGAATGAGGTTGCTTCACCATCTGTAATGTACTGATTAGGAAAAAGCTGAAGACTGATAAGCTAGCCTTCTTTTTTTAAATGGAAATCTTCACAGAATGATTTAGATTAGAATCTCTTTACCACATTTGATGAGATTACACCTGTTAAATGCAAATAAGCCTGGAAAATAAAATTTAGGGTCAAATCACCCAGATGCCTCCTTACTTTTTTCACTGTTAAAATAGAAATGCCGATTATAAATTCAATTCTTGGTATATTGGCATTTTGTTTCCTGCACTCTGTGACAATAAAAACTACTACTATGCCCCCTCAGTCATTGTGAAGATAAATGTAATTTTTGCCTGAAAATGATGAAATCCAATAAACTATTTTAGTACATCCTTGAATCCTGTGTTCAGGTTGTTTCTTCTTTTTGAGAGACAGTTAAATTATAGTGGTTAAGGCAGTGGTTCCCAAACTTTTCCGGTCCGCGGCTCACTTACGTGCTTCCGATTTCTTCCGCGGCTCCCTTAAAAAAT
>JAOYMU010000001.1:63426089-63437532 GCA_025802295.1 Psammodynastes pulverulentus | reverse complement strand
ACGATGGTGCCGCGGCTCCCCAGGGAGCCACGGCGCACAGATTGGGAACCACTGGGTTAAGGTGATGGTCTAGATTTAGAAACCAGGAAGCTCTAAGTTCCAGTCCTGTCTTAGGTATGAAAGCTGGCTGAGTGACCTTAGACTGGTCATTTCCTCTCAGTCCAACCCATCTCACTGGATGGTTGTTGTTGAAAAAAATAGGAAGGTGGTTATATATATTTTCCGCTTTGACTTATTTATAAAATGATAAAGACAAAGTAAAAACCTTAACAAAAATATTCTCTTCATTATACTTGTTCAAAGATCAACATCCTTTTCTGCAGCAACATATACTTTGCTTTAATCGATTTAAACAAATATGAGATGCCATAGATTTGGCTGTCATAAGATTTTGAATTAAAAAAAAAAGGTTTTTTTATTATTTTATTTTAAAGGTCAGTAGACTAGCTCTCCTAAGAGCCCTCCATTATTGGGTTCAGTTCTGGTGTTTGTAGTCTTCTATTGCAATGCTATATATACTCTCCTTGGAAGCAAATAACACCAGACTGATAAGACTTTTGCCAGAACTATATGAAATTAGGTGGCTGTTTTGCATCCCAGTTGAGAACCAAAGAGTATTATATTAGAATAGTAAGTGGAACTTGAATAGAATATGTGTTTGTAAGCATAATTACATCTTAAAGATTAAGTTCAATAAAATATATCTTTTGGGGGATCCTGCAATTTATCCTTTGATCCATGTTGGGTATTTTTCCTTATTCCAAGGGTCCTGGTCTCCTGTTGAAAGTGATGGAATAATCTGGTCAGCATCTGCCATATTGAGAAACCAGCTCCTAAAACAGCTTGCCTGGGAGAAAGTTTGTGAAATAACGCAGTAACATGTTTGCAGTAGTATGCTTTCTTTTTTTGTTGCTATTTAATATTGGTCTTCCCTGACTACTATTACAAATCAGTGGATCTTATATATTGTAGAATTTCATGTACCATGAGGTACACATGTTTTCTTGATACTAAATTCCATCTTCTTGAAAGGTCTTCTTTGTAAATGTCCATTGAGCTAGATGTTGAATGCACAGGGATTTTTCATTGACAAAGATTTGGAATTCTTTGAGAAGAGCTGAAATCTGGAAATCAGATTTTTAATAGGATATAGGGCAGAATTGCTTTATAGGTTAGGAATAAGTGGTAGCAGTGGCCTGATAAATAAGCCAATGTTGGATTTTCGTTTGTGTAAAATATATTTGATGTTTAGAACTTAAATTCTGCAGTACTAATACATTAATTCATGGGTTATTCTTCTGCCTTTTTAATTTTACGATGATTAGGTTGATACCAAAAGCAGGTGATAATTAACTTTATTGGGTAAGGGTCATACTGCAAGAGGCAACCAAGCCAGAAATTGGCTTAACTATTTATAGCTCTGTACATACTTTTTAAAATCCTGTGTCAAATCCTGTATCATTCTTTTGGTCCCCTCCGTGTATGTCTGCTAAATATTGTTTCTTACTGCAATGCTAAGAATCTACATTTGGAAGTAAACTTTATTGGTTTCACTGAATTCATTTCCAGGTGTGTATATTTAGAAAATTGCAATCTATTTTAAAAAGGCCAGCGCATTGAAGTATGGGCCCACAATAATCGATTGGCTTTGATAAGGTAGCTTCCTTCACAAAATCAAAATATGTATAGTTCTCTCCCTATGATTAAACTATCATGCATGCACTTAATTGAAGATAGCTAGTATTTAATTCAAAATAATGCAGGATTGGCTGTACATTAAACTTTAGTTCTCTCTTGTAGTTTTAAAATGAAACAACCAGTTACCATTGTATGATGTTAATTCATTGTAGTTTGATTGAGCATATAATACCTTCAAAATGTATTTAATTGGTGGTTGCCATTACCTTGCTTTAGGAAATTACTAACTTACTAAATAATGGATGGATATAGAATTGCTGAGCATTTTCAAATTTTACATTAATATACAGAGAATCGTCTAGCTAATTCCTATTTTTTCTGTGAAATACAACCCTCTGAGCCTGAAAGTTGATATTTTGGTCTAACTCCCATCAGCCTCAGTCAACATAGCCAAGGTTTGGATAATGGAAATTGTAGTCAATTGAACATCTAAAACAGGGGTGTCAAACTCATTTTCACTGAGGGCCACATCAGCGTAATGGTTGCTCTCAAAGGGCCAGTATAAGTATACTGTAAGACAGTATAAATGTAACCAAATGTCCTAAAGACAATCGGAACTTTGCAGCTCTCGCGGGCCACATAAAATGACGTGGCGGGCCACATTTGGCCTGCGGGCCTTGAGTTTGACACCTGTGATCTAAAAGATCCAGATTGGGGGAGGGTGTTTAATGATACTATTTGAAATATTAAGAGTAAAAAAAAAATTTTTTTTTCTTAAAACAAATAATTGGATCCTGATTTTTAAGAAACCATGAAAGGATTTTAACTCGTATTTCCTTGACACATTTTAATTTTTAACAATAATGAGGCGGTATTGACTTATTCAAGAAATAATACCGTAAATATTTTCCTAATATTCTATATATGCCAATACATTTTAAGCATTTTCTTTATCAAATAAATTTATTCTGGTAACAGTAGAAAGAATAAGGACTCAGTATGAGGCCTGACAGATGCAGTATTAATGTTTGTTCTGATTCTTGGTGCTGATGAGTTTTGCAAACTCCAGAAGACATCCACATTTTATTCAAATAGTGAAGGACTCATTATTTGCAAATAGTGTCTGCAGAGAGAGAAGAATATGAGAAAATACATAGACGCTTAAGGATGGAAATGTGGATCAGCAATAGGGTTAGATTAATTTTTATAGCAATTTCCTGAGTTGACCATTGTTGGAATCAGGCTTTGAGTAAAAAGGGCAAGAATATGCTAAAATACTGTAAAATCAAATTTCTGAGTCAATAAATACTTTTCTTGCTGCTGTTGCATTAACACATGAACTATTTCTATATTAAAATCTTAGGATGACTAATCACTGTATTGATATATTAAAGACATTGGCTTATCATTTAAGGCGCTTTGATACTGGTAGCATTTTTCTTCCTTGCATTCTTTTTTTCTTTCTTTTCTTTTTTTTTTGCTACAATAGTTTCTTGCTTTTACAGTTCCTTTTGCATACAGCTTGAGAAGGGGGAGGTCGTGGAATGGCTTTCTTAAGTAGGCTTTTTAAAAACTACATTAATTAAAGCTGTGTATTATTTTTTTCCCCTTTCTCTAGACCAGCATGTTTTGGAAATTTGATCTTCATTCATCATCCCACATAGACACACTTCTAGAGAAAGAAGATGTAACACTGAAGGAACTGATGGATGAAGAAGATGTGTTACAAGAGTGTAAAGCTCAAAATCGCAAACTTATAGAATTTCTTTTGAAATCAGAATGTCTGGAAAATCTAGTATCATTCATTATAGAAGAGCCACCTCAAGACATGGATGAAAAGATCAGATACAAGTAAGAAATATGTTTAATCTAAAAGCTGGACACTGAAAAATTAGGAAGTTGGGAAAAGACATTTTGCATGCTACTAATTTTAGTTTAGGAAAGTGTGGGTTGTATGCTAAGATAGATATCTCAAAAAAAAAATCCCTTTCATAACTTGCTAAGACCATGTCAAATAAAAATAATTGCATCAACAAAAAATATTTATTGTTACGACTAATATTTGAACATTACTTTATCTTATTCGGGTTGGGCAGTTAATTTTCCCAAGGGGGCCACATGAGAAACTGGGATTGTTGTGAAGGTCGAATCAATAGGCTGAACTTAAATTCTGCTCAATTGTGTGTGCAGTTGTTCTGAGCCAGCATTAGCAGAAGCAAGAAACAGACTCCTTGTCATGAAAACCCCCTCTTTATTTACCTCTTGTGAATTAATGGCATTCACCCACGGAAAAGTTCAGGCAATAGTCCTTCAAAGAGTTAACTGAAGTAACAGACCTTATCAGTTCCTTGCAATAATTGCAAGGCCATGAGCTCCCAGCCAAAAGGCTGCAGTCTCTGTGGCACAAAATACAATGAGCAAAACCTTCAGAAAGTTGAACTGTTGTCTCCTGACAACCACTCTCCTTTCCTTTTATTTATTCCCCAGTCAGGGAGGGGCCATTCAGCATCCACATGTGCTTTGCTTCCTGAGTCAACTCTTTGACCTCCATTGTTACCCTCTCCTAACAGCTCTGCGCATACATGCGTCTGGAACAGGCCCCAGCTGTTCTTCCTCCTCACTCATAACAGCCTCCAAAGGCAGCTGCCTCTCCGATGGCTGGGGAATGCCGGACGGCCCTGGTTGTATCTCTGTGTCCGACACAGAGCATCCATCAGAGCCTTCCCCAGTCTTCAGAACTGGCCCAAGTTCCTCCCCAACCTCCTCATCGTCCGATTCTGCCGCCAGCCCTACTGGCAGCTGGTGGGCCACAACAGCGGTGTACATTTCATTTGATTGCTAATTTCTGGTTGATCTCACGAGGGTTGGACAGGAACAGCCGAAGGGTCGGATATGGTCCAGGGGCCATAAGATGCTGAGGTCTGATCTTTCTTGAAGTGATTTACAATCAGCTTTTCTAATAAAATATTAGATATGTTAGTAATATTCGCAATAGCAATAGCACTTAGACTTATATACCACTTTATAGTGCTTTATTGACCTCTCTAAGCAGTTTTACAGAGTCAACATATTGCCCCCAACAATCTGGGTCCACATTTTACCTACCTCAGAAAGATGGGAATCTGAGTCAACCCGGAGCCTGGTGGGATTCGATCTGCCAAATTGTAGGCTGCCAGTAGTCAGCAGAAGTGGCCTGCAGTACAGCACTCTTAACTACTGCGCCACAGAGGCTCTTCTTATTAATTTTATCGGTACTTTTAGTTATTACTAATAATAAGTAATAAAATACAAATGTAAATTAAAGCAATATAAAATTAATAGATTCAGTTAAAAATGAAGGGATGAAGGAAAAACAAAAATGTAACAAAAGCCATTCACACAACATTGTGTTCATGCAGGGACTTGGTGAAGAGAGATCCTTTCCATATGGCATCCCCAAAAATGTAATTTAAGAAACTTAAATTACTTTTATGAATATGATAAATGAAAATGTTTCAAAGTATAGGCTTTACAGGTCTTGGTAGGTGCAAGAACCTCAAATCATGCTTCTAGTTTAGAGCCATATATATTAAAATCAAAACTTTGAACTGCTCAACAGATGATTGACAATTGGTGCATTTGCTTCAACAGAGGAGTAACTTGGAGGATCCACTGCCCCACCTAGTAACCTAGCTACTGTATTCTGCATCAGCTGAAAGTTCCACATCTCTCTGTACAGGCAACCTTGTAGAAAACATATTGTAGTAATACTCCTAAGTGAGATAACCTGCATGTGAACATCTATAACTCATACAATCAGATCTTTACCAAATTTTTGTTGCTGCAGAAAAACATAAGGGAAAAATGAAGCATAGGATTGATTTTACCTTCCAACAATCTCTTCTTCCAGAAGTGCATAACTATCTCTTATTTCCTAATTTTTCAGAAATGAATAGTGTATATTTTTTTCAACTATATTTGTGGCTGCGTTGGAGAGCAATCATCCCTGTTGGGAGGAAGGCTCAAGCAAGGACTTGCTAAGTAAACACAAATAGAGCTAAGTCTGACTCCCTCCCCTTGAATACTTTAAAGCCTTATCCGGTTGAGATTCCTGTGTAATAGGCAGGGAACAACAAAGTAGTTAGTTTGAACTCTACATGCATAGGTCTAGTTGTTTGCTCCTGACAAGCTGGTTACTATTGTATGTCACACCCAATGACCACTTGGATCCTAATTGTAAAAACCGAAAGTTGTTTATGGAGGTTTTTGTGAGCTCCGTGGCCTATGGAACAGTGATCAAAATAGATTTTTCTGTTGTGCCTTGAGCTGATTGTCAAATCGTCATTCCTGATTGCTTGTGGGAGTATTTCTTGCTACATTTCATACTAACTCTCCAAAGGGTTTCTCACTTGGCCCTGTAAGACTTACAGCCTACTGTGGTTCCCGTTGCTAGTTTTTGCCTACTGGAGGTGTACCTCTAAGTGGCTCTGTCTTGGGTTTGTTCCCATTCCTCTACCATGATGCATGAACGTCTCATAGGGAAGTGCTGATGTTGCTACACTGACCGGCTGCAACTTTGGAGGCTTTCTGGATTCAGCTTACTCTTTCCAAATTGATTCGGTGTATATCCTTGGAGACCTGTATATTATTACACTGCTTTTTTTATTCTCAACTTTTGCTTTTGGTAAGAAGCTGGAGTTTGTGTCAGGGCTAGATCTGATGATGATAAGGATACTTTATATTGTTTGTATAAATAATGTCTATTTATATATATAAATCAGTTGAAGAAACATCTATAAAGTAGCTTCATTGAAATATTATTTTCAAATGGAAGTCCTATGAAACCTGCACAGATTGTAAAAGTTGGCTGGGTTAATTCAGAATGTAACAGGCTGCGAAATAATAATGTATGCCTTTTTTTAAATTTATGGCTTTGTAATTCTAGTAAAATAAAACCTCAACTATTTTCTTTTAGATATCCAAATATATCTTGTGAGCTGCTTACTTCCGATGTTTCACAGATCAATGATAGACTAGGTGAAGAGGAATCATTACTAATAAAACTGTACAGTTTTCTTCTAAATGAGCCACCTCTAAATCCATTATTGGCCAGTTTCTTCAGCAAGGTTCTGAGTATTCTTATTAGCAGAAAACCAGAACAGGTATTTGTTTTTCGAATTTTCATGTTTGAGAGTCTGTCTTTCTAGTATCGTCTGGAGATATATTTTTGAATGCTTGATAGAATTGTGTTGGTTTAACTGAATCAATAGGAGGTCAGTCTGAGCATTGTTTTGTACCTAATGGATTTGAATGATACACACACACACACACACACACACACACACACACGTACGTGCATACATACATATACATATACATATTCAGAATTAATCATGACCCTTTGCTATAACTTTCAATTTGAAAAATTTGCCAGTCTCATAAGTTACTTACAGTAATTGAATATATATTTTTAAATAACAAAATTTTAAAACAAAACAAAACCAAGTGTCTGTGCTTTATTTTAAATGTTCTGCCTGCTCAGAAAAAAAAATGGAGCATGGGGACTAAAAAAATTTTTTTTTGACATTTTGGGTATGTACCTTGCAACAAACAGTATTTAGTAAAAAATACCCATCATAATATATTCAATGTTATAAATGAACTTGTTCAGCAAATTCAACAACTTATAAATTGATACCAGCAATTTCTTCAGAATCATCTTGTTTTGCTTTGTTGGATTCAAAATGTTTTAGAACATTCTTGTTCATATTTTTCCAGATTGTGGATTTCTTAAAGAAAAAGCATGATTTTGTAGATCTCATAATAAAGCACATAGGAACCTCTGCTATTATGGACTTACTACTCAGGCTACTGACATGCATAGAACCTCCACAGCCAAGGCAAGAAGTATTAAATGTAAGTAATTTATTCTATTTCAAAATCCATATCTGAATAATACATTTATTAGGTCACTTAAACTTAATAACAGTTACTGTTTCAAATTCTTCAAACTCTTTATGATTTATAGTGGCAAACAAATCAAAAAGAAATACAAGGGAGAAAAAAGAATCAACTGATGATGCTACATTTACTATTTAGGGAGTTTGGAGTAAATACAAATTTAAAATTAGGTTGTATATGAAACTTTCAGAATGCACGTACAGTTCTCCCAAGAATTGCTGTTGTAAAGAAGGCAATACTGTCTTGATCTCTGCAATTGAAGACTTTGGAAAGTGCTCTTTTGACCATGAGAAAACACCATATAATCAGTTTAAATTTATTTAAATTTTTTGGTGCATTCCCATCTGTTCTTATTACCTTCTTCATAGGCCTTTGAATAATTTTCCATTCTTTAGTCATTTCAGGTGATGCTAAATGTTTTCTTCTGACTCTTTACATACCCATATATGTTGGGGTTTTTTTTTTTTCATATCTTATACATCTCTCCAAATCCTGTGTATTTTATCCCTTGTTTTTATTTCTTTTTGATATCCAATTTTCCCTTTAAAAACCTTTTTGGTGTATTAAGTGAGAACATATTGCAGCTTAACTATGTTGGTGGTCTCTTGACAATGTATTGAAAAGATAATAACCTGACTGCAAATCTACAGAAAATGTAAAAATAATGTGTATCCGTATCAGATGACAGGCTTGACTTACTGAGAAGGGTAGGTTTCTGGACTGTTGATTTAATTATGCAGGCTTGCATAAGTACCGTGTTTTCCTGAAAATAAGACCCTGTTTTATATTTTTTTGCCACCAAAAAAGACACCAGGTCTTATTTTGGGGGGGATGTCATCCACTGACTAACCTCGCTTGCATGCGTCGCCCCCGGCCTCCTTTTCGCTGTCAGAGGCCTTCAGGAACTTCTTCTGCAGCTGGCAAGGCTTTCCTGAAAGCCTCTGCAGCGGATAACAGAACTCCGGATTGATCCGGAGCTTTATTATCAGCTACAGAGGCCTTGAGGAAAGCCTTGCCAGCCTTGCCGACTGCAGAAGAAATGGGCCAGCAAGGCAGGTGTCAGGGTGTCCAAGTCCTGGCTACAACTGTCAAAGGTGAGTAGTAGGGCAGCTCCACCTGCCCATCCCCCCCAGCTTAATTTTTACCCGTGCACTCTGCAGTGGTTGGGATTTTAATTAGGACTTATTTTGGGGATAGGGCTTATATTGGGCACACGTGTAAAAATCAAGCTAGGACTAGGTCTTATTTTCGGAAAAACAGGGTAGAAAATAGTTATTTCTTAAATAATTTTCAAAGGTGCATAAGAGTGAACTATTTTCATGATGTCATTGTATAACAAAGTAAATAAATAGCATGCTATACTCACTGATAGTACTTGTAGTTTCCTTTTTGCAAATTTTGAATATGTTAGAATTTCTGGGAATGCACTTTAGTGTTAAATAGCACCAGTGGGTGGATTATGCAATAATTATATTTAGTCTTAATTCTGTAAGGTGATTTTTTTTTTAAATAATTACCATATGTCTCCACAGTGGTTAAATGAAGAGAAAATTATTCAGCGGCTTGTGGAAATCGTACATCCTTCTCAAGATGAAGATGTAAGGAAGATATTTTACAATTCATGTTTAGTATTATAAACTAGTTTGCTTGTATTCTGCTTATAGAGTTTAAATTTTCTTCATTATATCTTAATTATAACAATACATTAAAATGTTTCTGCAGTTACAGGACTGTGGAAACATCTTAATCCACTTACTTAAAAGTATAATTGTGCCTTCTAGAAAATAGTGGATCTGTGTTAAATTGTTTCTGGTATTAACTAGCAAATAAAACTGTTTAGCTTTCTTTCCCCTTTATAAATTCTCTCTTGTTCTTCAGAGACAGTCAAATGCATCCCAGTCACTTTGTGAAATTATACGCTTGAGTAGAGACCAGATGCTACAAGTACAAAACAGTTCTGAACCAGATCCACTGCTTGCAACACTAGAAAAGTAGGTTGGTGTAAAGATATTACTTTACTTTTAAAATAACCATATCTATGAATTTTGAAATTTTTAATTTATTCCTTCTGAAAGGAAGAGATTTTTGTAACAGTAAGAGTGTCCATATAAGTTGTAACAAGCAGTAAAGAAATGAAAACAAAATACTTAGAGCTCTAAATAGCAAATACGATATTTCCACTCTTAGAAAAGTAATTCTTAGAAAAGTAATTCAAGACACATGATAACATGGAGTTCATTCATTCACTTATGTAATGTCTTCGTTACCTCAGGTCCACTGTTCTCCGTTATGCTTTGGGGTACAAATTATGGCGCTAGTTATAACCTTAAAGCCCTATATGACACAGGGTCAGGTTACTTGTTGGAACCACTGTCTCCAGTCGTTTTATCTATCCCACCAGATGGAGCAAAGTGGCATACTTCCCAAGCCCATTTTCTTGTTCTGTAAGGAAACAGTGGCATCTTGTGGAAATCGGGAGATGTACATTTTGCATTGGAATAGCATCCCCCCATCCACCTGGTCCTGATCTCATGGCCTTCTGAAAGGCTATATAAACCCACAGGGATTTAGGGGCAGGTTGTTAGTAAAGCTTCACATAGGTGAATTTGTCACTGAAGAATACATATAAAGTGCCTCATTTTTTATATTTTGTTCATTATGCTTATATTTGTATTAATGTGGTTTTTATTTTTTATTATTATTGTGAGCCAGTCTGTTATTTGTGTAAGATAGATAGCCCACATTAAATAAAAATAAATATAATGCCAAAACATGACTTTGTGATATATCTGACCTCAGCCTTTGTATTTATAACAATGTACTTTTTTAAACAGGTGACTCACACATTTATGTATTACACATTTTTTGTAATAATAGATTATAGATTAATCCACAGATTTTATTTACAAATATTAAATAAGGTTAACCTTTACAAGAGAGTAAGAATTTGTGTTACATTTTGTTCTGACCAAGGCTTCCCTAAACAGTAACCAACCCACGATTAGTCCCCAAAAATCCTCTTTTATTTCAACGGCTGTGAATTATGTTCATTCACAGCCCATAATGAGTGTCAAACAGATTGTAAAGAGTCCGACAGAAATCTGCCACAGTCTTTCGGGATAAGGCTGATAAGCATCCACCTTTTATCTCCCTTGAAAGGCTGCCAAGGACCTAATTGCCAATTAGCTGTGCAAGGCCAAACTTAGCACGAATTCCACACAGGGCTTCAGAGTTAACCCGTTACTTAACAAAGTTGCTTCCTGCAAAGGTTTCCTGTCCCTTTTCTCCTCCTTTTATGTCTTACGGGGCGGGCCAATCATCTCCAAGCCTTACTTCCGAGTCACCCCTTTTGTTTTAACTGTTCTTGCCTTCTGGCAGCTCTGTGCATGTGCGCTCTGGGAACAGGCTCCCCCTGTTCCTCTGCCTTGCTGCTGTCAGATTCTGGAAACTCCAAAATCCGCACATAACTCCCAGATGGCCCTGGCTCCATCTCTGCATCAGACACAGAGCCCTCGTCCGAGCCTTCCCCAAACTCCTGGACTGGCCTTTGTTCCTCCTCAGACTCCTCACTGTCCGACTCTGCTGCCAGCTCTGCAGGCCGCCGGCAGACCACAACACATTTAGACATGTAGAAGAAGGATTTGGGTGTCTGGATATACGGTTAATATAGGCTTAGATTGTCTTGTTTATATATCAAAGTTCAGGTAGTCCTCAACTTACAACCATTTGTTTAGTAACCATTCCAAGTTACCATGGCATTGAAAAAAAGTGACTTACAACCGGTCTTTGAACTTACAACCATCTCAGCATCCCAAGGTTCAAAATTCTGGTACTTGGCAACTGACATGTATTTTTGATGCTTGTC
>JAOYMU010000001.1:63323290-63340952 GCA_025802295.1 Psammodynastes pulverulentus | reverse complement strand
GGGGGGGTGAAAACTGTTTTTTTAAAAAAAGAAAAGATCTACCCCTAACCTAAAAGTTATGTTCAGGCCTGATTATAGTACTAAGACATTGATTTTACTTGTCAATGATCCCTGGCTGGCTCAGGTAGTGCATCCATCCAGATCTCAGCAGTTTTTGATACCATCAATCATTGTATCTTTCTGGACCAACTCAGTGGGCTGTCAGTTGGGGGCACTATTTTGTGGCTCTTATCCTTTCTTCCAAGGCCAATTCTAAAGAGTAATATTGGTAGGAAAGAAGAGTTGAACCCAATGCCCTTGCTTGGACAGGCACCTCTTGGTTGTATCCTATCCCCATTCCTATTTATCATCTGCTTAAAGCTACAAATCAAGGTTATTTGTCAGTATGAGGTGCAGTATTATCAATATGCTGATGATACCCAGTGGTACATCTTTTCTTCCAGGTCTTCCATTAGGGTAGATAAGGCCTCCTCAGTGGATGAATTTCTTTAAATGTTGTATTGAATGGTTAGGTGCTATCTTATTATCTACATGACACTGCCTTTAGTCTGTTTTTTTTTTAGGTGCTCAGACTTATTTTGAAGTCAAGCAACATCTAAAGCTAATAAAATAAAATGCCTGTTTCACAACCCATAGTTTCTGCAAACTACACGTAACTGAGATTCTATAGAGCAGTGGTCTCCCAACTGTTTTGGTTCCATGAATGTGCAAATGAAGCTTTGTCCATTCACCCACACTTCAGCAGCCCAGTTCCCAATGGACCACAACTCAGTAGTGAACCATGGCCCAAGGGTTGGGCACCCTTGTTATAAAGCAATTATTTCTCATAGTGTACAAATAGAAGAGAGGGACAGGGTGGCTCAGTGGCTAAGACATTCAGTGGTTCGAATCCCTAGTGCCACGTAATGGGGTGAACTCCCATAACTTGTCCCAGCTTCTGCCTACCTTAGCAGTTCGAAAGCATGTAAAAATGCAAGTAGAAAAATAGGGACCACCTTTGGTGGGAAATTAACAGTGTTCCATGCGCCTTTGGCATTTAGTCATGCCGGCCACATGACCACGGAGACGTCTTCGGACAGGGCTGGCTCTTTGGCTTTGAAATGGAGATGAGCACTGTCCCCTAGAGTCAGAACAACTAGCACATATGTGCGAGGAGAACCTTTACCTTTACCTTTACAAATAGAGTGAAATAATAAAGTGATTATCATTAATCACTCTATTAGGGAGCAAGTCAATGATGAATACAAACTAAATATTGTAATTCAAATGGCCTCGCAAATATATAATTAAAAATTATCTGTTGAGAATCACAATTACTATATTATTATTATTCTGTGCAAGAAAAAGTTACATAAAAATAGACACATACCTACTTCCTGGTGGCTCTGCTTTATAAGGTCCTTATACAATTCAAAAACAATTACTGTAGTTGCATCATTAAACAAAGATTCACCTTTAATTAAGTTGATAACTATTTTTGAAAGGCCTAAGAAAAAAATATGGAAATTAATGTAATTTATTCATTTATTTGTTTATTTAAGAAAATTTATATGACTGCCCAACTCACTTTCAGTGACTCTGGGCAGCTTACAAAGATAAAAGCCAAATAAAAATACAATAAAAAAGCCATAACCCCTCCCCCCTGATGACAACTATTTAAATGAATTAAGATTCACTTTTAATGTTAACAAGTAAAGAAATCTAATGGGGGGGGGGCATTACACTTAAATTTTTGTCTAAAAGGCAATGATGAAATAACAGCATCATGATTTTCTCAATATAAATCCCATTACCAGTTTACATTATGCATGCTCATGTCTCAAAGGTAAATTGCTGTAATTGACCAAGCTCAGAATGAGGTGAAATTGGCAAAGGATGCTAGACTTCTTCAATTATATTCAAAGTAAAACAATCACTATACAAGTTGCTCAAATTGAAGAGCTAGGGGATGATCAGCACTGAGAGGTCGTAGGGAAGATATGATATTACAGTACCTGAAATAATATTGCCCAGAATATCAATTATCCAAGGAGTTAGTGGGCTTCCCTTCCGTGGATGTTCCAAGACAGGGGTGTCAAACTCAAGGCCCAGGGGCCGCATCCAGCCTGTGGGGTGCTTAAATCCAGCCCATGAGGCCGGCCTGGAAATAGCAAATGACTGGCCGACAGTGCCTCTGCTAGCAAAAATGGGGCATGGAGGACCGTGGGCAGCCTCCCCACAGCCCATTTTGGCCGGCAGGGTGCTGCAGGAGGTGTCCGTCCTGTCTCCTCTCACACACCCCCGCAGCCGGCCTGGAGGACAACTACAATGCTGATCCGGCCCTCCAAGAAATCCAGTTTGACACCCCTGTTCTAAGAGGATGAATAATTTTTCTGTAAAAGTACTTTAATTTATACTTCGGCAGTGAACAGAAGTTTGGATTAATGATTAAATGGCCCCTTCAAGGTCTAGGATTCTGACTTTATGAAATTGAAATCAATCCTAATGTACTCTCTATCAAATCTATGAATCCTGTAGCCATTCATTATTTTTGCAGATGTGATTTGGACCTATTTGTTTTAGCAGCCCGCACCCCCTCAACCATACCTCACTGTGGTGGTGGTAGAACAGTATAAGGCTATTATACTGACCAACATGGCTCTGGTCTAGTGAAAGACCTCAGGACCTACTCCAGTGTTCCCCGCCAACGAACTTTATGGATCAATTAAAAAATGTGGAAATATGGTACCCAGCAGCGTGTCCCCCTGGCTGGGAGGTACCAATAAAGCTACAAGGGAAGAGCAAAGACACTATCATAGTAGCAGGAGCATCCATGACGCGGATGGGATAAATCCTAATGGCCCCTCCAGCCACTGAAACAGCCCCTCGTGAAAAGAGATATCTCCACTGTTCAAAGACCTTCAAATTAAGAACATGTAACATCAAAAAGAAAAGATGAATAGTAATAAGAACAAAATGAATAGGCTCAACCTTGATATACTAGGCATCAGTGAAGTTCATTGGACTGGCTGTGGCTTCTTCAACTCATATCATGTACTACTAGGCAATACCATCAGAAGAAAAGGAGTAGGTTTCATACTGCATAAAAAAGTTAATTTCTTACTCACCAAGGTTTTTTACAGAGGCCACAGAAAGGATAGGATCTGTTGTACTAAGAATTATGCCAAAGAGCATGCTATCATCCCAAGACCAATTATATTTATTAATTTTATAAGTTATCCATCCAAGGAAAGCACAATTCATCAAAAATCCAGGAACTGACAGAATTACCACCTGTAATAAACAATGTATCCATACATTTTTGGGAATTCAAATGGGTATAATTCATTTATAGTATCTCAAAATCATTTGCTAAATACAATGCAATTAAATCATAATAAATACAGAGTTTGTAAATATGATTTTCTCAAATGAATTAAAATGTAAATTGCATACAGGTAGTCCTTGCTTAACGACCATTAGTTCAGCAACTATTCAAAGATGATAGAATGGAATAAATGGTTGTCATAACCAGTTCTCAAAGTTATACCCCCAATCATATGATCAAAGTTCAGCACTTGGCAGTCCACCTACAATTATGACCAGAGCATATGTTTCAACTCCCCCCACCTGCCTCTCTCTCCCTTCATCCCTGCCCTTTTGACCACCCAGCCCTTTGCCCCCATCTATTCCTGCAGCCCCTCCGCCCTATCTTCTTCCTCCCACTGCTAGCAAGGTACAGATGGCCAAGGCAGCTGCTGGTTCTTTGCAAAGTGAAGTGCAGGCAAGCATGGCAGAATAGGAGAAGCATCTGATGACAGTGCAATCCTTGCCTAACAACTGCAATGAGAAGTGCCATTACTAAGTGGTGCAGTCATGTGGCATTCTGCCTAACAACAATTTCATTTAGCAATGGAAATTGTGGTCCCAATTAAGGTCATTAAGTGAGGACTGCCTGTACTTAGACCAATGAGTGATACATTTAGAAAAGTTATAAACACAGACTATTGACATTTCACACTTTTGTTTCTATTTGATACAAAAGACTATCATAATGTATAAAACAGTTGTACATATTTGGTTCATCACAGTTGCATGTATAGAATATGATCAACAGGAGGATAATATGTGGAAAACACCAACAACAGTACTATGGAGAATTAAGATTAACATAATGCATCTGACAGAAATAATTGTGATACTATATATGGAGATGTGCACTTCAGATATAAGCTCAATTATCTCTTTGTCCAATATAATTAGCTAGAATTGGCTGAACAATCTCAAATAACAGGGCAAGCTGTACTATTCCTTTTAGAATATATTAGTGGATAATATTTACAAGACTGATAGAAAGGAGAGAGAGAGAGAAAACTAAACTGGAAATATGATCCCCAGATTATTTTTATCTTGATTGCAAGAACTCCTTCAAACAGTGGAAGGATCTTCATCAGCCTAATTTTTTTCTTACCTGCATCCATACTGTTTGAACTATGCCACTTTGAGACCAATTTGGTAAGGAACTTTACAGTTAATTTAAAACCAATGTTTTCTTAGCAGACTGTTATTCAAATGATATATTGCAGAGTCATCAACATCAAGACAGTTTCATAAAGCCCAGATATTATTTCCTTTTCTGCTATCCTGTTTGTAACTTGTTAGAGATGAAGTCAAGTACTTACACAAAGTAAGCTAATATGCAGTGCTCATATGCAAAATTCAAGAGTTCAGCTAAACCACAGACAGAATTGTGATCCAAAAGGAAGGTTAGTACAAAGGTTGAAATTGACAAGTCACTCAGCAGCCTTCATAGGCCCAAACCTTAGCAAAACACCAAAATGTCCTTAATCCTCTCTCCTATTAATTCATACCCCAAGCCCAGCTTTCACATTAGTCTTCATTCTATCTTCTGAACCTAAGAATAACAATCCATTCTTCCTATCACTTTCAGCTTTTTCTCCCTAACAGCATTGTATAAACCAATGTTCAGAACAAAAAGTGTTTCCACCAATAATATCTCCCCAGCCCACCCTCTTAATCAATGACCATCCTATCAGATGACAGTTCACATTGCATTGCTACAAAATTTTCAAGTTGTAACAATGCCAAATAGCAAGTTGCTTTGACTGATATGCCCAGGCCCAGCAGTTTCAAGGCTCAGACATGTGAGGAAAAAAAAAACTATGCAAAAATATGATTCCACACCCACAGCCTAAAATGTTCTGCTGTGGAATAATACAGCATGATTTTGTCTCAGTAACACTATCCTAATACTATGCTTCATGCTGTAACCTTACTGTGCAATCTCTACTTTAAAAATTCCCTGCTTTTTGCTCTTGCTTTCTTCTCTGCTATCTTAATAATTCCACCACTGGCCATCTCATTTCAAAGCAACCCTGGGTGGCTTATAACATTAAAAGCAATAAAACTATAAAAAATAAATATTTCTAAAACCAATAAAAATATAACTACAATCCAAAGATAAAGTTTATGACACAAAGACCCCGTTAACTCCCAAATCCACCAGATATCTGAACTGTAATCCCAACTCACTTTCACTTACCTTCACTTTTAATAAGTGTCACCAATTAATTCAACTACATCTACTTTATTCATATAGTCCCAGAAATTCAACAGAAAAAAGATATTCTCTGACCATGATTCTATCAATCTCAATAGGGTTTTTTTCTTTTCTAACTTTTCATAAAGTTACTTTGAACAAACATACTTGGGGGGGGGGGTATCAGCTACCCATTCGACAAGTTGGATATCTACATTAAGAACCTCTGAGGGCTCAGAGTTTTTGAAACTCACAATAAAATCAGAGAAAGCCTTATTGAATCAAGAACTGAAGAAATTACTTCCTGCTTAGTAATTCTCTTGATTAATGTGATTTAAAGACTGTGTAGCAGGACTTTTGTTGTTTTCTTCTATGGCTAAGTAGCTTAAGAGAATAACTTCCCCAGAAGATGAGGGTTGGAGAGGGAAATGAGATAAAAAACGTTCGCTCAACTTATTTGTAAAGGTGCTTATCCAAAGTGGAGCCACAAGGTGGCACTAATGTCAAAGGAGAAAAAGTAAATTCCCTTTTTTTAAAAAAAATCCCAAAATGATGAGAACTAGTTTACATTTTATTTTATCTGCAAAGCCGGACAATAAGGTCTCTGGATCTAAGCTAATAGAGGCACATGGGCATTGAAAGAAGGAAGTTCAGCCAGGAATATTTCCAGATCCAAATATAGAACTCTAGGTGAAATAATGTCCCAACTGTCACATAAAATAGACTTAAGCAGTCCTTTAAAACTCTTCCCCAAACAAAAAAGTATTTGGTGGAAGTGAGGACTACTGTTTAGAAGAAAAATTGAAAGATTTTGGCAAAGAGAAAAAAATGCCTTCCATTTTAAGTAAAAGAAAATTGTCATCTATCTCTGTAAACTTTTAGTTCTAAAATTAGGAAGTAGAATTAGAAAAGTACAGCATGTCAGTAATTAATGCAAATCATATGGAAATTGGCAAATATTATTATAGTTGTTTTAGATTGGAACCTTGAATAGAAAAAATCATTTTTTGTCTAGCAGTTTAACTACTTATCAATTGAAGCTTGGGAGGATAAAAGAGGTTGCAATAGAATGCAATGCAATTAACTGTTTGCCAGGTGAAGCTAAGAAAATGTAACAGCTTCTCACTCTCATATGCTTCATAACAAAAGAGGTAAACTCTGGCTTGATCTTGCACTACATATCTAACAAATCCTAAAAAACCAATAGCTACCTCACAAAGAGGGCAGTCGCCTTTTCTTAAAGACTAGAGATAACAGTCTTCATCTTTGAACTCTGAATTCCAGAGATGGAACCCAATGTATTAAGATGTAGAAACCCAGTTAGAAAAGTGGGAAAAGATTAGATTCTTCTCTCCTAAAGCATTCTATTTACATTTCAAAATCGGATCCATAGGGCTGAGAAATTCTAAGCAGATATGAGGTACGGGAGAGGTTCCAGTGGTGGGATTCAGCCAGTTCTAGCAGGTTCAGGCAAACCGGTGATAAAAATTCTGGCTGGCTGGCTGTGCCCCGCCCCGCCCAGTCACTCCTCATCTCATCCGCTCACCTGGCATAGCTGCTGCTGCTCTCTGTCTGGTTCCCTGGCTTGCCTCGACCAGTCTCTGTGGACAAGCCAGCTTGCCTGCCTTTGGCTGCATCCCACGCGGCGCTCTCCACGCAGCCCAACTAAACTGCCCTGATCTGCCTGGGTGATTGCTAGCAACAAGGCCCGAATCTCAGCCTTGCTGCCTCCTACATTACCCTGCAGCCCCCGAGGCCCAGCGTTCTTGCCTGCCTTCCCCGCGGCCTTCCCCATGGTCCCCAAGGCCCAGCCGGCTTCCCTTCCTTCCCCACGGCCTTCCGTAAAGTGCTGCAGTGAAGAGAAGCAGCCACTGACCTGGAGAGCACATGGAGCCGCTCCAGATGTTCTCCGGCGACCTGTTTTCTCTGCTGGGAAAGCAAAGCATCTTGTGTAGCACAACAAAATTTAGCTCTGGGTCCTGCAAGTCCCACGCCCATTGGGAAAGGACTTGAGCGATAGAGAGAAGCAGCCAGGTTGAATCCTGTTTCTCTCTGCCACCCACAGTGCTTTCCGGATGGGAGTGGGACTTGAAGGACCAAAAACTACATTTCACTGTGCTGCACAAGATGTTCTCACTCTCCCAGCAGGATCAGCAGGGGAGAGAAAGCAGGTCACCAGAGAACACATAGAGCGGCTCCATGTGTTCTCTGGGTCAGCGGCTGCTTCTCTCTGCTACTGCTCTTGCTGGGAGAGCAAGGGCAACTTTTGCAGCACAGCAAAATTTAGCTTTGGGTCCTGCAAGTCCCACTCTCATCGGGAAAGGGCTGCCGGTGGCAGAGAGAAGCAGCCAGGTTGAATCCTGTTTCTCTCTGCCACCTGCAGCCCTTTCTCAATGGGAGTGGGACTTGCAGGACCCAAAGCTAAATTATGCTGTGCTGCACAAGACGTTCTCACTCTCACAGCAAGAGCAGCAGGAGAGAGAAAACAGGTCACCGGAGAACACATGGAGAGGAAGGTAGCCGCCACAGGACCTTTAAGGTACTTCAACGCGGGGGGGAGGGGGGCCATAAAGGGACAGGCAGGTCGCAGGAGCTGCCTCCCGAGCAGCTCCGCTGCGAAGGGAGGCAGAAAAGTTCAGCAAAGTCTTCTCCTTCTCAGGTATACACACAGAGCGTGCACACATCTCACAGCGCAGGAGGGACTTGCCCATGCACCTTCTCCTCACAGAAGGCCCTGGCATGTCTGTGTGCATGCTCTGTGTGTTTGCCTGAGAAGGAAGAGAAGACTTTGCCAAACGTTTCTGCCACCCTTCGCACCAGAGCTGCTCAGAAGGCAGCTGCTGCAGGACTTTTAATATACTTTGATGTGGGGGAGGGGAGTGGGATCATAAAGGGAAGGGCAGGTCACAGAAGCCTTCCGAGCAGTTCCACTGTGAAGGGAGGAAAAGTTCAGGCAAGTCATCTCCATCTCATCCTCAAACACACACACATTGCTCAACCCCCATGGAAAAAGCAGAGAGCAAAAGTAGTGATAGCAAGGGCAACAGGGGTGTGTGTCCCTCTGCGGTCCCCTCCGGGTGACAGCCAAGGCTTTGCCACCTCCTCTTTTCCTCAGAGGTGCAGTGTCTGCCTCTGTGTGGTTGAGTGCCGAACCGGGCAGGAAAGTGCACACGGGAGCGAGAGAGCGCCAAGTTGACCACTATGGGGCGAGCGCCTTGGCTTCCCCTCTTGCTCCTCACAGTCGCCCTGAGCAGGTGCAGTTCTTTACTTGGGCAGCCCGAAGAAACAATCAGCGCCATAACAATGAGGTACATTAAGATTTGGCGATGCAGAAATTGTTCCGTAAAAAAATAGTGCATCTCCGAGGGGTTTCTGGCAAAAAAAACCCCATCCCAAAACAAAATCCATTTGGCAGGCAAACTCGGCAGGCAGTCGCAATCTTTAGATGGGATTTTGTCAGTCTAAGGGCAGCGGGGGGGAAGGTACATAGGAAATTGCCCTGTCTCTGCAGCATCAGTCATGTGACTGAGTGGGCATGGCCAACTCAATGTCACTCACAGCAAAATGCTGCCCCATCTTGCCGTGACATTGAGTTGATCACGCCCACTCAGTCACATGACCACCAAGCCATGACCACCAAGCCACGCCCACAGAACTGGTGGTGGAAATTTTTGAATCCCACCACTGGAGGGTTCCTAGTGTATGAGCTGAATGTCAGTTTTGAATTTTTATATTTCAACCTCAGAGGAATTTATTTAGCCGGATTTGTTCATTTTTGCAGCTCCTGAGATTTAGATGCCAGTATCTACATTTCCTCATTGGATGCCAGTATCTACATTTCCTCATTCAATTATTCTGTCAGGAGACATTATCTCTTCAGTCAATAGCTCTGGAAATTCAGCTCACTCCAATACCATTTATACTGATAGAATGAAATAAATTCAAGAAGCTAACCCAAAGGAACATACTGCACAAAGATTTCCATTGTGTCTGCACGTGACTAACAGAATGATACTAAGTAATTTGATCGAAGCTAGTCTTGAGAACTGATAACTGAAATTTATAAAAATGATTTAAATTTTTATTAAAACTAATTTTCCAGAATAGGCGATCAGAAATGAGAAACTATGAATAAATAAACAGAAGAGCAATGCATGATAAAGTGGTAACTATTATAACAGTTTGCAACATTCAGCCAACATTTCCTGCTCACAGAATCACAGGGCTTTTTTTTTTTTTAACTTTAGGCCTATTTATAACTTTAAACCAGCAAGTGGGTAACTATTTGCTGATGTGTCCTTGGTGCTCTCTGAGCTTATTTTCTTGCAGATGTTTCATTACCCTTAGATAGATAACATCATCAATGTTAGTGAGAACTGCTGTTTGCTGTCAGTTTATATTCTGGTGACTTGTCTGTGTGGGTGGAGATTTTTTGGTTGGACTGTGTACTGATGGTTCTTCGAGTTTCTTGATTGGGGTATTGCTTACTTGATTGTTGGTCTGAAGTTGACCTTGGAGATAATCTATGCTGATCTGAGTGATTACTGGTGGAGAGATGCTGAACTTCTTTTCTCTTTTGGGCTGGTTAATTATCTTTTGCATAGTCTATACATATTAATGTCTATGTGTCTATTAATGGCTGATTTGTCAGAGTGCCAGGTTTCTAGAAATTCCCTGGCATTTTTGGACTTAGCCTGGTCTAGGATTGTCACATTTTCCCAATTGAAACTATGGTTAAACTATGGTCAACTGTTTGTTGAGATAATAGCACCAGGGCTGATCAAGTGCAAAAGAAATAAGTATTTTGCAATACTCTTGTGCCAATACAATTGTAACTTGCTTTTAGAACTGCAATGAAAACCATTCTGCAAGAATGTAGGCTAAGATCTAGTGAAAAATTAAAACATATCAGATTTTATACTAAAAAAAAATTTATGACTAGGCAGCTGCAGCACTAATCTCTTGCTGAATTCATCCTAACAAAGAAGAGTCTTACCTTCCCCCTTCTTTTGATGTATCTTGCTTTTCAGTCTCCAATTCCTTTTCCTCACAAATGTTGAAGCACCACTGGACATCACCCTGGACTCTTGTCTAACCTCTTCTCCTCTCCATATCTTTTCACAATTCTGGAAGGAGCCATAACTACCTTGAAATGTGCCTCTTTTTGTAATCAATGTTGTTTTCCTCACAAAAGCTCTGGCCTCATCTGTTACTCCTATTGAGGTAAGATGTTTCCATCATCCAAATTAGAGGTGAAGAATTTGCAGCTCCTCATTAATGAACTGCCTCATATTCTGACTAGAAAGAAAAGGCTCAGAACACCTATATCATATAAAATCCCAGGAAGGATTTGAGGAAATTTGAGGAAAAGAAATAGCAAATGGTTGAGTCACTAATTATCATGTTTCTAAAAAAAAAAGTAAAAACATATTGGACTTACCTGCCAAAATGATTTTCGAAATATATATAAATCCATCTCAAATGCAGCTGTAAATATTATGATTGGTGTAAATAAATGAAGAAAAAGTATTGGATCTATATTTGCGATAACTTTCACAAAAGGCAACTGACAATAAAAATGAGTAAAAGATATTGTAAGAATACTATATAATGTAAGATTTTTATATACTAGCTTCAAATATTAATTGAATGAATAATCTGCATATCGATTCATTAATGGTAACTTTGTGTTATAAATATTGGAGGAAAAATTTTGATAATGAAAAATGTGCCTTGGCAGAGTATGGAGCTGGGCTCAGGAAACCACACTATTTTTAATTTAAAAATATTTTTTCAAACCCAGTCCTAAATTATAGCTTATTTTTAATGTCATTAAAAACATGATAGGATCCTGGTGCTTCCCAATAATTTTTCCCATTTGGAAGCATACTTTTACTACTTGTTGAGAACTCGAATTATGTTCAAAGTATTTCAGATGGTCATCTATATGCCAGGCAGACTGCAGATATTCTGAATAAAATTTCATTCATGTTAAACATAGAATTTACATCTTCACAATGAATAATGGCATGCTCTGTGTCATGTTTTATGTTTATTATGTTGTAAGCCGCTCAGTCATCTCAAATATAGCATATAAATTTAATAAAATAAATATTGTGCTTATCTCTTATGGAATTGGTTTACCTCCCAAGTGGGGGGAGGAGGGTAAGAAAGGTAGTTACAGAGTTTATTTTTTGTTATTAATTTACCAGAAAAGCAAATATAATTTGTGGAATTCTCTTTCTTATATACTGGGTTAGAGGAAACTCAAGGTGAGTGCCTCCTTGGAAGATAAGTTGGTGACAACAGTAACTTCAAGCCACTATACCAATCAAGAGGCAGAATTGTAAAGTGTATTGAACCAGGCAATATTGGGAACAAGAGGTTTAAGACCACTCACCTTTCACCATCTATATACATCACATCATTATCATTGTCATCAGTGGTGGGATTCAAAAATTTTTACTACCGGTTCTGTGGGCATGGCTTGGGGGGCATGGCATGGCTTGGTGGGCATTGCGGGGGAAAGATACTGTAAAATCTCCATTCCCTCCCCGGAGGAAGGTTACCACTGGTTCTCTGAACTACTCAAAATTTTCACTACCAGTTCTCCAGAACTGGTCAGAACCTGCTGAATATCACCTCCGATTGTCATTCTAAATCCTATGTTTCTGCTGTTTAATAACAAAGAATTTACTTTCGACAAGAGACCAGACTAACCTAGATGACTGCTCTTTCTACTGGTGTCTTCAGTGTTATAATGTTACAACACATGTAGAACAATCACCCAAGTGCAAAGAATGCTGAGATACTATTTTAAAAATAACAGTCAGTGAAGTGCCATGAAAAAATATATTTTCCATGATTTCTGCTGGAGTGGGAATACTTTGCAGTGTTCACAGTGCCATGACTAGAAGCACAAATTCCACTTAAGTTCAAGTCAGATAAGGATCTTGAAAGGCATTGTGGCTCATTTTTATTACATGTAAACAGTAATATTATAAATAAGGGGTGTGGGTGATATAGGCAATGCAGACCTTTTAACAAAAGGTATCCAATATCCTAACCCACATTTACATACCGTGTTTTATTTATTGTTGAATTTAGATGTTTCAATATAACATTAAATGATCTATGAAATTGATAAGAGGAACAAAGAAGAAAATAGAAGATGAAATGTATTGGTGCTAGAATTAAAATATTTATTAGAATAAAATTTCATTAAAAAGATTAAACTGAAGCCACTTAAGATGGTTTCCCTCTCCCTCCCTCAGGAGTGGAAATATGCCATTTGAATAGAGCATAACAGGTATGTTCTTTTCTCACAGAAATCGTTTTCTTGCAAACCATTCTTTTAACCTTGGACAGCATCCATTTGTGTCCATCCCAGCAAGAATTTAGTGTCTGATCACTGCTCAAATTGGCAAATTAAAAATGATACGCCCATCCTGTAATTTGTGGGCTCACAAGATCCAGAGTAGGTTTTAATTTATTCCTTGCTGATTCCTGAGCATTTCTGTTTAGACTCCAAATGAAGACTGGGAGGGAGGGACCATCAGTGGAGATGTGAAATTGTTATGCTCGCATTGACTCTAGATGATTTAATAAACCTTGTTCTGTTTTGTTCACCACATGACTAGCTCTATGATTACTGCTAAACGCCAAAACATATACATCTTACATGTAAGTAATTTCTAATTCATATTTGATTATCATTTTACTGTCTCATATATTTAGAAATGATAAAATACCTCACTATTATTCCATAAATCTTACCACATAAATAGCTGCATTATATATTAATTCAGAGTTGATAACTAGTACATAGGAAACTGGATAAATAGAAAAGTTTTCAACTGTACAGACCTTTAAGTTGGGGAAGGTTCCCTTATTTATCAGTCACTAAAGCCTTCTCCCCCATCTACACACCTATTTCCTAATATATTCATGTACACTTTAGCAATTAATATTACTGAAGAACATGTATTATGAATTCTAAGACAAGTATATAAATGTAGGAGAGGGGGTGACCAAATACTCGCTTCACCATAGCTTTACATAAACTTCCTATGTTCTTCTGGAAGTTGGGGAAGTTACCATGCCAATATCAGGAAATCAAATTTTCTCTAAAGTTCAACAGGAATAAGTGACAGATAAGATGATAAAGATGTACTAGCTATTCTATGTCCTTATATTTTTTTAATAAATCCTATTATCCCATGGTATATTTTTTCATCAGATGGGAAATAATTTTTCCCAGTTATTCCAATATAATCAATTATTTAAATCTAAAGTTCCTATAATAAATGGAATTCAATAAACTTAACCAATCCTACTGCACTTGGTTTCTTTAAATCAACTTCATTAAAACAGTGTTGAGACAGGTCTATGTCTTAAATCCATTGAACCCATATTCTAGAACAATGGACTCGCAGGAATAGTTTTTTCAGGGAGTAGGAACCCCTTAGAAAAAGAGACTGAATTTCCTTTGTCCTTTTGCCATTCCAACCTAATATAGATTAATCTCCAATGACTATTTATAAACTGTAATAAGATATATTCCCTGTAATAAGATATATTCCCTGGTTCTCTATATACTACTATTTTAATACTGTACCTTTTGTGAAAAATGGCCTACTATTCCAAGGATAAGTCCAATCAGGAATATAACTACAAGAATAGGGATTTTTGTTTCCTTCAAAATAGTTCGTAAAAAGGCTGAAAGAAAATATTACCATTAAATATGTAATTTTGTGCTGAATCTTAAGGCAGAATCTATGTTTTAAATGAGTATAGCATTTTTGAATCAGCAATAATTCATACATAACATTGAAATAAATGTTAAGCTTTCTGAGCTAATTGAAGTAACAAACATGTAATTAGTGCAGTTAAACAATGCCAAAGAAGCATTAATATCGTTTAAGCTACAATGAAATAAAATAAAATAAGAACAAAAGCAACAGTTTGGAAAAGTTTTTGCTTGGTGCCCAATGAATCAGAAAGTCTTATACAATAAAGATGCTATCAACAAGATAATCTCTCAAGTGTTTACCCATTTCACCTCACATGGCAATGGAAACTAATCTGATGATCTGAATAGTATATAAAAAAATCAGTTACTTGGTTCCTGAATCAGGAAACAATTTAAAGCTCTCTGAAATAGACCCAAAAAGAAACAGGGTGTATTGCAGTTGATTAGTACATGTATTACACCATAGATGAATTTTATATTCAGAAATATTACTACACTTCAGTCACAGAATCGGAGAATAAGTTACATCTCTTATTTTTCTGTTTATAAAACCTCTATTTTTTAAAAAAAATTAATTCATTTCTTTTTCTTACGAAATCATGATGCAGGACAGGAGATGAAGAAAAAATATTTTTCATGTTGTAAGCAAACTACGTTACTACTTAAGAAATCCAAACTACTGCTTTTATTTTATATTTGTGAATAAATAACTATATTTGATATACTAACTAAAACATAATAACTAGCAAGCCTAGAAATAAAACAACCAAGAACTTGAATTCTGTTCATAGCAAATAAAAACCCTAATATGAATATATGTATTAAAAATTTCTCAGAAGTTTCTCAATATAGCAATAGCAGACAAGCAAAAATGTAAATTGACTTTTTTAAAAAATAGGTATGAAAATATTTTTCTATTTTGCCAAATTTTCCCCTATGGCCATATTATTATAATGGATATACAAGTAGTTTTTAACTTATGACCATAATGGAGTCTGCTCATTACAGTCATATGTTACAACAGCCATTGTGAAGCATCGCACTTAACTACCTCCCCGATCCTGCTTTCTCCAATGCAATCATTAAATGAAAGTGCAGATCATTAATTGGAGTCCAGAGTGCCACAGGGGTGGAGGAAGCCTTTGGAGGCCTAGCCCAGGCCCATGCATCGAACAGGCTCTCCACATATGGAAGCACCCTGCTTATTATAAGGCTGGTTCACATACTGCATTACATTATAAATTATAATTCATTCATCATGCTAAAAAATAATCAAAGGGGTTATCTTCACAGGATGTATTTACTCATCACATTAAGCAATGGATTAGATGGTTTGCTGGATAAAGCACAATAGAGTAACAATACACATTATTTAACATATTATTTAACAACCCATAGGGGCTGAATTCACACAATGAATTGTGAAATTCTGAAAGATCAGGTTAGGGACCGATCGTCATGGAAAACAATTTATCTATCTGGTCACAAAGTGTCAACATTGATCTGATGGCACATAATCACTCTATCAACTGTGCTGAAAGCCTATTTTTAAAAAGGTTGTCTAAAAAATGAAGACATCTGCTACATTAATTTTTAAAATAGCATGCTTATACACTGTAGCTGCAATCATTAGTAAACTATTTTCTATATTTTTATTAATTTTGCTGAAATGTGGAAATACTGCAGTTCTTCATGGAGAAAGTTGCATTTTATTTCTCTACAAATCAGCTCTCCCTACACTTTGCATGCTGTCAAACTGAGTGATTGCAATTACACACAGTGACTGTACTAACACTCTACAAATATTATCCTAATTACATTTGAAGCTCCAAGTCCCAGTTTCATTGGTAAAATGTACTACAAATAGAGATCTTTGAAAAACTGACATCTGAAAGGCCAGACCACTCTAATACTAAATTTCGGTGTTCTAAGAATTGCTTTGTAAAATCATAATTTACAAAAATTTAACATCAATTTTTATAGAAAAGCAATATAATTTGGTTGACAGTTGTGAAGAGATTCATGTATCACAAAAGCAAAATGTACATTAAACTGTTCCACTAAAGCAATAAATTGCTATGTTAACCACAGCATTTATACTCCATCTTTCTTTCATTCAAGTAATAAAAGACAGCACATATGGTTCTCCCTACTTCTTTTGGTCACCCAAAGAGGTGGTGAAGGGAAGTTAATGATAAAATATGCATGATGGCATACCAGGACCTAAGTACTATGGCATTATATGATTGTCACCTTATGCAAATTGTCATTTTATTGTAATTTTCTGCAGAGTTTACTAGCCCCTACACTTATCATAACAATCCTAATTAATGCTAATGAATAATGACAGTGACTAATCCACGACCCTTTAGAGCAGCGGTCACCTACTGGTGCTCTGCAAGAAAATTTTGGTGATCCACAGTGCACACGGGTGGAGGAGCTGCTCCAGGATGAACAATGGGCCAGTCCTGTGACTAGAGCTCTGGAATACGGGACCAGCCAGGCAGCTCGTGGTGGGGCTGCAAATCTCTGCCAGAGGGTGGTATGTGCAATGTGCAACTTTGTAGGTGGTGCAACGTGGAAGGAGTAGCGCAGCCTTCATGGGCCCGGAAAGAAGTATTGGTGATGTTGCGGCAAGGGGGAGTGGCAGTGTAGGTGGTCAAAGCAATGGGTGTTGACAACCCGTGGCTCTTTTGTCCCCTGCTGTGGCTCCCTGTTGGCTGAACCCACCAGTGGCTGGTCCCACCCCTCGCCTTCCCCATCACTCCTTGCCTGGCTTGAGAAGGTAAGGCAGGGGATGGAGTCTCACTCCATATTCCAGAGTGGGAGTGAAGCGCCCCTGTACTTGTTTCATCTCTTGCTGAGTCTCGCGGGTACTTCTTCTGCCCCTTGGTACTGTGCACACCTCAATTGCTCGGGGAGATACATGACTTCCTTTCTGCCCCAAGACACTGGCCGATCCAGCCATTTCTCTCCGCCGCTGCTGTTTGCACCTCCATGCTCTGCCCACTGTTCTTGCAGCACATTGCGCAGCAGTTAAATTTAACGTGCTTCACAATGGGGGAGAGCATCCCCTCCTCCTCCTGGAGCCCATTACGACACAGAGCATCGGCCAGAGCTAGATTGGGCATGTGTCTCAGGGCGGGGAGCAGGTTGTGCGTCTCCCCAAGCAACCAAGGTGTGTCCAGCACCAACAAAGGCCGGAAGAAGTGCCTATGAGACCTAGAGAGAGCCAGAGAATCAGAATGAGAGAAAGAGATGAGAGAGACACACAGAGAGAGAGAGACAGAGAGAGAGAGAGAAAGAGAAATAAGAAAGAGAGGGGGAAAGAGACAGAGACAGACAGAGAGAAAGAGATATATATACCTGTT
>JAOYMU010000001.1:63290049-63303943 GCA_025802295.1 Psammodynastes pulverulentus | reverse complement strand
CCTGACACTGGGAGACCAGGCACTTCAGCGAGCAGTGCACTGGATTCATATTAGTGGTCCACGGGATTTAAAATTATAAATTTGGTGGTCCCTGAGGTCCAAAAGGTTGGAGACCCTTGCACTAATGTACCCTTTTGAGCCATTCTGTCCTGTAGACTTTGGGTTTTGAAATAAGCACATGAAAAGAAGTCCTGCATTTCAATACTGTTGCTCCAGAGAAAATGATTCTAGAAGCAGGGCCTGCCCTACCGTTAGGCAGACATATAATAAGCTGGACTATTGTTGAAGGGCAAGGAATCCTTCACTATTGAATGCATCATTGTATTTTTACGGATATGGATAGGGCGGGATGCTTGAGGATTTTCTGCCTCAGAGGTAAAATAAACTGGCTAATTGTGGGAGCTTATCTCAAATGGATGGGCTCTTATTTGTTATATCACCTTTGCCTCCATAACAGCCTCTCTTGAGTGCACCAGCGGGCTTAGGGGGACAAACCAACTTTATCTAAAGAACAGAAAACCTATAGACACCAGAAAGCCAAGAGAGGAAACTGTGTTGAATCAGATAAAGGAATTCCACAGGCAAAACTTGTTTTCTTGCTAGGACCGTGAGACATGAGAAAAGGGCTGAAGCCAGGAAACGCTGAAATTGGAAGACCCGTGAATCTGATGGCGTATAATAATAGCCATAATGGAAATACAAAGGCCGCCTTCCCCCTCGAATTTCACTGCCGGCTCCCCGACAAGGCAGAGCTAGTCCCTCCTTCGGGAACAGCAGCAAAGAACTTCTGAAGTTGAAGGGGAAGAAGCAGCCTCGGCCTTCGCGCGGCTCCGTGACGGGGACCAGCCCGGGCATAATGAAAGGTAATTGGCCGGGCTGCGCGCCATCTGCAAGCTCCAAATGCCTCTAATTAAGTTGCCGTCTTTTTGTTTGTTTGTTTTGCCCTTCCTAATGTACTGCCTTGCCGCGGGGAAACGGCCACGGAGGGTGGGCGGTTCCCGATTCCCCCCCCCCCCCGGGGAGTGCCGAGGCGCGCCAGTAATGATGTTGAACGGCAGTTCATAAATAGCTGAGGAAAGCAGACTTGATCTCCACTGCGATCTCCTTGCCTGGCGCTGCCCGTGGCGTCCATCCGCAGAGCTCATCTCTGGGCTGGCACCTAAGCCATGCAGTGACTGAGGAGATCCGCTAGAGAGATCGGCCCAAGGACCCCTTCCCCCTTGGCCTCCCTTCTCCCAGCTGCGATAGGGCGAGCTCAGCAGGTTGCTTCAACAGGCAAGGGCACCCTTAGCTCCGGGGCAAGGTACTTTCCTTCAAGACCCCCAACTTGTTCACCTTCTCGCTTCTTTTTCCGTCGTGTACTCCAACTTTAGGCTAGGAACATGCGCTAATTTCTAAGATCAGGAGCTCCTTAATACATTCCTAAAACCTCAGGATCCTGGTGGACGGACCATTTCCACGAAGGGTCTGTTTTCTGGAAAAGCAGACCCTCTTGGGACCCAGGTTGAGGGGCGGGAAGAAAATGATTTCGGTTTCTCTTTCTCTCTCTCTCTTTTTAGATGCAGCGGCATCCCGAGCTCCTGTTTGTCGGCTTGATCTTTTGTGCTGCTCTCTCAGAGACGTTTGGACTGGTTTTATCCGTAAGTAACGTAAGTAAGCACATGTTGCTCTCGGCTACTCGCGCGTCTTTCAGCGGTTGACAAGAGACTCGCAACACGTGCTCCGACTCGACCTCCTGGTTCCTTTACAAACCCGGGACGTCAAGCACGAGTCGTGGCTGTCTCTTAAATTATAAACACGGCATGGTTATGTCTTAAATGCACGTGGCAGTGTCGGGAGAAAAACCACTGGCAAAGATTTGATAGGTCCAACTGGGGAGGAACGAGCAATTTAAGAGCAGAGCGGCTGAAATGAAAAGGACTCAAATCTTTTGACAAAATTCAGGAGCGCACCTAAAATTAAATCCTTGCTACTGAGATGCCTATGTAACACTTAACTCTAATTCCTATGTGCTTTTATCCAAGGAAATCCATGAATTCCTTATAAAGTCTATGGAACTTACTTTTGGGTTCTCTGAAACCCTAAATAACTTCGAAACTAATTCTGATACACAGTTGGTTTACTCTTATAATGTACAGCTTGTTTTTAAAAGTATCCTGTGTAAATTCTGTATAAATACTATAACGTGATTTATTTCATTCCCAGCCATAAATAGATGTTATTTTAATGAAATTACTTCCATTTAAGTGGGTAATTTTATTTTCCCAAGATGGTATTTCTGTTTTAAAAGAAATATTGGGTAATAAGTACAAAATTAATCATGCATTTTCCTTCTGTAAGGCTAAAGAGAAAAGAGGATGGACTATGAATAGTGCTGGGTATCTGCTTGGCCCACGTGAGTTAAAATATTTAATATACATTTAAAACAATGTGGAAGAACATTAATTTCTACAGCTCTTTTCATATGAGTTGAAATGCTAGAGAAATGAGAAATAATATATACTATTTTATATTAGCTTTCACGTCCTACTTGATGGGAGAGGGTATGACATTTCTCAGTTACAGCTTTCCCTACTTGGTTTAACCTATTTTCAACTGAATACTTTGAAGGAACAAGCCCTCCATTACCTCACTTGAACTCTTTAAGAGCAAACCAGTTTGATCTGAGGGCCATTTTCACTTCCAGACCATGTCAATGCATTAATCTGATGCACCAGTGTTCCGTGGATCAACATTCTGGTTCCATTCCATTCCATAAATAGAATATAGTTCTTTCTATTTGCCTTTTTTCTGCAACTGTCTAGTAAGAGTCATATATTTTACACTGCCTGTAAATATTTGAGACATTGTTGATGTCATTGTATCCCAAGTAGCAGACTAAGCAGTCAGATAATACACAGGGCTACACTATAGTTTTGAAGTGAAGTGAAGCAATACTTAGTAGGACTGAGGAAGGGGGTTCAGTCAAATTGTAAAATTATTTAAGTGACTATTATGGGCTGGGAGAAGATACTTATGTGAGTTTGCCCTTGGTTATTGCTGTGTACATGACACATACTTTTGTCAGCCATGACTGGGCCAATTAACATTTTGGTATGACAGGAAGCAAAAGTTATACACTTTCATTACAAAGCCTTTCTCAGGTGTAACATCATTTGCTTATCTATGTATTCTTAAAAATCCAAATGACATTCTGTTATAGAAGTAAACAGCTATGTGCATATATGAATGTTTATATGTCTGTTCCTATAAGCTGTAGTCATCAAAATTAATGGTAACCATTCAAAACCTTTGGAGGGCACCATGTTGGGACAGAGTCTAAACATCTATTGTAATTTTTGCAAGTTTCTTTCAACATAATTAGGTCTGAATAATTTTAAGAAAAATGCAATAAAAATTAGCAAATACACCCCCTTCCGTTGAAAACACTTGATTGAAATTGAGAAAAAATTTTCAAGTTATCAACCCTCTAAAAAATATAACCATAGAAAATGCTACATTGCCTCATAAAAGATGCTGTGGAAATTCTCCCCAAGAGTTTACAGCAGTGTTGAAGAAAAGTGATTTTTCCATTCAGTGGAACAGCTGAGAGGGTAGCAACTGCTGTTTGCTAGAAAAGCTGTGAAGTTTCACATTAGCAGGAACTTGGGTAAGGTTCCGTAGCGTCCCCTCCCCCAATAAATGTTCCGGTGAAAATGGTACAAAACATAGTAGCTACTTATCAATTCACATGAAATCAGGCTATATAACGTCAGCCTGATTTTCATCATTCTGTCTAGTTTTGTGTGATCAGGTGGAAGGATTTGTTTTCCCAATAAGTTTCCCTAAGTTCCAAATAATCATAGATATATTTGCTTTAGAAAATTAATCCAATAAGAATTGAAAAATAAAGGCAAGGGCGAATATTCCCTTTAGCCCAAGAACTTGCCACTTTAATAGGTGCAAAACCAAAAAAACAGCCCTGTTCTTGAAAGGCAATTCTGAGTGGGGGACAGAATAATTGAACAGCATATCTCAGTGATTTTGTTTTTATTATTTTTTAAAACATCCTCTGTTCATGATACAAATAAGTAAACACAACACTTTTTTTAAATGGTACTTATAGGTTAGAGAAGTGGGCTGAACATTACAGTTTGAAATTAAATGGAGACAAATGTGAGGTTCTTCACTTAACAAAAAATTAAATAAAATGCAAGACAAAGAATGACCGACAGTATCAATCTACTTTGGTAACAAATGCATGAAAAAAAATCTCATCACGTAATTGATCCTTCATGCTGAATGTGAGTCAGCACTGTTCATTGTGGCTAAAAAGGCAAATGTAATTTTAAGTTACATCAACAAAAGTATAGTCTCCAAATCATAGGAACTAATGATCCTGCATTAGTTTCTTTCCCAGTATAACAAATGTTTCCTGAGAAGTGCAGGAAACAACAAAGAGGGGGATTGGAGACTAGAAATAAAGTTATATGAGAAGAGATTGAGAAAATTGAGTGTGATTATCCTTGACTAAGGAATAAGAGGTAATAACAACATGATGACATAGCATTTTTAAAGTATCTGGCAGGACATCACATAACAAAAGTAATTTTTTATATTATTTAAATGGCAGGACACATAATAACTGTGAAATGTTTCAGGAAAGCAGATTTTGGTTGAAGTCTAGTTTAAACCAGTTGTTCGACAGTAAAGTCACTTCTCAGGAGAAACGGTGAATGTCTGGCATTGAATATGTTCAGGAACAACCTGGATGGCCTTCTGTTGGAGGATAATCTAGTTAATACACTGATTAGGATTTGGACTTGACAGTCCAATTAGCCCTTCTGAATTTTATGATACTGTCCCAATATGTATCCCTTGCTAATCAGCCGCTGGATCAATTGAAGCTAATTTTGGGTACAGTATACAAATATAAGTAATGCATTAATTAAAAATATTTCAGGAGAGCAAACACATTATAGATGTCCTTTGCTACTTGATATGTACATTAGATGCACTGATATTATTCAATATTTGAGAATAGAACTCAAATATTTTTTCTTGGAACATTTTATTCTGTTTATGTTGGGTTCAAATGAATGGTGGCAAAATGGATGAAAGTTGGCCAAACCTCCATGCCTTACAAAGGAAATCTACTTTTCAAGTTCAATTTTCTCTAAGGATAGGTAATAGCCATCATCTGTTTCAGGTCGTATTGAACAGCTTCTCAAGGAAATGCCCAGTGCAAGGGGGAGAGAAGAGCCACCTGGGGAATGTAAGATGGCTTTTGGAGGTTATTTGTGTAAACTAGCTGCAGTTTACTGTCAAAATAAATTTAATGTGTTTCTTAAAACCAAAGGAAGCAATCACTATGCTACATGTTCTCAAATAAACTGACTGAACACAAGGCAGCACATTAGGTGCACCTAAATATGTCCACCTTTTTCAACCAGAGCAAACAAATGGCTTTAAAGTGGCTATTGTACCAGAGATGCTTTTCTTTAATTTAGTGGCAATGGCTTAATCCCATTTGGCTGAATCAAAACATTCGCATTATGCCAAAGATGAACAAGTTGTGGCCTTCCAGATGCCATTGAACTTCCATTCTTAGCTGCTCAAGCCAAAATGGTGAAGAATGAAAAATGTTAGCACTGTAGTCCAACAGCACCTGGAAGACAACTCCTTGCTTGTCTTTTCATTATACCAACAGCTGCATGATTACACCCAAAATGTGACATTGTGCTGAATTTGCTGGTGTTGTATACCAATGTTGCAATAGGTCAGATACTTTGCTTTATAGTTAGTGAAATGTTTTTACTCCACTCATTCAATGTGCATCATTCCATCAAAAATATCTGTTATATTTTCGTTCATAATCTTTTTATCTAGTGGGGAGATATCTCACAATACGCTGGTGAATGTTAGAGTAATAAAACCTGATCTCACCTCTTGTTTTATTTACAGATGCAATGGACAAAATTTTTAGTGTCAAGCATGGTTTAGCTGGTAAACGTGACATAAATCTCGAAGAAAATGTAAAAGCAGGTAACTTCTTCTAATACCTTTCTGCTGTCTACTTCCAATCATATCTTAAAAGCTGGGTGTTATTTTAATGAAACATGATGAAGTTTATTTAAGTGGATCATTTTATTTTCCCAAGATGACATTTCTGTTTTAAAAGAAATATTGGCTAATGTGTACAAATTTAATCATGCATTTTCCTTAGGTTTAAGCTGGGCAGCTATATCATTGAGAGTAGTAGTTAGGAGTAGAATGAAATCCAAGTTAGATTTCATTGTATTTAATTAAAATTAAATAGATAATATGATAATTGTCATTATGAGAATTGACTAACTTGCGCAGTGAGTATCTCGTGGTTCCTTCTTTTCTCCCTCCTCCGATCACCTTGAATGCCCTCCAAATCTGCATGGAAAAAGTTCCTGGAATGTGGATAGGAAATCTACTCTCTATTGTCTATACCAGTATTTCTCAACCCTGGCAACTTTAAGATGTGTGAACTTCAACTCCCACATCTTAAAAGTTGCCAGGGTTGAGAAATCCTAGGCAGCAAAAATCTGTATATATAACCAATAAAATGTAAAAACATAAAATAAAAATAATTCCCCCCACACAACAATTTACATTTTAAAATAACATGTAGATAAAAGAGTTAAAGCTAACCAAAACTTTTCATTGATTATGAATTTCAGAGGACACCCCCCCAATTTTTTTATAATTTATCCACTTTCAATTCCAAGAAGCGGCCCCTACATTTGCTTCGAGATTAAAACATTTGTTCATTTATTGAGATTTATCCCACGTTAACCCTTAACTACCACTTTTATCTAGCCTTCTTACCTTCATTCTCTCTTGTAATCAGTAATACTTGATTTTTTCCCCCAGATACTTCCACGAGACTGCTGACATATAACAATATTATGCGTACAATAATTGAATTCTTGGCCTATCTACATCTTAAAGGTTAGTAGCTTCTCCCATACAAAGTGAATAGTTAATGCTACTACTGTAATATAGGGACATACAAAATTGCATGTACAAATTGCTGTTGCTCAGAGCTCATCTAGTCATGAAGGCCCTAAGAAGAAAATAACAGCTTAGTGTCCATATAGTGACATGTACCAGCTTCCCATTCCAACTAATAGTCAGTACACTATTGTTTGAGAAGCCAATGTAATGCTTCACTAGTCAATAGGAAAGCCAGTCCAGGATTCAGGATTTACAAATGAAAATGAAATTATTAGCTCTTAGTTTATGTTGTATAGGATCACAGTCATTCTCAAGAATGGATTTTCCAATTTAGAAAATCTAATCTGGTCGCCCCTAGGATTTGGAATGTCTTTGCTCAGTTTAGGTTGGTACCAAAGTCTAAACGCTAAGACTAGATGTTGATCTTCCTTAGCTGGACAAAACCTGATCTTGATTAGTTGTTGTCTACAAAGCTCTCAGTTGTTCAGAATTAGGCATGGGTAAGATTGACTGTGGGGGATGCGGTGGCTCAGTGGCTAAGACGCTGAGCTTGTCGATCGGAAAGGTCGGCAGTTTGGCAGTTCGACTCCCTAGCGTCGCATAACGGAATGAGCTCCCGTTACTTGTCCCAGCTCCTACCAACCTAGCAGTTTGAAAGCATGTAAAAATGCAAGTAGAAAAATAGGGACCATCTTTGGTGGGAAGGTAAGAGCGTTCCGTGCATCTTTGGCATTTAGTCATGCTGGCCACATGACCACAAAAACGTCTTCGGACAGTGCTGGCTCTTCGACTTAGAAATGGAGATGAGCACCAACCCCTAGAGTCAGGAATGACTAGCACATATGTGCAAGGGGAACCTTTACCTTTTAACATACAAATCCAATAAACTAAACTAAACTAAACATTGACTGGGATGTGGGATAAAAGTTTTTGAATACGAGTCTCTGGCTCTTGAATCTGATGCTCCCAAGAATGATGAGATTGGCTTCCTCACTATTTCCTTTTAGCATCTAGCTGATTCTTTTTCTGAAATAAATTATCTCCCTTTTTAAACTTTGGCGTGCTATTTTCCCTCTGCCTGTATGGTCCATGTTTTTGTTCTACTAGATTTCAAATGCGGCAGGTTCGTTGTGGGTCCAAATAGAAAGAATCAATGATCAAATATGAATTGATAATTAAGATTGTCAGTTTTAATACTGATAATTTACTAAGATCAATAAAGATTGATTATAAAATGCTTTTGGCATTTCAGCTCTGACATTAGTAAGCATCTCTTTTGTTTTAATATGTTTTTGAGATATTTGGGAATAAAAATGAAGAGAGGAATGCAATATCAAATGGAGGGAAAAGTATATGGAATTACAGTTTTTCAATGATAAATGATTTAGTGATAAATAACTTTTCAGGGCATTATGTTGAAATATTTTTTTGGGGGGTGTATTTATGAATTCCAAAATTACTTTCATTTTTTTAGACCATGTAATCTTGTTTCCTACCTTTTTTTCTAAGCTGGAAAATTATTTGTAAGAAGAAAAAAACAGCCCGAAGATGAAAGGCTAAGGCTGTAATTGCAAGTGTGATAAAAGCACTGTTATCAATGAAGCAATGATCACTGAGTCAAAGCCAGCCAATTTTGTACAAGGTATTTTCCAGTAGGGCCCTAAGGATACTTTCAATGGATCAAAGGCTCTTTGCTGGCTTCAGGTGAATACTGGTGAAATTACAACTGAAGAAGTAAAAATGCAACATGTGCTTCCCTACTGCAACCATCTTATTTCTCAAGATCAAATTAATAGCATTAGGGATGTCTTGATTTTTCTGAGAACAAAACTGTGCAAAAGTCTTGTCAAGGTTATTTTGTAAAAGAACAGCCGCTGTTACCAAGTGTTTTTTCCCTGTCTTGTAATGCACATATGTTTTACTTTTTCTTCTCTTGATGCAGAAGCTGGGGCTCTTGACAACATAGTTACAACAGTTTCTTCAGAAGAAAGAGATCAGTCCTGAAAGAGATTGTATTTATACTCTGAATGGATCTCAACTGAACCCTGAACAAAATAAGACGTTATTTATTGTTTACAATGACCTTATACTTTGGCTGATTGTCAAGTTCTTTTCTCCCCAGTGATGTTATAAGATTTATCCTTAATAAAAACAATTGCTTTGGATAAATGACAACAATAAAAAAGAAATAGCAGCTACTTCTTGGGCTACTTTTCCTAGAAATGGGGCTTCTGTTCTTCTTTTAAATCTCATTTCAGAGGAAGTGAAGGTGATAGGAGAAATCTCATTTTACTTTAAAGCAAAAAAGGCACACAATAAACAATTGAATTTGGACTGTAAATTAATTTAAAAATGAACAGATACCTATTTCAAATAATAGAAATCCTTTCTGGGTCTCTTTCCAAGAATTAATAGCAACTCAACCAAAACAATATCAAATTATAAAGTCATCCTTCACAGCACAGAACGTTTCCTATGTGTACAAGCTCTGTTAAATCTCTTCATATGCAATTTACATCAAAGTTAGATGTGGTGCTGAATCCATCCATTAGTAAAGTGCACCCATTCTTTAAAAGAAACAAACAATGTACAACTGCAGTGGGAGAAATTGCTTGTTCTTTTACAGAGATCACACAAAACACCCGTCAGAATGCTAAAAATATATTGCATTATCCTCCATTATATTATGACTTGAATGATGAACTGGGGAGAGAACTGTAAATTTGTGGAGCAAACAACAACAATCCAATTGATATATCATTTTCTTTGGAAAACAATCCTTCAGGAGGGAAGAAGTGACGGAGCTGGTTTTGGATGTACAGCTTTTGAAATGCAAAAACAACCTGAAAAGGGCTACAGATAGTCCTTGCGATATGACAGGTCACTTAATGAACTTCAAAGTTCCAAATTTCAACAGGCAGCCCAACATTACATACGACCCTTTTCAAAGTTATGATGACTGCAGTGCTCCTGCACTCATTTGCTCTTATGCCCTCCCTCTCTCCCCCCCACCCCACTGGGACTCTCAGTGTTTGGACCTGTTCCATATGTCCATCACCTATCACACCTTTTGATGCTTTCCAGACTTCTTATTCTTGGGGAATAAGGACAGGCCATGTGTCCCAGGGCTGCACAAAGGTGACTCAAATGTGGCCACTATTTTCTCCCACCTGTTTGTTTCCTGGGACAAAATGGCAGCTGCCAGACAAACTTTCATTTTGCTGCCTTAACAGAGTCTGCATAGTGCTACAGAAATATGCCGAAGAGTTTGGTTAATGAAATGCATTGGATTTCTGGATGCTCCTCTAGTTCCTTTATTTCCTAACTTTCTCAGGCTTACAAAATTGAATGGATATAAGCATTTTCTCTTGATGCCTGGAAAGACCTTTTGCATAATACTCCTTAAGAGATAGGTAGTCCTGGTCTTATGATTGTAATTGAGTCTATCTATTACAGTCGTAAAGTGGATTGCCACTGACCAGACTCATTTTTATGGTCTTTTATGCGGCAGTCATTAAGCAAACACATTATTTGCTATAGTCCATTTTTGCTGAAAACAGAAAATTCTAATTTTCAGCAAAAACATGGTTAATTGCAATTAGAATGACCACAAGATGCTGCAAATGGCTGTAAAGGCAGGCTGGCTCCTAACCACCCAAAATGCAGTCACCTGACAGACAGGGGAGAGACTTCTTAACTTCAGAACTGGATTGTAAGTACATTTTGGATGGTGTGTCATGACTTTGATCACTAAGTGACAGATCATAAGTCATGGACTACCTGTATTAGATATAAAAATGGAAAAATCAATTTTTCCAAGTTTCTATCAAAAAGCAAGTTCATAAGTTATAGTTCATTTTGGAGCACAGCAGATCAGGTAGAAGCAAAGGGACAGTAGCCTAAGTAGATTGTCAATATAATACATAAAATTATTTCATTTCCTGTAACTACATATACAGCTGGGAATGAAAAAGAGGCAATAACAGAATAGGCCAAGAGCCACTTCATTGTGAATAATGAGTGAAATTAACTTACCAAAAAAGGCATGTTGTTTCATTTATTAAACTCCACATTGTATAGAAGGCTAACCAAGGATAAGCAAGAATATCATTTATATTGATTGCTCTCTAAGCACTGAAATAGTGAATCTTCAGAACTTACAAAAGGCTGATTGCTTAGGTTTTATCTTTAGAAATTTACTTAAGCAAAATTTCAAACTACAGTGGACACTTCAGAATCTTGACAGAAAAGCTGTTCATTCATGCTTTCATGAGTAACCACTTCAGTCTTCACACAATCAGCAACTGCAATTTAACAACGTGGTTAACTTTTCATGACTTCCACTAAAACTCCATGTCAAGATTTAGTACCAATTTCTGTTAATATTTTTAAAGGAAATCTGAGTTTGGTGTACAGCCCATGAAAGTGGGGTTTACATTCCTGCTGCAAGCTCAGCTGCCTTTTATCTGACCATTACTTTGGTTGTGTCTCTTTGCCCTGCCTCTAAAAGTCAGCCCCACATACCATTACAGAACTTAGTTTAGTTTAAGTTTACATAGAATAACAGAGTTGGAAGGTACCTTGGAGGTCATCTAGTCCAACCCTCTGCTCGAGCAGGAGAGTCTATTCCAAATATCTGCCTCTACCTAGGATCGAACTCACAGACTCCTGATTGTGAGGCGAGAGCTCCACCTCTAGGCTACATATCGGTTGCTACTTGATGAACAAGCTACTGATTGTATATTATTTGATACGCCTTGATGATGAGATCAGCTCAGCAGACTTGATTTACAATGAGATCTCATAATAGGAACCAACAAGGAAGCAAGTCTTTAAAAATAAAATAATGAAACAATGAGTGAAGGAAAGCTAGAATGAAAAGATGTGGAAAATATTACGTAGTGCTGGAGTTCAAAAGCAACTTTCTGTTTATCAAGAAAAAAAACAGAGGAATATGAGATATTGCTGCTGATGCATTCTGGATGCACAGAATACCAAAAAGGAATCGGTATGTGGGTTATTGATTATAAAAAAAACCCCTTCTGATTGTGTCAATCAGGTGAAACTGTGGAATGTGCTCAGAAAAATGAAAATCCCAGGACATCTCATAGTTCAAATGAAAAAAAACAACAACATATAGACAGGTCAGGAAGCCACAGTACATTGTGAAACAGACTAGATGCAGGTTGAAAAAGGGAATGAGCAGTAATAAAAGTCAAGAAATACAGTGGGGAAAAAATGAGGCTAAAATTAAATACAAATAACACCACATTGATGACAACAGGTACAACAATTAGCCTTGCAATTGGCAATGAAGATAGTGAAGTGAGAGATTGCTTCAATAGTAAAGGTGCAAGCAACCAGGAAATACGCCACAAACTAGCACCTGTTAAAGCAGACTTAAAAGCTTTGGAAAAAAAATATTCAGATACTGTAATGTGTCTACATTTGCAAAGATTAGAATGGTGTAGGGCAGTGATTCTCAACCTTTTAAAAGCTGCCGCCCCTCTAAGGAGCAAAAAATTTTCCTTTGTGAAAATCCTGTAATTTAGGGTATGCATTTATTTTGGTTGCCCTCAAATGATGAAATAGATAGATAGATAGATAGATAGATAGATAGATAGATAGATAGATAGATAGATAGATACCGACAGAAAAAAATGGAGATGAAGTGAATGAAAACCAACACAGGAAACATGGATCAAATCAAGCATTCATATTGAAAGGACGCTCAACGCACGTGCTGCAATTAACCGCGCAGGAAAACAGCTGACGCACGCACTGTGATTAATCGCGCAGGAAAACAGTTGACGCGTGCGCTGCTATTGATCCCGCAGCAAAATTGCTGACGCATGCGCTGTGCTGGTTGGGGTTGGAGAAGAATTATGGCATCGGCTTCTTTTTTGAGAGTTCGAAATTTCAAAATTTAGCTCGAATGCCAAAAAACAGCTCATCGCCCCCCTACTGCCCAAAACAAGTTCACTGCCCCTCAGCATCCTCCCACCACCCACCAGGGGGTGATAATGCCCCTGTTGAGAACCACTGGTGTAGGGAATTGTATTCTCTGTGACACTCCATGGAAGCAAAAGTTGGATTTTAACAAAGCAAAATAGAAAGAGTTTAAACGATTAGCAATGGGATTCAAAGTGACTAAATAATATTGAGAAATGAGTGACGGCAAACCTGTTGCTGTATCTCTTACTTACTGCCCAGTCAATTAATGAGATGTACTTTTCAAAAATAAACTCCATATCTTCTAAAGAAGTAAAAAGTGAATATTTACAAAAGACTTTGACAGGGTAAATATCTGTTGAACAACAAATACTGAAAAGTATGATTCCTCTACGAAATTTCTAAGGTATGTGACTGACAGTTTTCTCTGAAAAGGACAAACAAAACCTACAAAATTACTGTCAGTTTTTCAAAGTAGATCAGGCCAGGTAAGACTTCATAAGGACGACTGGAATTCTATTTTTATTGCTGCAGGGCATAAGAACAGAGTTTGAAAAGCTGATAGACTTTGTCTCTTATACTAAACAGAATCCAAGGGAGGTCATTTCTAAAGTTTCTTCTGATTTCCTTTCACTTTTCAGAGCTAACCTAATCTTTATGCATTTGTCCTTGCATTCCTTCTTCAAGGTTATATCCCTATTCCTCTAAGATTACTTAATCATGGCTTCAGAATTATTAATAGGTAAGTTGAGGAAATGAAAGCAACAGAAACAAAACTATTTGGTTAAGTATGCATAAACTAGAGTGAGGAGTAAATGCTTATCAACAGTTGTTGATAAACCTGAATAACCGAAGGACAGGATACCAACTTGCCAAGAATTCCTTATCTGGATTCCTGGTTCAAAAGGCACTTTTAAACTTTCTATAATTAGAATTATTACCAGACACACAACATTGTATTCTTTATAAATAATCT
>JAOYMU010000001.1:63255475-63268151 GCA_025802295.1 Psammodynastes pulverulentus | reverse complement strand
GGAAAATTTAACAAAGTATCTCAGAATGTAACCTTTTGCTCACTTGACTGAAATGAAATATATCTCATTAGAAACTAGATGTAGGCATCAATAAAATATATGTACTGTATAAAAAATGCTTTATTGAAAACAATTGTAAACAATAAGTTTTTCAGTCTGTAGAGATAATTATATAAATGCCTATTTCATATTATGATGCCAGGGATGTATACATTTTTACAATTCTTACCCAACTAAAGTTAGTTTCGTTGGCTCCTGAAGAGTCAGATCTGAACTGCTTGTATGTATGGATCCATTATCAAGCTGCTCAACATAAAATCCAAACATTCAATTTGCATTATATTATCATATATTGACACAATATTAATAACAAACATTAATAGTCTTAGAGAATATCATTTGAAAGAATTTATATTTTAAAATATTGCCTTCATAGCAGATTGTCTTCTATTTATATTGCACATTACTGATTAGGAGCAGCTCCAGATTGTTGAGCAGAACCCCAAGATCAAAAAGATTACCTGCATATGCTGCTCAATAATACTACAAATGTTGGAAATGTTTTAAAGACTAAAAAAAATTAAACAAAAGAAACTATAGCAATGTAGAGATGGTTGGAATAAAAAGAGAAGGGAAGGAAGCAATAGAGAGAGAGAAAAATGGAAAGTATATTTGGGTGAGAGAATTGAAAGAGAAAAATTAATTGATACATATGTTGTAATTAAAACAAATAATGAAAGATGATGAAATGAAAAAGAGAGCATAAAAAGAGCAAAGCCAAAGGAATGAGATACTAGGTAGATAATAGTAACCAGGTAAAGGGTAAGGATTAGAGTTGGCTCTATATTAGGCAGTATGACATGGTTACTATTAGCTTGGCAAAATAAAATAAAACAATAAAATAAAATATTTATTATAGTTATATAAATAACCATAAACAACTTGGCAGATACTAGATGATAAGGGGATGGCATTTTTACTTTTTGGGAGGGCAAAGCCAGGTATCTGAGAGAAATTACCTTGCTCCAGCTAAGGTTATTGGCTGGAGGTATCCATTCATGTGAAGGGAAAAATACTAACTCTATTAAACAGGGTGGGTCAGAAAAATATCCAAACATTTTGTTGCTCAAGTACAATATATTATTTCTACTATGAGTGTAGACAGATCCTATACTTTTTTGTACTCTAGCTGTTTTCTAGCAGGGGAACTTTTTCTTCCTTCCAAATTATTCCGTTTAGTTTCATGAAACATGGTAGTTGCCTCAGTGTATTCTCACCCTGAAGTAATAATTGAAGGTTCCACATAAGGGATGCCAACCATAATCTCTCAATATATTAAATTTATTTATTTATTCCTACAAATTTAGAAACTACTGGACTTCAAACAATTCTGTGTGGCTTAGAGTTCTCAGCATGGAAAGAAAAAACATGCTGTTGCTGGGAAGTTATTCTTAATTGCATTATTAAGCCTTTCGTAGAGAAAGTCTACAATAAAATCACAGGAAGGTGAGTCCATGCATCAGGGCAGAGAGTGGCAAGATAATAAAACTATAGAGACATCCTTTGCACAGAAAAGAGACAACAACATATAGTATAAGATTATAAGATTAAAAATACTTAGTTGGAGGAAAAGGAAAAAAATATATACTTACCTCTTGAGCACAGGTATTCAGTTTACCTGCAACTGGCAAAAACTGCCCAAGTACAGATGTTACCGAGTTGCTTGCATCTAATAAGAAAGTGCTAATTGAATGACATTTGGCGCAAAAATATCCTCAGTACATATCTGGGTAATATATCTAGGTAACTAAGAATGAAGATTTTTGTTACAAAAAGTAACACTTGATATTTATTGTGATATATTTATTTCTGAAACAGAAAGATATCCTTTAAAAAGTTATGTATCTTACTCCTCTGATAGGCAGAAATATGCTAAAAAATCTAGAAATGTTCTTCCTAGTGGAGGAACAATGTGCTTCCAAATTCAGATGCCAATAGCAATAAATGTAGGCAGAAAACTACCTGTGAAACAAAACTAGAAAACAGACTGAAAGAAAATAGGGGAAAGGCAAACAGAACAGATGACAATACAGTGGAACCTCGGGTCGTGAATGCTTCAGTTCACTCTAGTTCATTTGGTTCACTGACCAAATTTGGTGATGACCGGAATTTTCAGAACAGTTTTGCTTCTGGTCATGAACAGAACTTTGGGTGGCAACCAAACAAACCCGAAAATCACCATGGTGATTTTCCCTGCCAGTGATTTCCCCTTCGGCGCCATTTTTTGGGGGGGCTTGGTCTGCGCATGCGCAGATGGTCAAGCTTCTGGTCACAACCGAATCAATATATATGTTGTAGTATTGACAATGCTCCAGACAGGAGGGATTATTACTATTATTATGAGTTCTTGCACAGTCAGTCAGACTGGATATGGCATTTTTGTCTACCTATGAAGTCATTCTCAAGGATCTGGAATAGGCAGATGTTATTTGATGATGTTAAAAGTATCATAAGATGTAAGCTGTTCCAAGCAAGATTTCCGTTTACAATTGACTGATGGTGATTTTGTCAAAGATGATGATGTTCAAGAGGGTACTCCAGATGTTGTTGTTGTTATTGTTATTGTCTCCATTTTCCTCTATTCCAGGGGTGTCAAACTCAAGGCTGAGAGGCCGGATTTGGTCTGCGGGGTGCTTAGATCTGGCCCGTGGTGCCTTTGCCAGCAAAAACGGAGCTCAGGAGGGCCACATACGTTTTTGCTGGCAGACGGTTGCAGGAGGCTGTCACAGCCGAAAACAGAGCTCAGGAGCCCATTTTTGCTGGCAGAGCGCTCGAGCCACTAGAGGCACCTCTGACATGAGTGATGTTGAGTTGGCTACGCCCACTCTGGCCATGCCCACCCAGGCCCTGCGAGGTCAAACACAACCCTGATGCAGCCCTCAATGAAATCGAGTTTAACATCCCTGCTCTATACATTCAAAATGTCCCTCACTATTACCTAAAATAGTTACATTCTTAAAAAAGTAACATCTCTATAGAAATGGAAGGTAGATTATTTAAATGCAGAGCTGACAACTTAAATAACCCCAGGTTTAAGTAAATGTTTTTTTTTCATAATTTCAGTGCATCATGCAAATGGAAAAGTAGTAAGTTATCTTTACTGGCGATGAGTCAGGCAATTGGATACTGTACTGAAGAAAGCATAGCTCTACTAAAACTTATAACTATCTGAGATTTGCATCTTATTTATAGTGAGTGATGAACAAGATATTTGAGAAAGAATATCAGAACAGCTTTTATCTGATACAGGTCTTCCCAGTAGAATGTGATCAGACTCCATTCTAGTAAAAGTTTTCAGATTCTCAAAGGTGAACACAAGTGTGTTAGCAGTTATGCAGTAAAAATAGTGTCTGAGTGGTGCTGGTGCTGGTGAGATAACATATCCTTCCTCATCCGCTCTACTGATCTCGCCAGGGCATATTCATATTAGGGCTCCCCAATTGCAGGATGTAAATGACTTTCTACAACTGCTCAAGACCACATTGTGAAGAAAAGGCGACTGCTTGCTTCAGAGGTGGAACAACATACAAAAAGTTAAGACATCTTATGAAATGTTTTTGTGCTAACCCAGTAAAATAGCTAAGTATATCTATGTTAAGATAATGCTGTGAAATCTTTGATTTCAAAGGTGGTGAGATCAAGGTAGAGTCATGGTCTGAATAACATGAAATTTCATATCACTTTCAGTAAGAATGTAACAGTTACATGGAGCATGAAACTTACTGTATCCATAAAAAGAGAAAAATGAATGAAAGAAATGATCCTCACCGTTCCCAAGAAAAGTTTTTCTCACTGATGCGATAGTCCAAAGGAGTATAACCTTCAAAGACAGTAGATGAAACAGTAAAGTAGTAAGAATGACTTTTGCAATCAAAGCAGAAAGTATCACAGAGACCAAGAAGGACCAATGGATATACATGCAAAATCTTAAGGAATTTATGAAGGAATCATGTGAGATGCTATGAAAAAAACTGAAAATCTCTACAACAGAAGGTGAGACCAAAGATGGTGAAGAAAAGGCTAATCTCATGGCATAAAAAGAAAGCAGAATCTTGAGAAACTGTAACCCTGCATTAATTATTTTTACTATTGTACAAAAACGTACTGTCTTATCAGTTCATTGATATAGGGATCATATTTTGGTGGAAGAATTATTTAAAGTATGTTAAGAGGAGAGGGAAACCACAGAAAAATTGTGTTTGTGTGACTTCACAGATCACAGAATTTAGATATCAAGCTTGGCACTGGTGAATGAGAAATACTATGCAGGAGTGGGGAAGTCTTTCGAATATTTATAGAAAAAGTCAGGTGCTAAAGACACAAAACATGTAATACACAATCATTTTTGAACTAGAACTACAATTAATTAGTTGCATATATAACAGATTACACTATCTAATAGCTATCTAAGATGCAGCTACTGCATGGCCAATACCATAAAAACACTCTTTTTACTACTCTATAATCTCTTAATTTAGGGTAGAGTTGGAATGACTGGATGTAGCTGAGCATTTACTGGCTGGATGCCCTTCCTGAAACTATGCTGAGTTCACAGCAGATACTTTTTATTATAGTCATAATAAGTAACCATAAACAACTTGGCAGATACTAGATGATAAGGGGAAGCAAGCGTCTTCACTGCTAGGCCACCATGCCGTATACCATATAGTCTGTAAAATCCTGGGAATGGTAAACGGAAGTACTCAAAACTGAAAATGGTGGTCCCCAATTGCAAACTCCTATTTTTAACTGAACAGATAGTTACATGGTATCAATGATGTACTGGGAGCTAGTTTTTCCCAGAGCAGGAGAGTGAAAATTTAAGTAGGCAAGTATCACTCACAGCAGAGTGTGGGAAATAGTTTATAGTTATTCTGTGAAAAATATAGAAAGAATAACATTTTTTAATCCAAGAAAATATAAGCTTGAGAATCATCAACTTCTAGAAAATATCAACTGCTAGTAATGGGTTCAGTTTTTGGATTTTAATAACAAGTCCATCTAAGCCTTGCTGTGTTGAGTCCCTGAAAAGCTTTTCCATGAGTTATGGGTAATTTCCCCCCATTAGCTATTCTTGCTTTGGAATCTTACTTGCCATAATATTATCAAAATTCAAAATTTTAAAAATCCAAGATACACTTTTGACTATATTCAGCTTTAGTTTTTTTCAAAATCAAGAATCAAAAATTATCTCATTTCAACCAGCAAATGTTCCCTATATTTCCATGTTATCTAACTATCTGTATTAGTATCAAGGATAGCCATTTTTCTTCTGCATCCCTTTACCATCTCCAGGAGAAAGATTTAAGTAATCAAATTGTGGATTTCCTGAAGGATCAGACTTGGAAGTATTTACTCTCCAACAGATGCCAGATAATTAAAGTGACTACTTGATATATTATGAAACAAGAATAAATACTACTTTGACATGGGCTCTGGTGTCTATGGTAGACCTATGGTTAGCTGGCTGCATTAGTGCCCCAAGGCCTCTTATGCTCAGCAACATTGCCCTGGAAACTGAAAACCTGCCATCATGTTCCTTGGTGGTTGTTACTTTTGAGCATATACCAGGCTGTTTTAATGGATTTTTTTAAATAAAAAAATCTAAACCAGAAGTTAACAGCAAACACAAGCTCATCAAAAGTAAGGAGAAAAAAAAGAAAAAAAGAAGAAATCAAAGAAAAAGCAAAAATTAAAAGATTTAAAAACAGAAAGAAAAAAGTATAAAGTGACTTCTGATATACTTCAAGGTTGTAAGTACAAATATATTTTAACCTCTCTCTGTAAAGTTACATCATATTATTCTTCTTTCTTGATCTGGTGCTGGACTTTATAAGCAGGAAGAGCAAGGAATTCAGCTATATAAAATGAGCCAAGAGTTGGGGTTACCTCTTCCATGGGGAAGATGGAGGGCAGTGATTGAAAAGACCAGATTTGATTGCCCTACTCTGTAAGGATCTTTGCCAGCAGGGAATAGGAAAGACCAATCAAGCAAGATCTCTTTTTAAGTCAAAGGAAGGAAGAATAATACCAGGCAAGAATAGATAATAAAAAGACAGAAACAAGAAAAGATCCCTCTGCTCATAAAGGAGACATGAAAAAGGACAGCAGGATAGATTTCTTAATTTAATCATCCTAGACATGCTTTTGAAAAAATATTAAACATCAGCCCAATAATCAAATTAAACATTGATGTACTGGTTAATGAAAAATACAGTCACCCAAGCGGTCAAGGTAAAATAACTATTTTGTATCTCTTTTTTGCAAATAGCTGTTTCACAATATTTTTTTTAATACCATACATTTATGTTTCATGGCATACAATGGCCCTTTTCATTTTTTATTCAGTTTTTGTATTAATATATGGAAATACTTTAGTGTTATGACCCTCAGGATAATGTACTAGTACTCGTGTGATGATACTTTTTGGCTATCTCAGTCTAAAATCTTTCCAATAATGAAAGAACTGATCCAAATCCTCCCCCTTTCTTTTTTCTTACTTTTCTTTAAATGTAGGAGAAACTTTAAGAAAAAGCTACATAGACATTTGAAGTTATTTCTGCACAATGTGCTTAAATTGTTGGTTGCAAGAAAAAAGGCAAGGTCAAAAATATTAGGAGGAAACAATAGCAAAATGCTCTGACTGAGAGGAGCAGAAGGTATAGATTCCCATGATTTTCTCAGGTAAAATTTCACATGAGGGAATGATGATTTGACAGTAACAACTTGACTATTATTTCTCTTTCATGAGGGGAGAAATTTGAACTCCAATGTGAATTATAAATTGCCCAAGTGCCAAATTCAATATAAAGACAGTTTTCTTTTATTTTTTGGTGGGAGACAGAGAATATAGCCTTGTTATTGTCCATTTTTAATACCTTCCATGTCAAATATACCTCCCTGTTCTGTTGGACTTTATTAGCAAAAAGGAGATAGAAAAATAATTCTCATTCATGTAGAGAAATTGCTCCCATGTGTGAAACCTTGCATCATAATCAGTAAGCTGCTCAACCCCTTTTCTTTTCAAATCAATTTCAGAATTCTGATTCTTCAGAGTCAGAAGGTAATTCAAGGCTGTCTAGCACCACACACTTTGGCAATAAAGTTTAAAAAATAGTTAATTAATAGAAAGCTAAATGCGTCCACAGAACCTGACAGTTTCATGAAAATGAAATGACTGCAGTGCTATGATTCCAGCTCTGTGCATTATATATGGGCATGCAACATAATGGTGCACATATACAATAGATACAGATTTAGTAATGACACTCATTTTGTCATTTGTCCCCTTGTCCCTTTATAGATATCCATGGGAAAGGAATGTAACTAATTATTTAATACTCAAAAAAGAAAATTTGCAAGCACATACCAGTTTTCTATCATAGAATAAGGAGAAACAAAATTGAAAACAGTCCCCACCCCCTCAAAGATATTTCCAGCTTCACTGACATATCACTGCCTATTGGAGCAAGCAGGAAATACAGAAATAAGCTCCCTCACTGCAGGAAAAATAGGCATACTGTATAATGATAGATATTACTTCCAATATCAACCTGTATTCATTTTTGTGTAGAAAGCATAAAAACTAAGAATGCATGGTAATGTAAAAGAAAGGAAGTACTTCTTCCTTTTTGAGACAGGAAAGCTCTCAGAGAAGAGCAGGTTGCCAGAAAATGTGTTGCTATTCTCCTGTCTCTTTAAGCCCTCTCCACAGTCAACAAAATTGGCTATAAAAACTGAGCTGAGAGAGAGCTGGGAGTGGCGTGGGGGGTGGAGTGGAGAGGGAAAAGGAAGAGGGTGTGTGTAAAGCCATCACAAAGACATAATTTTCACTAGCAGTATTTGGAAGCAGGAAGAGTAGGACTCGTCAGGAATAGTAGTTGCAATAGTAGGATTCATAAGTCCTAGCTCTAGTAGTGGGGGGGAAATGGTGTAGTGGTGAGTAGTAGATAAATTGCAATGCTTCTGTATATGTTGTTGGGTGTGTGTGCTGTGTTGGCTCTTTTGTGTCTTGATAGAGTTAAAAGAACCTGAGGCACATGTTATGGTGGGATATCCATAAACAAGTGGGTTATCCAACTTGGGGTGGCAACCACACAAGTGAGGGCTCAATTCAAGTTAATGAAATACTTCATGAAAAGGAAACAAATATTGCTATAAAAGGAATTTGGCCTTTGCAGAACTCAAACTTTGCAAACAATAGCCAACATCCTAGCTGCAGAAAATGCACCTCTTACCATAACTTACACCACACACAGAGACAGGGAAAAGATAGAAGGTAAAAATTCTCCTTAGAGACTACTACTTTGGTAGAAACAGGTATCCACCCTATGCCTGAAGTTAAACTAGAAAACGTAGACCAGCAAGAAATGGGATTAGATTCAAATACTTGGGCCAATATCATCAGAGAAATGTTAAAGCAACAGCAACAGAAAGGCTTTGATTAAACAAGAACAGTTTTGGAGGGAGACAGAAAGGAAAGGTAGGCTACAATGGGAAAAGAATGAAAAAAGCAGGAAGAGAAGAATTTAGGGGCTCATAGATTTATTTAAAGGGTTCCAGTCCAGTCACCAGAAGGAGCACAAATACTTCTAAGTTTTTCAGAATGCATAGAGAGGAGATAGTCCCAAAGACATAAAAATAGAATAGAATAGAATCCCTAAGATGTCAGAAGTTCTAACATAAAAGCATATTTTACCATGTTTGAAAGAGTTGCTACCTCTTGTGAATGGGTTACCTTAATAGCCCCATGTTTAAGAGGAAAGGCTTTAAGAGCTTATAATAGTCTTGCAGCAAGAGAAGTGATGGATTACTCCCATTTTCAAGAGATTAAACCAGCATGATGTAACTCCCACAAGTTTAGGGGCTACGCATATGACAAATATAAAGATATTCATGATTTGTGCACAAAATTAAAGACTTAGATAGGAAATGATTGAGACCAGATAAAAGGAGCAAAGAAAGTGGCAGAGGAAGTAATTTTAGAACAGTTTCTACAGGTACTCTCTACCAAAGTGAGGTTTTGGGTTCAAAACACAACCCAGAAACAGGGCAGTATAATTGGATGAGGACTACATGGCAACAAAATGGTCAGAGGATGTTAGAAAAATAGAGGAGAAACAATAGGAAAGCCTGTTCCACAAAGAAGCTGGAAGGGATAAAGGTGAAAGAAAGCAGCTTTTAGTTCCTGCCCAAACAAAAGGAGAGCATTGGGAAGTCACAGGCCTGTGGTTATTACAACTGTGGGACTTTTGTCAAAACTAAAAGCCAGAGGAAAGATCTCTGGGGAGAAAAATTATAATCCCAGCAAGTTAATGAGGTCACTGTTAGTGGATTAGTAGATACTGGGAGTAGATGAATGTTGGTATAGTCTCATTTAGTAAAAAGGCAGCATCTATGGGAAAAGAGCCCCTGAAAAGTATATTTAGGAAGACTGAGAAGGTTCCGTTGGATAAAACTGAGTACCGATAGGGGAAAGGAACAGGTAATAGTGGTAGGAGTAATCCTAATTTGTATGTAACCTAATGATTGGAAGAGATTTTTCACTTATAGAGGGTTGGGCTCAGTAAAAAGGATTCAAGAAGGAGGCTAAGATAGAGGGTGTAACCACAAGAGCCCAGACTAAGACAAAGATAAGGATGGAGCAGAAGCAAGAAGTGAAGGAACCTGGGATTTGTCCTAACCATCCTGGTTTATAGGAGAAATGAGATGTCCTAGAAAGGAAAAAAGCGTTACAAAAGGCTGACAAAACTAGGGGTGAACTCATAGGGACAAACACTCCTAAATGGGAAATTCACCTGGGATATTTACAAAAGAAACCAACATTGTTGGCTAGCAGTAGAAAAGGAGAAAAATGGGGAAATAACACCCAGATTCTAAAAAAAAACCCAGGGTTTCTGTACTGAATAAGAGCTTCAAGGAACAAATTGATCAGATAACAGTTCACCAAGGAATATACTGCAAGGCAATATTGGGAGCAGCTCATGAAATTCCATGGTCTGGACATATGGATAAGAATAGGATCACATACAGATTTTTAGATTTTAGAATTTTAGGCCAGGGATCTGTAAAGAAGTGGCCCAGTAATGTAGATCCTGCCCTATGTTTCAATTGGTTAAACCAAAAGGGGAATATGATAAAGTTCCTATGAAGAGATTGCTTTTAATGTTACTTTTCTAAAATAGCTCTGGACATTGTAGGCCTTTTGCTACAATCTAGTAAACGAATATATTCTAATTATCTGTGATTATGCAATTCAATATCCTGAAGGGGTTCCATTAAGGAATGTGATTACCAAAAGAATAGCGAAGTAGCTGATCAAAATCTTTAAGAAGAGTAGGAATATCAAATGAGATCCTTGCAGATCAAGGAGCCAATTTCCAATCAGTGCTGCTGTATGTGTAGACCTGGAAATAAAAGGGGTGCACCCTTATCCACAGACAATTATTCTTATGGAAAGAGTGAACCAGACCCTAAAAACTATGTTCAAGAAATATGCAGGCCAAGACTCAAAACATTGGGATATGTGGCTGCCTTTTCTATTATTTCCCTACAGGATAATTCCCCAGGCAACAAAATTTAGCTCTTTTACTATATAAGAGACAACCTTCAAGAGTTTTAGATATTAAAGAATGGTGTATTGTGAAAACTTAGAAGGCCCTAACAACTTAATAAAATATATATTAATGCAGAGGAACAAGTTAAAAGCCCCCAGACATATTGCCCAGGAATATTTAGAGATGGCCAGGGAACGCTGGAAAGACACTATGATAAAGATTTAAAGGCAAAGCAATTTAATATAGGAGATCAAGTGCTGTTGTTATTACTTGCTAAAGAAAGCAAACAAGCAAGGTTCCCACATAGGAAAGAAAAGAACTGGGCCAGTAAATTATGAATCTGAATTGAAAGGCAGGAAAAGAATCCACCATGCCACCCTCCTGAGGAAATGGCGCAATAAAGCTGAACCTGGAATGGCTTTGTTTGTTCTAAAAGAAAGGTATCCAGAATTGTTGAATTAAGCTTGGGAGACAACACTGCAACCACCCCATGGAAAAATACATATTAATTTAGACCTAGGGGATCAACAAAAGAAAAAGATAGAAAAAATGTTGGGACTTGTAAATATATATGTTTACCATATAACCAGATGTAACTATCCTAGTAGAGCATAAAATAGAAATGGGGAAGCCGGACTGATTAGACAATGTCCATATGGGATTCCTAAGCAGTTGAAAGCTATGTTACAAAATAAAATAGAAAAGATGCTTCAGATGGATGTTATAGAACCATCTCAAAGTGACTGGCCTCTCTAATTTTATTGGTCCCAAAACCAAATGGAGACATATGATTATGCATAGACTTCAGACAAATAACAATAAGAAAAAACACTCAGACTTTTTTTTACAAGTTTTATAAGTTACATGCAAAATGTCATAGCTTCAATATTCTATGTTGCATGCTCAGGAAGTACTCTAGGAAAATCTGAATTGAAAAGCTGGAGTATCATTGCTACTGTACTTAGCAACATAGATATCTAGCTTTATTAATCAGTAATGTAATTTGGTATAAGTTAACCCCCTATATATTGCTACAATATCCTATAAAGCTAAATAAAACACATTGTATTTCCTAACCTGTGTGCACAAACACATTTCCTAACATATGCATATCTATAATAAATTGCATGGAAAAAAACCCTGCCTTATAGAATGTTTTGCTACTATTTCTTTTTATTGTGCTCCCTAAGGTCCACTACTTGGATTTACCTCACCATTATTTTATAGAACTTCTGTAGCAAGCTACCACATTGAGAGAGGCTAGTCTACTTTAAGTTGTTTAAGTTTTCTTATTTGTTTGTCCATTTATTACTTAATTTATATGCTGCCCATTTCATAGCAACTCTGTGTGGCTCGCAATAGAAATGAAAAGATAAACAAAATACAAAATGATTAAATTTAAAAGGATTGAACAAGAAACTAAAAACCAAGAAAATGAGTGACATGGGAGTGGATATAATCTCTATCAACCCCAACCGGGAAACCCCCAATATAGCAAGCCCATATCAGGGTCCCAGGCCAGCTGGCAGAACCAGATTTTCAGATCTAATAAATCTCATTTATTGAAAGAATTATTGGCATATATTATATAAAATCACATTTTAAAATTAAGCAGCAATATATACTTTCAGGTAGTTTTATGGTGGAGGTGAGAAAGGAAAAACTTTAAATGTGTATGTTCAATATGTTCTTACTAGTTATTTTAACAATATTTTCTGAAAAATTCCAAAATGCTTTATTCTTGTTGTTTGCCTTTGTACTGTTCAAAAAGAATGAATGCTATGTACAAGATACATAAGATGTTAATACATAAGATGTTTTTCATTGTTGATAAAAGAGTGACATCAGGTGGATAGTTTGTGCATAAATACAGTTAGGTTTTGTGCATAAATACAGTTAGGTTTTTAAAGTTTCATCAGGGCCTTTAGCCTTTCATAATATATAAATTCGTATTTTTATTAACTCAGATGAAAAACTTTCTCTTCTTCTACATTGTTACTTCTATTATGGTAACATTGCATTTTCTTGAAATTGAAATTGTTATAATTTGGAAAATGTAA
>JAOYMU010000001.1:63205592-63216704 GCA_025802295.1 Psammodynastes pulverulentus | reverse complement strand
CACCAGGCTCAAGGTTGACTCAGCCTTCCATCCTTCCAAGGTCGGTAAAATGAGGACCCAGATTGTTGGGGGCAATATACTGATTCTGTAAACCGCTTAGAGAGGGCTATAAAGCACTGTGAAGCGGAATATACTGTAAGTCTAAGTGCTATTGCTATTTTTAAAAAATGATTCAGTATCTCTATAAGGAATGCACATTGGGATTTCTAAGATATCTCATTCTAATTCATTCTTTAATTATCCACTTTTTACTGGGATGCCCCAAACTGAAATGGTCCACACAGTTTTAAGAACTGGATCTCTTATCACACTATATTAAAAGCATAGTAACTTCTGCAAGAAAAAGCGCACAGCTTTAGCAAATGTGGCATTCATACATTGCAGTAATATGCTATATACAGAATGTAAAGGAAGGGCCAAATACATTGACAGGACTAACACTGTACCTGTCTCTATGCCTGGTATACGGCTAGTGTTGAACAAACGTTCATACTGAGAGGAGCACAATGGGACGGTATTGTAAATCATAAGCTGAAAGGAAAAAAGGAAAATCAAAATATCCCCCAAACAAAGGTTTCAAAATAAGGAGAAAGTGTAGCTGTCACGAAGATTAGAGAAGTGGTGGAAAATAAGAGGACCTAAAGAAATGGAAACAAAAGTATTAATAATCACACAAAATGAAATCTCCATAGCAGGAGCAAGCCATTTTCCAACAGCAATTCTTTCTACAAGCAAAACTTGTAGAAATGCAAGCTAAAATCTTTTTCTTTTTAGGCAGTGAAGTATTTTAAACTGGCTGCAGATTTATTCACCAGCTACCACATTGTTTGAAATGTACAATTCACTCCATTTCCTTAGGTTAGGGATGTAACATCAGAATATAAAACAGGCAAGGGAGCTTCATACCTAGCATTGGACTTTTTACAGTACTTGTTGACTGCTGGTTAAAGAAATGACACTTTTTCCAGGCTTAGGCTGAAGCCACGTGGGCTGAGGAAAACCACTATTTGAGTGAAAGAGATGTTAAGATGTAACTACATGTTACCATCATGCTGCCAAAAAATCCTGAGGCACATGGCTGTTCTGTAAGCTGTGGAAAAGGCACAAGTTCTTCAAGAAGCAGGAGGCAGATATAGTTAAAGTGACCATGCTAGACCCAAAGGTCTCTTGCCCTCTTTGGATAGAATAATGCAAATGTCCAGGCTCTGCATAGTGTAAATGTAAAGATTTGTAGTTAGCAGAATAGAGTTAAGAGGGAATTCTGGCATTGTTTTATACATTGAATTCTCTGATGCTCCATGTTGTCAGCTGGTTCTTCTTACCTGTTTCATTTCCTGGAATACGGGAGGTGTTAAACATCCTCTCCCATTGAGCTGAGCAGAGTGGAACAGTGGATCCCATCAGAAGAATCTATGCAGCAAATGAGCATTACAAGTGTATTTTACAGAAATAATTAGGTTGTGAAGAAAAAAAAAACATATGCGAAGATTACAGAGATTACCAGAAGATCTGAGGATCCCCACAGCACTTCAGGCCTGAAGCAATTACCTAAAAAGAAGTCATTCCTATTTGAGAAAACAAGTTTTATGTGGTTTATAACTTGACATTAGTGACTGAGGATGTTTGCCAGGGGACCTTTTCACTGGAGATGCCTTCTGTTAATGAAGTATCTTTAAAAAGTATAGTTTCCAAAATGTATCTTTTCTTCCTATAGTTTTTAGGTAGTATTGAAGTATTTTCTTTCAGATATTGATGTAATTTGAGAGCTCCAGCAATAGTGCCAGAATAGATCATTGAAAGGCCTCATACAAATGTAACTTATTTTGTGTATGTGTGCATACAGACCTTCCTTCACTTGTTCTTTCTCTGCATATTCTATCCTACGCATTGAATATTTGAGATCCTCCTCCTCAGCATTTTTGTGTATCAAATTTCCATTTTAAAAATAGAAGAAACACCCATATCATTGCTCTATGTCTTTTTTCTGCCAACGTGAGTTCTCAAATATGCCTTTCTGCCACTGCAAGTTCCCAAATATTTCACAGTCTTGGCCACAAAATATGGCCTATACTTGCAGCATTAGCACAACTATAGCCTTATAACCACATGAGAACTTGAGTCCTTTTTCCTATATCAAAGATAACTTGTATTTGGAGAAAGTTGTTAGGTTATATACAAGAAACTAGCCTGGATTTAAAAATACTTCATAATGATTACACTTAGGAAAGGAATAGCTAAAATGGAAGTTGAATTGCACACGTATTTCTATATAGCAGTCCATGTATGTAATGCGTATGTTGTATTCATTGCATACCTATAAATATATTTGTCAGCCCAAGTTTCTACCTACCCCACAGTTATGAGAAGCCCGAAAAACCTGCTCATGACAACAAAGAGTGAAATATACTTGAAATAGTCACTTTGTGACTTTGGAAATAAACAGACCTAAATTTCAGACATGAAGAAAGAACTATAGTAAAATAGGAAAGTTCAGTAAGAGTCATGTCTCTATAGCAGGGGTGTCAACCTCATGGACCACGAGCCGAATGTGTTGTGTGCTGGCCCCGGCCGGTTTAGCAAAGGGGGAAAAAAAATCCCGATATGTCACATGATGCCACCATGACAACACGAGTTTGACACCCCTGCTCTATAGAAATAGTCAATTCTTCATCAGTATAACACAGCAGGAAGCTGACTACTTTTTATTTTTTACAAAAAAGTTAAAAATATTAAATGGCTTAATTCTTCCAAAGCCTTGAGAACAAATGGCCTGGCACAATTTTAGTGTGTGTGTGTGCTTACGCATGGAAGTATAAATAAATAAAACTGAATCAATGGGTATCATGCCTGTAAGCATCAAGTTGCTGATCTTGAAGCAGGTGACTATTCAATACAGGTATACAAAGATGCTAGTCTTTTTTGCGGGATACACAAAAATCTCTCCAAATTTTTTTATCCCAAGTTCTAAGATTGGAACTTTACTGCTATTATGTGAATAGGATTAAACACCCACTGAATCTGAAGTTAACAAAAAAGAATAGCCTAGAAAAATGAGCCTGGGGAAAAAAAACCCTTCCTGGCTTGCTCATATTAGTTAATTTTAATTTGGTCCCTCTGATTCTCAACCATCCTGCTTTTTTCATTTATCTTATCAGGTCATGTACACATTATATTTATATTTGACAGTCAGATGTCTTATTTTTCCTCTCAGCAATCTGTCAATAGAAATAATACTTATTTATGGCATTCAAAAAAGTTGGAAAATTTACATACTGGCTGAATTTGCTGTCTATCCAGTTTTCTTCTATACAGCAAGATAGCATGGATGGCGTTGCCAGCTCTAGCTGCCTGCATAGCAGTTGGAGTAAAATACAGAAAATCCTGAAAATTGACAAGAAGAGGTAAGAACAGATGTTAAAGTATTATGTTTGTGAAGACCTTTTAGATACCCAGAAGCAATAATATTATTGCAATAATAGGGAAACAAGAGTACACACAAAATACAAGAAGTTTTTTTTCCTTACAGGTCCCTGTAAGAGCATACTTGGATAATGATCTAAATATCACATCCCTAATATACCAAACATGGGAAGTAAAGGGAGGATAAGCCATTTGGAACTTTTTTATCACCATAATCTAAAAAGTGGAGAATAAACTTCTAAGGCTAAGATAATTCTGAAAGAGTGTTTGAAGCAAAAACATACTGTGAAATCTATATACTATTAAAATTTAATTGGTACATCACAGGTCAACGATTTTTGAACCAAGGTACTCAAATAGGCTAACTTATAGAATGTGTTCAAAATATAGGCCACATGACTCCTGAGGGAATGAAAGTTGTGACTGCTTCAGTGATGCTGGAATGCTGCCCCTGTCACAGGATCTTCATTTTCAATTTTCCCAGCCACAATACCTCCCCCCCCACACCCTACAGCAGCCACTTCTAGCCTGCTGGGAAAGGAAAAGAAATTTATGGGGAAATTGTTCCTGCTCCAACTGCTTTTTTGCCCATTCTTGCTCATTCTGTTCCTCTGTTTAGGTAAGAAAATATCTCTGACATGATGACCCAGTGGAGCATGCGTTGTCTAATTTACACCAAATCAAAAATGTTATGTAGCATATAATCTGCTGCCATGAGTGAATGAAAAGCATCTGCACCCTTGACATACAATTATTTTAATACTTCCATCTAGATACAGTTTTTGATATCATAGGACAACAGTATTAGCACATAGTGAAATTAAGCCTAAAATATCTACCTTTACTAGGACCAACCAGAATGATAAAAAAAGGATTTGCAAGAAGATGTTTGTATCATTTACATTGGGATGCATTGAAATAATGACATTTATTGTTCCTTTATAGACACAAATTATTATCCAGGCAAGTGCATGTCAGTTGGGAAACTAGTTATGACCTTATTCCAGCCGAATGGCCAATTTGTGGTTAAATTGAATAGTTCACTCACCATCGCAAAGTAATTACTGTTTACCATGATAGGCCCACGTCCTCTAAGATAAATGTATTCTTCCCACCAATCACTAACCTACAACAAAAAATTGATCTGGTTCATTTATCTATGAAACTCAAACAGAATATCAAAAGACATTCAGATACAATTAGTTCAACCTTCTCAAACAAGCCACAAATTACAATAACTTGATTGCTTTGGGTGCCTGTATTGGTTTTACATAAGCAATAACATCCACCCAACAGCTTTTAAAGGAAGCTCATCTAACCTTATTTCTTTTTCCTGTGGGAAAGGGAAAATGCTGTTTTGCTTAATATTTGGCAAGAGTTTTTGGGAAAGTGATCGAGGAAGCTCCTGGGTTGTTGGAGGGGTGTTGTTGTTTTGGCTTACTGCAGAACAATATGAAACTGATGATTTATTTTTGCAAGGCTTCCAAGTAATATTGCAGCCAAAAAAAGAATATAGGGAATGAACGTATAGAATATGAACGTGATCAAAAATTGTCATACTTGCTAAAGAAAATAACACAAAGGACTGAAAGATCAAACTGACCCTCAATTACATGTTGTACGAGCGGCAATCAGTCTTTTCAACTATGATTAATGCATTTTTGGGATTTTTTTTTTTACTCAGTGAAATTGTTTAGAACAAAAAGATATAGAAATCAAGTTGTATCAGGAAATCATATAAAAACTGTACCTCCCAAGCCAGGAAACTAAGTCAGAGATGGATTAAAGTCAATGTTGGCAAATTTGTTTAAAGTTTTGTGATTAAGGGTTCCATGCTCAGAGTTTAGGTTAATTAGGCTAACACTGACAATCTAAACAATTATCTTCACTAAGAAGAAGTGCCTGCTAAAGGTCTCCTATCAGGATGTATAACAGGAGGAGGAACAGAGGCAGTTTTCCTTGGTCTGCTTCCCTCCTTTGGAGCAGCTTATCTATCAAGGCATTAATGGTTTCCATTTTTATGGCTTTCTAGAGAATAGTTAGCACCTGACTTCTCTAGAAAACATTGGGTGATTAAGCAGCACACCTTTTTTATTGTTGTGTTCCTGGTGCTATTTGTTGATTTTATATACTGCCTAAACCCTCTGCGTTAGTTGGTTTATAAATCATCTAAATAAACTAAACAAGAAAACAAATAATTTGCAAGTTTAATTTAGGCATCCTAAGCTGTTTTCAACACTCTGGTAACAAGAAGAGAGCTAGTGAAAATTGCATAATAGCATCAGTCAATTTTTAGAGTACGATAGGATTATTTAAAAAGTCACTATTATCACTTTCTACTTTCTAGATGTCACACACTAAAATGTTAAGCATTTTTTGTTTTTACCAAAGTACCTTTTGGGAAAATTTAAAATCAGAAACAAAAAGAAAATCTGTGTAACTTAAAACTGTATGATTTCATGAAAGCACTTGATTTACCTACTTACATAATTTGTAGCCCACCAAGACTTTAACTTCAGATACCACTGTAGCTTTGGTCCCAGATTTATAGCAAAATCTTTGCCAAGACCTTCCATTCTTTTAAATTCTTCATTGTTCATAAGTGGACGCACAGATTCTAAATACTAAAATCATTAAGAAGAAATGAGTTGGCATCAACACAGCAAGGTCTAACTGAAGAACGCCTCCTCACACTTACTCTCTTCAAACAATAGCTAAAAGCAATCTTCCAAGTAATAATTTCACAATACAGCAGCAGCAGCAACACGTATTTATATTATTTCCAATTATATATCAAGATGGAAAACTATAATACGGAGTCAGTTAATTTAAAACTAAGGCTTAAAACTTTGATAGTGACTGATTTTAAGTTAGTTTTCCAATTCTGGACCATGGCACTTGATTTCTTTTGTTTAACCTAGCCATAATACTCAAAGAAGTAGACGGAGTTTGACCTTCAACATTGACTGCTAAGCTATTTTCTGAACTGGATTTCTTCTGACTTGAGTCATAAGCATTTAGAGTCCATGGACAATTAATTTGGATCATTTTCAGTAGGAAAAAATACATCTGTCAACTTCAAAACGTTGTGAGCATTATTTTATAAAAGATATTCTGGATAGCTGAATTATTCTCTCACTCACTCTCTCTCAAACATACACCTGTACATTTGAACACTTGGATACCTGGTCTTTAACAGTATAAATACAATGCAAAAAGCATGATCAGTAAATAAATCAAATAATAATTACAACTCTACTTATAACTGAAGTTAGCAAAATACCATATTAAGTTTGGGTTCACTCCAATATAAACATCTAGGGAGAAAAGTTTGAAATATTCACCTTACCCTATTTACGGTATTCTTTACAGCTGGAACAGGAAGGCGTGGTAGTGAGGTCTGAAAGCTATATAACATTGGTTTACGACCAGAGAAAAGTTTCACAAGTGCCTGGAAATAAAATAGGAAAAATAAGACTAGATGAAAAAAGGGTCTTTACCAGAAGGAGTATTGGCAAACTATTTTTCCTCTCACCATTCTTTTAATATAGAAAGCACATTATATGTTAACATAATATGAAACAACATTCCGGATGTAGTTTTATATTGTGCTAATATATTGTTTTATATATGTTATTGTTCTTTTTACTGTAATCTGCTTCTATATGCTTCAACTTGGAAGAAATATAAAATTTCAAAAATAAGCCATTGTGCCTTTGCACTTCCTTTACTGAAAATGATGGTTAGAATAAATTACAAATCTGTTATTTTATAAATCTAGTTTTTAAATTTTTAAACTGTTATCCTCTTTAATAAAAATATTTTTCTCCTTGGTTAGTGCAGAGCAATTCACAATTCTAACTGAACTTTAATTACATCTAACATTTTCCTGTTTTTCTGCTTCAGGAGGAAGACCTTCATCAAGTCTGCAAAAGTCCATAGTATGCACACTGACAGTGCAACATAAACAAGACTTTTCAATTTTTTTTACCGACAAAAAATGTTAGTAGCACAACTGCTAAAGGATAGTATGTTGGAATGAGTACAGACATTCTTTCAGTGGGGAAAGTTTTGTAAGCGAGTAATTTCCACACTTCCATTGCTCTGCTTCTTCCTGAACCTTTTAAGTCTATTTTGAAGAACTCCTAAGCATGTGAAGTAGACTTTGGACACATTTATGCGCTTTACCATTGGTTCAAATATTCCTCAGTAATTCTTCTTAAAGAACACCTCAGCTTGACACAGCTTTCCTCTCATGCCCAAGCCAAAGGCAAAGCCAGTTTAGTTTGAATTTTTCTAATCTGATGTTGAAGTACCATTTTCCACTTCCACTACAAGTCCTTCTATAAGGCGTGATCTGCACTACTGTGGTGGTAATCATGAGGATCTGACCAATTTCAGGTGCTCTGGGCATACTACCATCTTTTTGGTTTTTGCTGTCTTCCTTCAATGGCCATTTTGGTTTATGCTGATGACTGACAGGTTGTAAGGAGAGGAACAGTAGCACCAAAATTATAAGAGAAAGCTGTAGACTTGGTCTTTGTATAGTTCCTGTCTGATACATGCAGAAGGAAATGCCCAACAGGCAGATTCCCGTCACACGAAGATTCTGAATAATGTTAAATAATTTTTAGACTGCTCAGAAGATGTTTTAGTTTTCCATTTTATCACAGTAGGGAAGTTTTTACTCTATTTGCTTATGTCTGCTCATATAGACAATATTCATAAATACAAATGTCTGAAAAATATGTCATGGCACTTTCTATTCTGGTTCATGAAGATCTTTTCCTCATCGCTCTACTTATCCATAGAAAGCAATGTCTCAGTACAATAGTTACTGCCTGAATGGGAAATATTTTTGCCTCCAAGTAGGAATTCTCTTTAACATGGCATTATAAAGTTGTCTCCTAAAAGCATAGCTATCACAAAAATAATTACATTCTAGTTTCTGATATTTTGCAAAATGTAAAATTCGTCATTCCAAGGATAGAGATTAACATGTTACAATAACCACCACTCTCTCAAAGTTCTTTTTTAAAAAGAAAATAATAACTAAATTAGAAAAATTATGAGAAATAAGGATTACGAAAGGTCAGGACAATTTTATGTTTAAAGTAAAACTAATTTTCTTATCTTGGTGCCCCCCTCAATGCTAAGACTTCAACAGTGGAAATCCAGAACATCTGATGAGACTTAGGAAGGTACAAGCCATCCAGTTATGTTAATATTGTTCAAAAACTTAAGGCTTTTAGTCCTTATAGAAAGAAAGTAATTATCAACTGAATTTCTCCACACGTTTGCCATTTCAGTAATGGTAAATGACTTCCTGTTTGTATACAGGAGTAAAAATCAAAACAGCAGAATATATTAGTTACAGTTGTTAACAATGTCCAAACATAGCATTATTTAAACAAAACAGATTTAAAGCAATAAACTATAGGGCATGCCAAATACTCAGCCAATGTAAATTAAGTTATGACAAAGCAATGCTCTGGGCCTTACCCTTCAGATACAGCCTGTATTCAAATGAAAAAATCTTGAAATTAACTCTGAAGTAAACTATCAAACATTTAGTATACAATTGCTTTTTAGTATTCACAGAAGTATTTAAAATTTTAGTTACTTTCATATATATTCCGTTTATATTCTACCAATAAACACAAATGGTAATTTGTATGAACCATAGGAGGTAATTGCATATAATCCTGCTATATAAATATTTCTAAGCCCATGCTATATGATTGAAGTTCCTAGTAGACAACCCATGATCCATTAGGACATTCTTCCTTCCACATATAATGTAAGTTGGTGCTGTTTCTCTTCCCCTCATGACCCTCAGCAGAGCTCCAATGAAGCTCTTCCTCCTCCTTCTCTTCCATCCCCTCAGATGACCTGTGCAACTGCCTGCTAGAGGGAAGTGAAATGAAAGGAATTGCGGATTCCAAGGAAAACTGCATCCTTGATCCCATCCCAGCATGTGCCCAAGAGACTCTCCCTCCAGGGAGAAAGGGGATGTACCCATTGACTGCCAGAATCCCCCAGCCAACCCTATTTTCCAGCAGCTCATTTTTCCCTCACCATCCAATGCTGTTAAGATCAGGACTTGCAGCAGCTTGATTGGGTGCAGGAGTCAAAGGGATTTAGGAAAGAAGGCAGAGGTCTGCACCTCCCATCTTCTCTTGCACCATGCAACTACAGGTTTCTGAAAAGTGTAGTCAGAAATTACACAATTTGCCAACTTTGAATCACCTGAGGTACGCGGTGCTGTCATCACCTTAGAAGACTTCCCACTTCCCAATGGCTTCCTCACTGACTTGTGGGAAGCTGACAGGGAGTATGGGAAATTAAAATCGTGTGACCGCAGTTGACGATGCAGCAGTGCAGTGACACTGAAGAGGCCACAACTTTTCTAAATTTCAATTCCATGAGATTAATGGTTTTTTGATGCTTTCTGTTAAGTCAGCCCATTTGAGGAACATTGATTCAAAAATTCTTGCACTATGAGCTCCTGGTTTGCCCAACTGAAGGTTACAAACCAACAAAGAAGAGTTTTAGTAGTATATAGATAAACAGATCTGGTATACTTTATAACAAAAACGTTGGTTTACAGTACAGGTAGTCGTCTATTTATGACCAGTTGCTTAGGAACTGTTTAAAGTTATGCTGGATCTCCCCAAAAGATACTTATGACTTGATTCTGAACTTCTGATGGAGTGCCCCCCCCCCAAAGCCATGTGAGCACATTTTGGGTTGTTGACGATCAGCCCACATTTATGGCTGTTTGCCGTGCCCCAAGTCATGTTACCATGAATTATAGTTTTCACCAAAACCCAGCATTTACTTTTAGTTTCTGGCAAAAACAGGCCCAAAGTGAAGAATGGATCCCCTTAACAACCATGGCATTCTCTTAATAATCACTGCAAAAAAGGTCATAAAATCACATTGATTACTTCACAACTATCACTGCAGGCTCAATTATGGTTGGAAGTCAAGGACTATGTCTAGTTAATCAATAATACATATTGCACTCCTAAATTACAAAATTGTTAATTTATGTACTTATGAAACACATTTATATGGCTCCCCAAGTCACACATGGTGAACTCTGGGTGGCTTATACCATTAAAATTCCACAATATAAAACCCCCTAACCCCCTGGTGGGGAAAACTACTATGATTAATTTAATTATAAAATATTAAATACTGTAGACTTTTTATGTGGCATTAGCCACCCAAATTTTCTATGGTTAAATGGATGGCCATATAAATCCAATTAATATTGAATAAATAAATAACAATAAATACATATTTTAAACAAATGTCGCCGTTCTGAAAACAAATCCTCAAATAGTGATTATAGTAAGGCAAGGTTATATCAGCGTCACTTTCAAGTATATGTTAAAATTACCTTACCATCCATATCTTGGTTCCTGTAGAAAGTTTTCCATGCTCTGCAAATATCCAACCATGGTATGAAAGCAACATCTTCAAAGAGTAGCGCATTGAGAAAATAAGAGTCACCCATAGCCCTGTCCCAAACAGAATCCCACTGACAATATTCTGCGTTTGATTGGACATATAACCACTGTTAAAAAAAAAAGAATGAGAGGAAGTTAAAGCATTGGTCAACTATTTCAGAATTTTGAAACCATGATATACTAAGAAGGGTCTCTTAATCAAAAAAAGAACACT
>JAOYMU010000001.1:63189893-63201768 GCA_025802295.1 Psammodynastes pulverulentus | reverse complement strand
CCAGGATCTCCCAGGCCTCCAAGATGACACCGGGGACTCCGGAGGCACCGCAACCGCCGTCCCACTCTGACACTTCCTGACACTTACATTAATAAATCAAATTCTGTTCTATAGTTCCTTCAAGCGTCGTTCCTCTCAGTTCTCTTAATGTCTCTTCTGTTCTAGTCTCTTTCTGGCTAACTTCCTCTTTATCTTGCCACCTCTTTCTTTTTTCTGAGTCAGTCCCGTCACGGACTTCTGTAGCTTTCTTTCTCCACTGCTGACCTCTCTTCGTCCACGTCACGCTCACACTTTCACACCTACAATTGTCTTTTAAACCACCTGTAACCGCCTTCCAATTTCCTCCCCCCGAGTGTCTATATCAATCACTTTCTCTCACCACTCCTTCATCGCAACAACTACCAACCCTTCTTTACTTCCTCTGGCTTTCTTCTCCGCTGCCCGCCATTTCTCCTTCCGATCGCAGCCCCTCGCCTCTTTCTTCACTCATCCTTCGTCAGATACGCCACCACGCTCTCGCTGCTGGGTCTCCTTCCAATCTCTCAACTCTTTCTCAACATCAAAAAATTCTTAATTTGATGGACTTTGTTTTGGAGTTCTGAATTGCATTGAGGGTTTACTTGGAATGTTGACAGTAAGTTGAGGAAACCTCTATTCTAAACCAAAATTTTGAATGCTTCAGCATTTCTAGCAATGGTCAAAAAATTAATTGATATTGACAAATTAAGGCCAGAAGTTTACTTACGTTGTATCCAGAGTCCGGTTGATTTTAGCTATTAATCCCAGTGAAGGATCTATTTTTGCATACATAGTTGACATTACTCCTACAACAACAATTAGCCAACTGGATGGGCTAGCAGGATAGACTCCTGTAATTATGCCATTCTGGAAAGAAAAGATATCTATAATTTATTTTCTGGTTTTTGAAACCATCACTTTACATTCTCAAAAGAAACTTTCAAAAAATGGACCCAGCACATTGGAAGACATTACCATATGGATGCAGCCTGCTTTATAGTATTTGCCTTCTTTAGAGATCTATATTATACATTGTTAGCAAAAATATTTATTGGAATGGGAAGAAAAAGAGCATTGAGGCAATGGAAATGGATGAATATTGCAATGCTGGATAGTTGGCAGTTTGGGAATTTACAAAAACAACAACAAAACAATAGCAGGGAAGCTACAATCTACATAATTGTAAGCCAAATCACCAAAATATATAATGCCACGAAAAACAGACCCTCCAAAATGATGTCAATGAAGATTCACTGGCAATTGGACTTATTTTGTTGTTGGCTTGAGACTTTTTGTTAGGGCTTTTTTTCTCCGGGAAAAGGTGGTGGAACTCACCCCCCTGGTTAGCCTCCGTCGTCACCCTAAATATTCCGCCGTAACCGGAAACTATAGAGCGCGATTGGTGGAGACAGAACATGTGACACGGACTGAAAATAGGTAGCGGAACGCCGTTCCGGTGCGTTCCGCCAGAAAAAAGCCCTGCTTTTTGTGAACTGGAACAAGTCCAGTTGCTATGTCTTAACTTTCAGATATCCAAAATGATTTTATAGAAAATGTTTTCTATCAGTTCAAAAGTCATTTAGTGGATAGTGTGAAGCAAAAATCTCAGTGGAAAGAAGGTAAGAAAAATACCAATGGTTGTCAGACCGTAATATGAAGGTAAAGAAATACAGAGATACATAGGGAACCTTTAAAAAACCTTGAAGCATCCTAATTATTTCTAGAATTTTCCATTTGCTTCACAGAATTTAAAACAGAAGAGATGGGATTGCCAATAATTGTTTCATAGTTTATAAACTGCTTAGAGAGGGCTGTGAAGCACTATAAAGCGGTATATAAGTCTTAAGTGCCATTGCTATTAATAGATGGCAAAGATTTAAAGAAATCATGCAATATGGATGTGTAGCATTGGTGTTTGTTGCATGCCCTATCCCAAGTACAAATCTGTGTTTATCTCCATTACCTTGAATCTGATGAACTTCTTTTTCCAGGAATAAAGCCCAGATAGATAGATCTGCCTAAGTGCTTCATGGCTCATGCGCAAATCAATTCCATCTGGCGTTACTGTAAACTGAAACGCAACTGCTTGATGGGCTTCCGCCATTCTTAAAATGTATCTGCCAAGTGAAAGAATATTTTTTTAAAAAAAATCAATAACCGTTTATTTGGTATGAGATATTAAATCGGAAACAAAATGTCAATGTTCCCAAAGTAAACCAGACAGAACATGTGAGCTAATTATTAAAAAGCTACATTAACAGAATCTTGAATACAAATTTTCCGCCATCACTTTTGTTTCATCCATTAGTGTGCTTTTTTCCTAAGTTTCTTTCTCTGACTGCAAGCCAATGGGGGCTCCTGCCTCTTTTGTCCAGTTGTTTCCTCGGCAGTATCTCTTCCCTTTGGTCATCCACTTATTAAAAAAATGACATAACATTGGGCAAATTCATGCAGATTAAATATTTGTCATCTTGGGTTTTCCAGTTGGTAAATACTACATGAATATTACTCTTTTCTTAATCTTTCAAAAGGAACATAGACATGGTCAGGATGGGTAGCATACAGATATCAATTAAAAGTAAATATATAGTATAGAAAGGGGAAAAAAACCTACATAAGAGACAAAACCAAAAACAGCCAAACAGCAATTTAAAAAACCCTCTAAACTGAAGGGACTTAACCAGCATCCTATCCCATGGCTGAGAAGGGGCATAGGTCTTACCTGATACGCTACTTCTCAGGGTGAAGTGATGGGATCCAAGAAGTATGGGTTGACTCTTCTCTCCATAGCTCTATAGACAGAGTGTGAAACTGAGGACACTATCATCCTCCAGGTGTCCTCATTGCACCCTGGACCATCCAGTACACAGGGCGGGGCTGGATCCCATCACCTCACCCTGAGAAGGAGCATATCAGGTAAGACCAACGCCCCTTCTCCAATGTGATGGTGATGAGATCCAGGAAGTATGGGGTATACCCAAGTTCATCTACATTTTGGATAGGCCTCCGACTGGTCCTGACTAACGCTGCCTGACACTACGCTTTGGAGAACCCGCCATCCAAAGGCTGCATCTGCTGATACAAAGGAGTCTAGTCTATAATGTCTGATAAATTGAGTGGGTGACGCCCACGTAGCCGCCCTACATATTTCTTCCACTGATGCTTGAGTGGCCCAAGCTGCCATAGTGGCTGCACTCCTGGTAGAATGCACAGTAATGCCTCTGGGCCTTGGCAGAACGTGACTATCATAAGCCTTAGAAATAGCAGCCCTAATCCACCTGCCTATTGTGGAAGGTGAGACCTTTTGTCCCAAGGAACTCTCCCTAAAGGAAACGAAAAGGGCTTCTGTCTTCCTAACGTTGGCCGTTCACTTAAGGTAAATGCGCAGGGCCCTCCTAACATCCAGTCTATGCCAATCCTCCTCCCTAGGGTGATTCGGATTTGGGCAAAATTTAGGTAATACCAATTCCTGAGCCCTGTGGAACAAGGTGTTTATCTTAGGTGTGAAAGCGGGATCAAGCCTGAGGACTACTCTGTCTTGATGAAAAATGCAGAGGTCCTGCCTCATGGACAGCGCTGCCAATTCCGATACCCTTCTGGCTGAGGTGATAGCTACCAAAAAGGCGACCTTATAGGTCATGAGCTGTAGTGAAACCGACCTCAAAGGTTCGAAGGGATCTCCCTTGATGGACTGCAATACTAGTGGGAGATCCCAAGTAGGCTATCTGTGTACTACAGGAGGCTTCAAATTAGTAGCACCCCATAGAAATCGCTTAATGAGAGGGTGCTGGGATAAAGACTCCACCCCCCTAAAGGATAGAATTGAAGCTAGCACTGCCACCTGTCTACGAATGGTATTCAGGGATAACCCTTTGGCTAACCCTTCCTGTAAGAATCCTAGCAGCTGTGCCACCAACAACCTAGCATAATCGATGTTACTACGGTGACACCAACCGCAAACAGCCTTCCACGTGGCGTCATAAATACAGTTGGTAGAGGGCCTTCTGGCCGTACTGTTAGTTCTGAAGGGTAACTATCACTTTCTCAGAAAAATTGTCCGCTGCTAGGAGATTGCGCTCAACAGCCATACGGTCAACTGGAGCTACTGCGGGTCTGGATGCTGTACTGGACCCTGGCAAAGCACAACCTGGTCCTGCGGAATCCTCCACGGCTTAGCTATCGACAGCTCTAGAAGATCCGCAAACCAAGATCTCCTGGGCCAAAATGGCGCCACCAGCACCAATGTCACCCTTTCGGCTTGAAGCTTCCTGAGTACGGCTGGAATCAATGGGAGTGGTGGAAAGGCGAAGAGAAGCCCCTGGGGCCATCGACATCTGAGAGCATCTACCGTTTCGGCCCCCGGAGCTGGAAAGTGAGAGAAGAATAGAGTCAATTGAGCATTGGCTTGTGATGCAAATAGATCTGCTATCGGACGGCTGAAATGATCCGACAACTGTTGAAATAGGGTCGGATGCAACTGCCATTCTGATCGATCTACTGTGGCCCTGCTCAGCCAGTCTGCCTGCACATTGGATGAACCTGAAATGTGTTCCACCTTGATCGATTTTATGTTCCTCTCTGCCCAACAACAAAGAGATTGAACTTTGATCATGGGACTCTTGGAATGTGTGCCCCCTTGCCCGTTGATGTGAGCCTTGGTGGCTACATTGTAAGTAATAGGACGTGATGCCTTCCAGGTCCCTCTGGAATGCCTTGAGTGCCAGGCGAACGACTCGAAGCTCTAGCCATTTTATATTATGCTTCAAACCCTGCTGTCAGCACGACCGTCTATAAGGGCCATTTGGATTGGTTCTGAGGCCTGCTCTTATCCTTGAAGCTCTGACCTGACTGATACTCCCTCCTAGGGGGGGGAAAGGTCTGTTGGATCTCTGGTACCTGGGGCCGTATAACTGGAACGAAAAGAGGGACCTCGAAAAGATGGTGAAGGGCCACGATCCATTCGTCTGGATAGGTTGGGGAAAACCTTCTTATCCCTCGATTCTACCAGTACTGGGTCCAGAGCCTCCCCAAACAACTTATCTGATGAACCAGGTGCACATGCCACTTTCCATTTCTTTTTGCTGTCAGCCTGCCAATATCTTCGCCACAAAAGATGTCTGGCCGTAGTAGACAATGCCGTGGCCCTGACCCCAAATTTTGCAGAATTCAGAGTGGCATCCGCTGTGTACTCAATAGCAGCCACAATTTTGTTGAAGTCTTGATGCGTGTGCAGGTCGCTGGGTGGAATCCGCTCCTGCATCTGCCTCAACCACATTAGGGCTGCTCTAGTAAAGAAAGATGCTGCGGTAGCCGCCCTGACTGCCGCCTGATGAGCCTTACGAAGCGTCACCTCTGCTTTCCTCTCATCTGGTTTCAAAACATCTTTGGCATCCAAGTAGCTGAAGGGGTGGCCAGAGCTACTACTGGTTCATCTACCTCCAGCGTATTTAAAATCTCTGCCAGGTCAGGGGAAACATTATAATATTTTTTGTCAAAGGCTGAGGGATTGGAATGTGCCCCCAGAGCAGCTAATTGACGTTTGATGACCTGTAAGAACAGCTGAGAGGCCGGAATACTGTCTGCCACTTCGGAGGGTTCAGAAAATAATAAATCTGAGGGTTCCCGTCTCTGTGGGTGTACCCGACGCTGGGTCTTCCCTGCCCAGGCGGGTGATCCTCTTGGCCTTGAGCAACAGGGCCTTGAACACGTGAGTTCTAAACAGGCCCTTAAACACAGGTTGTTCAGAAACAAGGCCTTCCTCCTCTGACAATTCCCTGTCAATCTCACCTTCCTCTGCGTCCAAAGACGAAGAAGATCCTGACTGATCCGAGGACCCAAGAGAAATCGGGCCTTGCTGTGAAATCGTGCGGGTAGGAACTGGAGCCTCCCGACCTCCCCCTCGTTCACCTGGAATTGGTCCAGATTCTGGGGGGGGGGGCACTGTCTAAGCTCTCTACCAGCCTCGTAGCCCCTTCTCATCGCTTCAGAAATCAAATAGTCTACATCTATGGGTCTGACGGGGGTAAACTGATCTACTGGGGAAGCCCCGCTGCAGTATGTGTGAAAGAAGCTGAGGGAGTGTATCTATGTTCCTGAGAAATTCCTTCCCTTTGGGGTGGTGTAGGTAAGACAGGAGCCCACATAACACCTGTGGACGTTCCAGGCATTGGCCCCTGGGATAGGTCCAGACCATGTGAAGGCCCCATCTCCTCAAAACTCCGCTTAGAACCCCATGTGGCAGATAGATCCAGAGGACCCTCTCTGGCCTCTGGAGTCACCGGGGGGGGGGAGAACCATGGGGCTCAGCTGTTGAGATCGCTCTGCCTCCCTAAGCCCTTTGGCTACTTGTTTCTCCAAGGCCTTTTGAAGCCATTTTTCGGCTTTCTCTTGCGCCTTGGAACCCCATTGCTGCGTAATGGCTCTGCCTTCGAGCTTGGCTGCCTTAGCCTTGGCTGCTTTACTAGTCTTTGCCTGCTCAGGTATCTCCTTAAGGGAAGTGTGAGACGCCATCCTCCCTGCAGTACTACCCTGAAAAGGTAGCCTAATGCGAAGGATACGCCTTTAAATAACCGGGCCTAAACTACCTAACCAGATATAGGGAAAAGGAAAACAAAGATCTACCAATGAGACCAGGTGGGGAAAAGATCCGTAGACCAGCTCTAAGGGCTCTAGGGCCTATCAGACTATCAACAGCCTGGAAAAAGTAGGGATAGCCCAAATCACGCTGGGGTAGAAGTTGTTTTTAATGGTCTTCTTGGGTAAGACGCCAGATACCAGAAGCAGGCCTGTTGTTCAATCTGGAATGGAGTGGGGGGGCACAGTCTGGCCAGCATTCCCTCCCAAATGGAAGTCAATCTGACCTGGTGGCTCCCCTTTCCAGCCTGAAGGCTCTCTGAGACCCGAAGATCTCACAAAAGGCCTTTCCTTCTGAGGCCTGTTCTATCGCTGATGCTGTGGCCTCAGTTGGGTGCGTGGGCACCTCTTTCCAATCGGAGCAACGTAACAAAATCCCTTCCTGGGCTGTGCTCCCTCAAGGGCAGGCAGCCACAGGTAGATGTGGAAGCCCTGAAAAGGCGCTTCCTTGCCCCCTCCAGGCAGTCTTCTTCCTTCGAAATTGCCCAAACTGCTGACTCCCGGGCTGTTCGGAGATCGTGAGTAGCACACACGGCATCCAGCAACCAAAAATGAAATCGAAAATGAAACCACGTGGTCTGCGCTCCCGATAGGGCAGGCAGCCACGCGGTCCACTCAGCGCTCTAGCCGCTTGCCTGGGATCCTTATCTTCCTTGTCCCTTCGGAGCATAGACGAGGCTTAGTGCTCTTGCTAGCGCTCTCCCAGGTCGCCGAAAAAACAAACAGGCAGGGGGAATCAGCCGCTTTCTTCGAATGCGCTGAATTCCCCCCCAAAATGTCGCCGCTGGCGGAGCTTATCCGGGTGCCCGCTGCACTTCCGTTTGCTCGTTAGGAGCGAGAACAGGCTCTCACAGCTGCAGGAAAGTGCAAAAACACAAAAAGGAAAAAAAATATCCGTTGGGAACCTTTCAGAGTTCCCCTTGCTCCCTAGGAGCAGCAAAAAAATAAGCATTTCCTACCTTCCTATCCAGGAAGTATGGATTGATACCTCTGATCTCAAGCTAGACAGAGTTGAAACTGGGGATGATGGACAGGAGGGAGTGCCCTCAGTTAAACACTCTGTCTATAGAGCTATGGAGAGAATAGTCAACCCATACTTCCTGGATCCCATCGCCATCACACTGGAGAAGAACACCAGAACTTATCAAAAATACCAGAAGTCACTCCAAAAATTATTGTAAAGATTTGTTAGAAGATCAAAAATATGCCAAGAATAACAAATAACATTGTTTCATACATTATTATGTAGATTCAGTGCTGTTTTACTATAAATTCTTACAGTTCTTGGAAGATTTATCAAATCTAAACTACAATATTCTTCTAGAATAATTTCTATATACTGTTTAACAACAGCTTGTAGCCTCCGAAGCATGCTCCTTATTCATTTGGACCATAAACACATTTTCCTCTACATATCACAGCTTGTTTTCCTTCTTAAAACTTTCATATATTGCAGTGTTATTAACATATTTAATATCACATCTAATATACAGTTCATTCCCTCCTCAGCTCTATTGATGCAAGTTTGCTTTTCAAGCCAATTCAAGGACTAATATTTACTTTCAGAGGCAAAAGGACAAGTATCTTGAAGATATTTATGAAATCATTACCAGCAGCCTTTCCCTAAATGTTTTTCTTAAACATTACGATTAATTCTGTAAATCATCTGAACGGCTTTTGATAGGATGATTATTTGAAAAATAAATAAATAAGGCAAGACAGCTAGTTATTAAAGAGGTATTTTTATAAAATTGCATTATTTGGAGAAAGAGAAATTTCTAGTTTGCAGCCAATATATTCCAGAACTTAAATCCATAAATGTACAGGTAGTCCTCAACTCACAACCATTCATTTAGTGACTGAAATGGCACCGAAAAAAGTGGCTTCCAGGGGTGAAATTCAAAATGTTTCCCTACCAGCTCTGTGGGCGTGGCTTGGTGGGTGTGGCTTAGTGGCAACAACCGGGAGGGGCCAACCATCATCCCTACCACCTCTCCTGAGCTGGGCCGAGGTGATCGAATTTCATCCCTACTTATGACCATTTTTGACATTTATGACCACTGCAGCATCCCTGTGGACACGTGATCAAAATTCAGATGCTTGGCAACTGGCATGCATTTATGAAGTTGCAATGTCCTTGCATCATATGATCACCTTTTGCAGCCTTCTGACAAGCAAAATCAATGGGGGATGTCAGATTCACTTAACCGTGTTACTAACTTTACAACTGCAGTCATTCACTTAACAACTGTGGCAAAAAAGGTCGTAAAATGGGGCAAAACTCTCTTATCAAACATCTTGTTTAGCAACATAAATCTACCATAAAAAACACAGAGATGATAGCAAGATACATATGAATATTCTGTAAGAGCTTTTAAGAATTTTCTTAAAGAATTTTTTGAAGCTTATATGAAAAAAAAAAAAGAATAGGTTTAACTTGAAAAAAAAAAGGCAAATGACAGTTGAGCTGTTTTCTCCCATCTTTTAATCCAGGTGGTGAAATGCTCTTCTGAGAGGCTTTCTTACTGAGAAATAAAACTCTTTATTTTCTAGGCTATTTTAATCATAAGCAATTTTAGCTATATTGTATTGCACTGTTCCTGGTGGTTTTCATTTTATTTATTATTCTTGTTTTGACTTTTTCAGCTCTAATTTTTATGACGTAAGTTTTATATATAAAACAATAGAAACAAGCAAAAGGGAACAAGCACAACATGCTGAAGTAGGACAGAAACGGCAATAATTGACAGAATAGTGTAAAAATATCCTAAGATCCTCAAATATTCACTATATCAAGAGTTGAAATTTCAGGGTCAAATTACTCTTGGGTACTGAGGAATTGATCACTATATATTTTATACTGAAATGTTACTAAGAAAACAAAATATACCTATGAAAGTCTCTTCCCCTTCAGTACCTCAGTGTTATGGATAGAGGGCAATGAAGCACACATGATTCACTCCCAAGGTATACAGAAAAATAAGAGGGAGGGAAGAATTGTTGTTTCAAGGATACATCTGTATGCAATCTAAGATAGCGGCTTAGCTAAGATCTTCAAGTGTTACGCTTTCTAGGATTTCTAAGAGTGGTATACTAGACCCAACAAATCTAGAAAACAGCAAATTTGGGAAGCCTTGTTTTAAAGATTTAGCAGATGGATTAAATTACATTCCCATGCAAATTGTACATATTTTATCTTGAACCAGTCTAGCAATCTTTAAGGTATGTTTATTACCTATTTTTTACTGTTCTGTCACATATGAAGCCTGTATCCCATTCAACTTCCCCACATATGAAATAATCCCACAAGGTATTAATCTAACCAAAACCGAGGCAAACACAACTGTTGTGTTACCTAAGTAGCATTTCTTCATTCTCCAGTTCCTTTAATTTTGTGGCTCTGTTATGACTGCTAGTATCATTCTAAATATTTGTTTTTCACAAGAAAAATCGTTAGGGTTGCTAGTCACGATTATGAAACACGATTAAACAAAAAACCGCAATCTTTAAAAAAACAACCAATTACAACAATCCAAACTTTATTTTTTTTCAAGATCATTCTTTGGATAGTAAAAGAGGTTTCATTGTCTACTGCAGTCTTTCTCCGCCTCCACATTTCTGAAGTGGTCATGTGTTTTGTCCCAGAAAAGTAGGTAAAAGGCCATAGCATTACAGAGCATGCGTCTCAATTTAGAAATGCAATACAAATCACTCTGTGCAAGGAATGCAGAAGTAAGTGCCATCAAATCTCTCCAGTGAGAATAAGAGGAAACTTTTATTAGTACTTCTGACATATTATTTGGCAAAGCCCATAGGTTTAGCTCATGCTGGGAAGGAAGCAGAGTGAAAGAGAAAATACAAGGCTGGTGTCTTATCTTTTCATACAACAGCAACAACATAGCTTTACATATTTTCTGTCAGTAACATTCATCCTATTATTAGAAAAGTTCTTTAAAAACACAGGATGGTTCATAAAGAAATAAGAGTCTTACTCACCAAATGGGAACTAAGCAAGAATATATGCAGCTATTGTTTTCCTTGGGATCTATTCAACCTGCACTGCAAAATCAAATAAAAGCCTGTTAGTTCAAATTCAAACATCAGAATTACAATATAAGAAAAATGCACCCCAGCAGTTCGGCCCAGTAGACCGATGCAAAAAAGAAAAACAGCATATACACTGATAATATATGCAAATATCTGGATGACAGTGCTACCTTGAAGAACAAGGTTATTTTTTAACTTGGAATATTCTCTAGAGCATATACAGAAAGTTAATTTTCAGCAGCTTCACATTTAGTACTGAGGCCCCAAAATTTCAGTTTCACATTTATAAAATCTGTAATAACTGTTTAAGAGTATGTGATGAAACTCATTAATATATAACAAATTCATTCAATAAAGTGAATAACTGTATTGCCTTGATCTGCATGAAGCTTCCTACAATTCCGGATCAGGCTACATTTAAACAACTTGGCCTCCAATTCAGTTTCTAAAAGCCGGTTTGTGCTTCTGTGAAACTAAGCGGGTTCAATAAGCATGAATCAATAATGTGCCCAAATAGTGTAAATGTATGGGATAACATATGCGGAACACTTAAGTTTATAATCCAATTGTTTATGGAGCCTTACTTCGATCTCCAGAGCTGCCTATTTTTTCAACTAAACAGTATAATAATGCATTATATTTTTTAGGGAGCAGAAAATTACACACACTGTACAACTTGCTAGTTCTATTTTTGTACAACTGAATCGTTTCCATGAGCCGAAATGCTATCAGGAAGAGAGTTAAAGCAAGTAAGAAATACGTATGGTATGCTTAACCCACCCTTCTCTTTCCACCCGTTAACATTAAAAACTCAGGATTCAGTTTAGGGAGGTATTGAGAAACTCATCTTAAAAGCTCTTTCTCAAAAGCAGCAACTTCTTGAAACCCCGCCCTTCCACCGCAGCAGGGAAGGATCACATGGCAAGCTTAGAAAAAGTAGGTAAAAGGTTACGCTGATGCACAAAACACGACTGGACTGCAAACGCTCGGTTAGTCTTTCAGTCTCTGCAGAAAACCCTCTGAAGGTGTCACGCATTCAAAAGGCACAACAATTCAAAAGCAATCCACAGCTAGCTAAGTTACACTCCAGCGAACACCACAGCAAATCTGGATACTAGGATCATGGTCTAATTGTTCTCGGGGGGGGGGGGGGGGGGGGGGGGGGGGGGGGGGGGGG
>JAOYMU010000001.1:63123150-63133869 GCA_025802295.1 Psammodynastes pulverulentus | reverse complement strand
GTGGGCGGGCCCAATATAAGTTTTTTGCTTCCTGTTCCACTCCACCTACCGGAGGCTTCCAATAACAATTGGATTGCCCAACCCGGGCAGACCCAGCTAGATCCCAACCCTGGATTCTTCTACTTCTATTCAGTGGGTACTTAGATAACTGCCTCAATGACAGCACTTTCTTTAGTTCCTTCACAGGTATTTTAAGAAGCCATCTGATAGTTGTGTACACACACACACATACACAATCTGGAGGTTGTCAATCCCTGTAAAAAAGACAGGTTTAGTTTTAAGGCCAAGTTGGCCATTTGAGCATGTATCAACATTAAAATGAGTCAATAGCAACCAGGCAGCGTATCAAGGAATTCTCTGCATAGCTTACCAGAAAGGAAGTCACTTGTAAACTTTCTATATTTAAAGAAGTTAGATAAACTCTAATGTCATAAAACAGAACTTGAAAAGTGTGATATTCAGCCATGTAAACAAAAGCTGCCTTTCACTAGAGATTTTTGCAATTGAAGTAAAGCAACAAATTTTGTTTGTTTGAGAGGTTGACCCATCTCATCAGACTGTTTTGAGCCTTCTCTGCATGAACTTTCAAAATGCCCTCCACAGCTCCCTGAAAAATTACTTTGTGTCCATGACATGTGAGATCTTATTTTTTTATTTGTTTTCTATAGCTGCCCATCTCAAGTGACTCTGGTCAGCACACAACATAAACTGTAAACAAAAATAATAATTAATAACAATTAATAGAACTTGTAAGGAGAGCAACAAGCAAGTTTGTGAAATCACATGTTTTTTTTTCTCTGTGAATTATGTGCAAAAAATAGAATGGTTCCTCAGCACTCTGTAATATCAGAATACTATGGCCTACAGATGAAGTCACCAATTAATACCACCAAGAATGTGGTGATGAATACACTGGATATGTAATAGAATTCCTGTTGCCATCTGACTCATCCAGAATCTATAAAGATTAAGGACACTAGAAGCTTCCTAGATGGTTTTGCATCCAAGCATTTACTAGGGTCAACCTAGATAGGAGAATTATAGGAAGACAGGCAACATACAAATTTAGTAATAAAAGAAACTATAGAGGAAAGCTACATTTGGTATTGCTGATATGAAGTTGCATAAAATTATATAGGTCTATAGATCTTTTCCCACTGAATTAAGAGAAACAAAGATTTTAAAAGACAGAGTATCAATCAAGTGTAATTATTGTTGACTATTCCCTATGCCTAGCAGATTAAAATAATTTTTTACTGACAGCTTTCTCATATGGAAACTACCGTATATCTAAATTGGAATAAACTTATCTGAGAAAGATCAAATTCCCAAACAAGATGGGAAAACCAATAGCAGACAGTGACATAATATTATACTGCAGAAACAACCACTTTAAAACATATATGTTGTTATACATAACACCCAATGCTTCCAGATTACTTTTTAAAAAAAAGTTATATAAGACTTTCTTCTGAATAAACGTTTCATATTTTATCTTTGGAAGAAAGGAGGAGGAAGCTGAACCTCTAATCCCCAGCACTGTTGCTGAGCTAAAAACTATAGAAGATAGATACAATGCTCACTTTTATTAACGTGAAACAATGATAAAAGGCTTTCTGTTCTTTTTTACTAATTCATCCTATAAAATAAGTGAAATAAACATGCACATAACGGCCCACTATCAATTAGTTAGGTTCAACTGAAATCAATATGAAAGATTATTAACTAGTTTTTCCACACTGATTTCAATGAGGTTTAAGTGCAGCTTTATTTGTTTCATGAAATGTAGAGGTCACCTGATTCCAGTTGACTATGGGCAGCTTAGAATTTTGGAAGAAAGAGGAAAAAATAAAAACATAAAACACAGTAAAAGAACTATGCATGTACAAGGGGGAAAAACCAGTACAAAGAAACCCCCACCCAACACCCACTCTTCCTCAAGACCTGGCTGGTTTTCACAGACATTTGAAATATCATCAGAATGGAGCCATGTGCACCCCAAGGATAGTGGGGTTCCAGAGGACAGCCATTGCAATAGAGAAGGGCCGCTTCTGGGATCCCATCAGATGCTTTTAAATCAGAGTATTAACTGAGAGCCCCTAGACATAACAAAGGCATCAATTCTTTTCCTTCTTTATGTCAGCAGCAGCAGGATGGGTTTGATAGCATATGAGATTTCCTTATTCCCACTGAAGCACCAAAGGATTAGCCTGAATGGCATGACTGAAATGGAAAATATCTGGGACTGGAAGATTCTTTCACTCATGGGCTGGAAATATTTTTAATGGGAACCATTCAAGAATCTCCAAAATGTGCAATCTCACAAAATGCACATTGTGATGTTGTTACACACAATTTCTATGCTATTGTGGACGGCAGTGCACGAAATATTTCAGAATGGAGGCAGTGAAATTTTGAGCATAATAAAAAGTCATGCATATTAGCTAGTTGTTGATCAGCTATATATACTGATCAACTGGGTGATCAGCTATATACTGAACAGCATATAACTACGATTTTGATAAGGCTGTTTTACTTAATTTCTCATGTATTGATTTATCACATTTTCACTCTCTTTTCATGAACTCTGTAACATTCCCAAAGTGTGTATGTAAAAATACATATGCATATTCCTTCTCCATCTGTAGAGATTTTACTTAATAGTATGTGTAATAATTCTACAATGCAAACTGTAACTGTAAAGCCATACAGTGTCAAAGCAAAAACATAGCCAAAATCTCTGCCTCTAACTTGAGAACTAGCTGGAATGGATAGCAATCAAGAGCCAGAGAAAATAGTACAGACATATTTATTATTTCTAGAAATACAGAGCATCCTTCAAAGTGTATGTAAAATATCTGCATGTTGAAGACATAAGTCCTTTTGTTTCTGGTGTGTTGCATTGCAAAGAAGCCACACAAATCACTGTAAAGAAGTGAGTAGTAGAAGTGAGCAGGCGGCTACTTAAATAGTTTTCCAATGCAAAGAAGCCATGTAGGAGCCTTAGGGAACAAACTGAACCAACTAATCTGTCATCTCTCCTTCCAGAACAACAGGTGCCTGGAAGTCTGAGCAATATATTGGCCTAGTAGATGAAGCTCCCAGAGGGGGAAAAATAGCTTGAAGAGGGGTAGTAGATCTGTGGCAAACCATATACGCTTCAAGCATTTCTCCAGTTATTTTTCTTTAAATAAGGAACATTTTATTTGCTAAAGCATCTCAAGGAAAAGTGAAGCTGAGATGTTAAAAAGTTCCTATCTGTCCAAATAGAAACTCATAGGCTAGAAGGACCTTCCCATGACGCAGCTTTATATATTCACATTTTCAGGCAAAATCTGAAAAGGGGGGAAGCAGGTGACCACATTCCTGGCTCCTATCATCCACACTCTCTGAATTATCTGAATTCAAGTTACTCTGGTAAAGAGTACCTGGAATTTCCTAGCAGTAGACTTAATGGGCTTTTAAATACTAAGTTGTAGGATACTGTAAACTTGCCCAGTTCCCTGAATTCACCTCTTCTCTCTGGCCACGAAATCTGATCTTGTTGTACCTTTTTATGCAAATCAAGCACCCTTTTACCCAAGCCTATAGATCAAGCAAACATTTTCAGTGGGCTAAGTATGTTTGACTAAATTAAGGGTGGTTTTTACTGCATCCACCAAAACCAAATGAAAACAATGGTCTTAATCGGTCTGTAAAAGATGCACACGTTATGCTTGTTAGAAAAGACAGTTCAGTAGTAAGAACCAGAGATATAACAATATATTTAAGACCTAGTAAAACCACTGTTGTAAACCACATAAAAGAGAGAACAATACGTAACAAGGCTCAGTGGTTGTTGAATTCAGCCCCTGAATTCCCATTTGCAAAGACATTTAGTTTTACTGTTTTTCTTGTTGTTGAAGAGAAAATAAAAAGGCCCCAACCCAACGGAGCTTTATAGTGCTCTTAAATCCAAATTTAAAAAACTCTACAGGAGAACATGCTAAAACTCACTTACTTTTAGAATTCTCTGCCATTAAGATGGCTACTGGCTTCAATTAGTTTAAAATGAAATACACCACATTCATGGGGGAGAGTATGTGGAATGGGCCAAGTGAAATACATTGGACATATTGGCTAAATGGAACCCTTTGGGCCAGAGATTGTGTGCTACTGAATATTGTTAGGAGACAATAGCGGAACAAAAAGAGAATCATTAATTTTGGGTTGGGTTTTCAGAAATACGTTTTAGAAAGCAAAATGCAGGTATAGACTGTCCTTTGGTATCATCCAGTAAGTTGTTCTGTTGCATCTCATAGCCTTGTGTCTTGATCCTTGAGCTAAGGATCAAAGTCAGGTACTCCAATTTTGATGGAATTAAAAAAAAACCCCTTTCCTAACGATGTGCAGGCCTCTTGCCCTTTGTGCTACCAATTCTGCAGCCTCTCCCTTGTTACCTTGAACTGGCTCTGTGTGCTTCGGACATCACTGTACAACGGTTTAGACAAATGTTCATTCTGGGATGTAGTCCCTGAATGAATTGAAGCTGAGACTCCTGCCTGCCGAAGTTAGACTTGAATTGGCATGAATTTTGGGAATCTTTTCCATTAACTTAGATGATGCTCGCCTCTTGAAGGACCCTGGGGAAAAATGCCCTTGCTTCATCAGCTCACCATATAAGGTGTTGAAAACCCCAACAGTCTCTTCATAGCTGTCCCTGGTAGAGATCTCATAGAACGGATGCTTCAGAGCCTTGGAGAGGTTTTCTCCATCCTCAAAGGTTACCATTCGGTCAAACTGCAGGTCCTTCTTGTTTCCAACAATCACAACTGGTGGTTCTCCATTGCCACCGTTCCGCTTTGGGCTTGAATGGATATGGTTGATGAGAAAGCACAGCCTCATCACCTCATCAAAGCTACACCTGTCAGTGACAGAATAAACGACAGCAAATCCATCTCCCCACTTTATCTTTTCTTCAATTTGGAGAGAATCTTCCTCCTGATCCAGAAAGAGAAAACACAGATCAGTATAAAAATGGCACTTTCTCTAAAGGAGGATCAGAATTCCTCTACACAACTGGTTGTGACAGATACTAATTGTACATCGAAAGTCAAGACAGCTCCCAGAAGGGAAGCTGACAGGTCAGAGATTCGGGGATAATAAAAGTTGGAAAGCTGGGAAAAGAAAGGTATCCCTGTAAGAGAGGACCCAACTTTTCCTCCACTTATTGTGACTCTTTTGCAAACTGTCATCCTTCATAGGGTTTAGGAAGTTTAGGCGCCTACCAACAGCCGTGCCCACTTTGACCCCAGCCACTTGCCTAGGGTGATTCACAGCCAGCTTTCCTCCTCCGGTGCCCCTGCCCTGGCGATTCTCCACTGCCCCCTGGTCCTCTGCCCCCAGCCTTTTGTCCTGGCCCATTGGCACAATTTGATCCAGGTGTTTGGCTCCATGGGACCAGATGCTACCAGCCAATCGGGCAAGCCTCACAGCTGCTTTTCATTTCCCCTGCGCAGTGTGTTAGTGGTGGAGGAGGGAAATTGCAAGGAGGGGGGGGAGGTTAGCAGCCTATCTGGCAAACTGCACAGCTGCTTTTCACTCACAAAATGCAGCTGTGAGGCTTGCCAGAAAGGTTGCTAGCCTCCCGCTCCCTCGCAATTGCTCCCCTCTACCACTTGTGTGCTGTGCAGGGGGAGTGACAAACAACTGCAAGTCTTGCCTGATTGGCTGGAGGCTTCTTGTCCCTTGGAACCAAACACCCAGGTCAAACTGTGTCTCGGCCAATGGGCCAAGACAAAAGGCCGGGGGGGGGAGAGGGCCAGGGGACAGTGAAGAATCGCTGGGGCAGGGGCACTGGGGAAAAGCTGGCTGTGAATTGCCTGAGGCGGGTGGATGGGGCCAAAGTGGGCGCGGCTAAGTGTAGTCGCCTAAAAATCGCATTTCATCCTTCACAGGCTTCCCCCTCAGCCTACATTATTTGTGTTTGTCTATTGGGAAAAGCAGGGTCGGGTACATACATAGTGGAATAAGGACAAGTGCAAGAAAGAGACTATCACTACTCTCCAAGCAGAATGCGTGTTCCCTAACAATATGGCCTTCATTTAGGCTACTCCATTTCATTTCCCTCCCAGTTTGAGGTTTTTAAGAAGAGATTGGACAACCGTTTGTCTGAAATGGTATAGGGTCTTCTGCTTGAGCAAGGAGTTGGACTAGAAGACCTCCAAGGCCCCTTCCAACTCTGTTGTTCTGTTTTCTCTCTAAGATTCAGCTCGGAGGAATTACTGAACATATTAGATGGGTAGAGGACAATACTTAGCATTTTTAAAACCTTTTTTTTCCTAAAAAGTTTTCCAGATTTTGCCATTTTTCCTAATGATTCCTGATAGTACCACTAGAGGAGCCTTCAAGTAAAGGGGTTGAACAGAAAACAACAGGGCAAGTTTATTCAGCACCCTTCCCATTACAAATCCATTATATCCAAAATACCAAACTTCTTTTTGGCAGTTGTACAATGCTGTTTGGTTCATACCTAGAATAATTGCTAATACTTAGAAAGTGAGTTTGATTATTAATAAATCGTAGCATTTCCTAACAGTGGTCCATGGATCGGGACCAGTCTTTATTAAATGAATAGAAAAGCCCCACAGTGCTGGGAAAATATTCAAATAATTATTTTCTTTATCCTTTACCACATTGTTGCCAACATCCTAATCGGAGAGGAAACTGACATTCAGTCAGCCTGACCCTTTAAAAGCTTACTTTGCATGTGCAAAAGTGATCTACCCTTTTCTTTAATGCATACAGAAAAAAAGGCATAAAAATGGGCTTCCAGATAAATAAATCCAAGTATATATTGAAGAATTCTATTAGAACTTAACCGCTTAACAGTATCCTGCTACCTACGATAGACAGTAATTGAAGGAATATTTAATTCAAATTACATATATCTGACCTGTTACTTTAAGGGTTATAGTATTTCTGCTGCCAAAATGGTAGGGCTGGCTTAATTCAGAATAATAAAAAAAAATGTTCCCATGAAATACAGGAGAGCATTAAAAAATGACCACCTAGGAACTAATGTTGCATGATTTGATTTGGCTCTTCAGAGCTAGTGTCATTCTAAACTGTAGTAATTCATACCCACAGCACCTGTGCCAGAAGGCCTTTGGGGCATCTTAACAAGGAACAACCAATTGATCAAAGAGAGGCAACCTGCGTAGCCACAACAAGCTTCACTGATGTTTACAAATTCTTATTATATTTTGCCTCTCTCTGTATTCCAAATTTGGAAATTGCAGTAAGAGCTCAATAAGGCAAGTAGCCTTTATTTTTTCCCATTTTTTCTTTTGACAGACAGGCATTCTCTAGCTATTTTGGACGAAACATCTTGTTGGAAACCATCTGATTTTTTTTTTTTAGTCACATTACTGAAATCTTTCTATCTTCTATCTTCTATCTTTGCAAAGATGCTGCTTCTTTCTGTCAGGTGAATGGTTTTACTTCTCAATCCATTCTAATTCCTTACACTCAGTCTTACACAACATCTTTTGTGTTCCTATTTCTTCTTTTTCCTAAGAATCTGTGATTTTGGAATCTGTTTGTTTATCACATCTTACATGTTATTTCCTATCTACTATCATGGCAAAGCTTATGTCTGTAACCTAAACCATTATCAATAGGGAGAAAAGTCACCTCACGGGGCTGCTATAGTTGTGGAAAAACAGGAGGAGGAGGGTGTGATGGATATGCTCACTGCCTTCAGCTATTTGTAAAAAATAATAAAGGCGGGATACAAAGTGATAATCTTGGAGTTTGCTAGCATTTGTTTCTCTTCATACAAACTGCATGCATTTTAATAAAGCTCATTATAGTTAATAACAATAAAACATTAAGAACAAATGCATCTAAAATACCATTATTACAAAAAATAATCTGTAACCCAATCTTATTTTTATATGTTGTTTTTTTATTTGTCACATAGCATATTCATTTCTTATTCTTTAATGTTCAGAGGAAGAATGATCCATACCTCCCTACCACATAGGCCAAAGATATAACTTTTCTTACGGGATGAATTGTTCCTGCCCCTTGTCATTTTCAGTGCTCACTCCAGTACTTTTCCATTTCTACAGGACCATTCCCCTCCCTCCCTTAACAATGAAGCCACTAAAATCATACCTGCCCTGCTGTGTCAAGAATTTCAAAATGAACCATGTCTCCATCTATGATTCCTGTGTGCCTGTAAATCATCTCTGTAGAACAGAAACACTGTGTGAGAAAGCAAGCTTAAAAATAAAGCCTTTTTTTTATTCCACATGCAATCTTTTGACAGTCTGATGTCTCCAGAAGTTTTGAACAACCTTTCTTTGCTCCCAAGTTATCTGAAACATGATAGGAATTTAGTCGAACACATCTGGTGGGCACCAAGTGAGAGAAGACTAATATGGAACACACATTTGGCCTGTATTAAGTCTTAGGATTGTATATTTCTAGATATTTCTAACACTTTTTGGTGCTATAATCTTCAGTATATTTATAGTAAAAACATACACACATACAAATAATCAGATGATAAAACGTATTGGACATAGAAGTAGACTTTTTTTATCAGAGGCTGACCTGCATACTTAAACTAATGAGACTTAGGAAAAGTTGCACAGACAGAACAATGTCATAATAAAAGACCTTTATATTTAAAAAAAAAATACCTGACATGGCCTCCAGATGTCCTCTAACAGTTTCCATTAAGTTATTTTAAATACATGACTCAACTCATATTAAATGTATTTAACTCATTTAGAGATTTATTTAATTTAGATAATTTATGTTTTGTCCTGGCCATGCTGCTATTATGGTATTCACATTAACATACCATTCAAAGGTCAAGTATAGTCCTTCACCTAAGAGAATTGTATATCCTTATGCTGAGTGAGAGGAACATAACATGGGAATACCATGGCTTGGAGGAGGCACTGGTGACATTCCTGAGAATTCACCAAAATGTAAGCACAGAGAGCACTGGAGAAACACAACCATGGCATCATGTTTATATATTTATAGAAACAACGGTTAAGACATAATTGAAAGTAAGAAGGGGGGACGGAGGGGGACTGGGTGGCCACTGTTCACAAGGGACTAGGTTTAGAGCATAAAACATGCAAGACTGAATAAGGAAACATCTGGGAAATCATCCTGCAAGTGGTTTGATATGAAGACACAAGAGCAATAAAAGCGCACATAAATCCCTCTGGTATTCATAAGGAGGGGAAAAGAGCAAAAGCAGGCCCCATCTTGAGGAATATGCAGAATATGCAGAATATGGAGGAGATCAAGGAGACAGGGAAGTTTGTTAGCTGAGGATGAAGTACCAGTTCTAGCTAATACAGGCCTCATCCTACCATCACAGCAATGATGATGGACAGAAATGTGACCACAAAAACGAAATGAGCTACTGAGCTGTCCTTTTGCTTTAGTGAAGCAATTCTGCATTCAGCCTGGAGAATCTGTGAAGGTATCAGAAATGTTTGCCATAGGCTTAAAAAGAAAGCACGTCAACAGTGCTATAAAATGAGGCCCTGTCAGGAGGAGAAAGGCAGAAAGTTTACCTGCTTTTAAAAAACATGCCTGGAAGCCATCTTTCTTTCCAATCAGTTTGTTCTTTATTGAATTCTCATCTCTACCTTCTGAGCTCCACGTGACAAGGCCATCACAAGCCACATTCATTCATCTTGGCCCTAAAGGCATTCTTCTTTTTCTCCAGAAAGGCTGGTACTGTACTTAAGAGTGTGGATAAAGGAGGGGAACTGCCATATTCTGCCTAAGCATAACATCTACTACTTTTGAATTTATTCTTTACCTCCTAAATATTCATTACTACTAAAAAAAAAATGGGGAGAGATTTCAGATTCCATTCCTTCCCACCTATAGCACCCTCCAAATAATTAAATCTGTGGTGTGCTAAAATATTTGATGAAGATTTGTTTGGAAATACATCTCTATCTCTTTAATATTCAGTGGGGTTAATCACTCAGGGATTATATCCTTAGGGCTAGAAAAGAAAAAAAGAAAAAAATCATGTTTAGGGTCGTCCGTCCGTCCCCCCCCCAAGGCAGGACAATTTCTTTTTTAAAAAAAAACAACCACCAATGGAGACATGTTCAGTAATTATCCAGGAATTTATAGTTCACAAGATGTTACTCTCCACCTAAAAAAGTTATCTATCAGAATCATCTCAAAATGTAGTAATTCCAGCCATGGATTTTGCCTTGCTACCTCCATATAGCAATGTTTCTTGGGAGTGTTTCCCAAACTATAATGGCTAATTAAAGCACTTCCCTGAAGTTGTTCCAGTTTTCACAGCAGCTTCTTTGCTGCTATATTTAAAATATCTGAATTTTTACCGTTACAAACCTATATTCAACATAGTTATCTAAAGAGCAGCTTTTACTTTTCTGAGGAATGTTTTCAAGGTTATCACAAAGCAAGGAAGTAAAATTGAAGAAAAAGTAGGGCACAATGAATATTAGTCTAATTTTCAATGAATTACTTTCGAATTCGCTGCAAAAATGAAAAAAAAAAACATTATAAGTAGGTAGAAGACTGCTAGCCTGAAAGCTAAAGTGATCATCACGGCCTAAATGTACAAAAAAATCAGAGATAAAATAAGCACCCTACAGCATTATGATGATATCCCCTAAATCAGGGATGTCCAAACTTGTCAACTTTAAGACTTGTGGA
>JAOYMU010000001.1:63084162-63097995 GCA_025802295.1 Psammodynastes pulverulentus | reverse complement strand
ACAGTCGTGCGGGGGCGCGAAATGTTTTCTTCTTCCTAGGGGGGCATGACAGAAAATAATTGAGAAGCACTGCCCTAGCCCAATGGTTGGGGGAAGAGCCAGCTCTTCACAGCCTAGAAGGATAGAATCAAAGGGTTGGGAGGTGTTGGTGATGGGCTCTATAGAATCCTGGCGTTCCTCTGGAGAGCTTTTCTGCCCCTTACCTTGTAGAGAGCTCTCCTCCCTTAATCTCTATGCAAAACTTTTCACAAGGGATTAAGGGAGAAAAATTCTTTGTAAAGGATGGACTACTTGCAGAAGAGAGAGAGGTTTTATCATCTGACCTTCCAAGGCTGCAACCCTTCTGATCTGGGGTCCCAAGACTTTTTTTTTTAAAAGAACAGATTTTACAGCCTGAAAAAGTTTGGAAACCCATGTTTAAGAAGATGAAAAAACAGGCTGTGTGGTATACATAACTCTGTCTTCCAAGAACATAATAGCTGTGTGGGATAAAGATCAACTTGGGAACTACCATTATGTCCCCACCTCCGGTGACTATTGCCTGAGGTTTCCTTACCTAATTGTAGGGTTGATTTACAACCAGAAGCAAAAATAAATGACACGATACAGGTAATCTTGCCATGAAGAATTTTTTAATAGAAATCTTCCTCCAGAATCAAGAAGTGATTGCAGCATTAGACTCTTCATGAACTTGCATGACTGAACGTTAGACAGGCAGAGACAAAGTTGTTGGTTTTTTTCTCACATTAAGGCCACAAAAGTTCTAACATATACTTAATTAAAGCTGGCCCTTTTTTTCTTTTCTGGTGGCAATCAGGGTCTATGCTAAAAAAAATGATTTTTTGTAAAAGAGTGAAAAAGGCTGTAAGCATCTTTTCAAGATACTTTTTTATCCTATTTCACCTCCTCCCCATATCTAAGCCGCACATCAGAATGCCTCTGACAGCCACCGGTGGAATACAGAACAAGCCTGCTTAATTGGGTATCTTTCCTTGTTACTCACATTTCCTCAGTGGCAAATCTGGCAAATTGCAAGCCCTCAATGCTGTGATGGAGGCGTAATATGTGGGCTGGAACTGTAAAAGTTGCTTTCAGTGCAGGGGTTTTAAAAATGCATGCGCAAGACTTTATTTTGCCTTGGTTAACAAGCCTACAGGTACAGCATTGGGACTGACATTGCTTGATTATCAGCGATCACCTCGCTCTTGGGCTTGGTCACAATTCAGTCAAAACTAGAATCATTATTCTAGGTCTTGTATGTATATGAGTAACTCAGCCTGAATGGCATTTTGTGGAATACAAGAAGAGAGATCCCAATCCTCAATAGTTTGCAACTTAAAACCTTCCCCCAAGAAACTCTCAAGTTAAAATTTGAGTCAAGGAAAGAAAAACATTGGAGAGAAAGTGGAGTTGAGGTGATATATGTATTTTTTTTCCCAAAGGTACATGCTTAGGCTGAGTTACAGGAAGACAGGAGGGTATGGGAATATGTTCCCACTCAGGTATGAGGACCGTTCCTGCCAAATCAAGTTTTCTGTTGCATTGTTGAAGATACCTGTTCTTCTGTAGTAATGAAATGTAGTACCTGAGCTCTTAAATAAAATGGAGTGCCAGAGCTATTCTTAAAAATGATTTGCTTCCTGAAATGTGATCACTTTGATGCCAATAATCATGGGTCTTCATAAAAAGAGTGCAAATGCTTCTGAATGGAATATTGTTTCCTATGTTGACTTAAAGAGGTTTACTGAAATGCAGATGTGAAATATTATCAAATTCAGCTGCACTAGTAAATCATAGCTTGTAGCTTAATATGTTATTGGAACCCAGTCAAATATCACTTATTTTAGAAAATGTTGCTTAAATCTGGCTTACTGTGTGGTATAAACCTAACAAAGGCAGCTTATTCATCCAACCAGGTTGAAAACAAAGTATGTATGTGTATACTTGAAAAAAGAAAAGAAAAGTGTAGGGAATCAGCTGTCTAGCTGGACTTATCTGAACCTTGAGGTATAATGGGATGGAAAGTAAGATGTCTACTCCTTGTTTTTATAAGCGTGTTCCATATAACTTGTAGCTATGTAAAAATAAAATAGTTTGATTGTTATAGCCAGTATATTTATTGGGTGTTGTATATGGGGTTTTACCTCTATAGGCTGCCTAGGGTCACCGTGAGTTGGGCAGCCCTATACATTTTGTTACTAAATAAATAATCAATAAAAATTGAAATTTCTAATACTTTTTCATGAAAAGTTATTAAGCAAGACAAATTCACCTGCCATCACTCTAGGAAATAGGAACCCATAATGGTATTGTGGCAATAACACATTATTTCTTGATAGATGAAAACTGCTGAGTCAAAACTGAGGGTATATTCCAAGCAGAAATTACAGTAACCTTAAAAGTTGCTCTACAAAACAAAATAGCCATATTGGGTTCAACAATTACAAGAAATAAAAGCGAGCTTAGAGGCAGCTGTGTAAAGATTCTACCAGGGTAAAAACTAAGGACATCCATATGGTAAATGAACTGGCTTTTTTTTTTAAGTGAGATTTTTTTTTCCCTTCAGAATTCCATAGGGATTAGATAAAAGATCTAAAATAGGATCTTTCTTTTTCAAATAAGACATCACGTACACCACTGTGGAGTTATGTATACTGGTGATGCTTATAATTGCCCTAGCTACGATACCATTCTCTGTGCTCAGGGGAGAGAAGAGAGCAAAGAAAGAGCAATGGAGCAAGCAATGTCCAACCCAAGAATTGCGAAGCAGCACCGATCAGGAGGAACCAGAATGGTACTTCCCACTATACTTGCAGGAAAAGACTCTTGTTATTGACAGGCGTCCATCGGTTGAGGTTATGAAAGGCAAGACAAGCAACAATATTGGAGCCCTCTTTTTTTTATGTGTGTCACACTTTTTGATGCTCCCCTTTCTTTAGCTGGTACTAGAAAGAAGTTAGGGATTGGGAATGGCTGGGGATCAGAGAAAGAGAAGTGGTATCATCTATGAGATGTTGTCCAGAGTTGGGTAGCTATGCCATTTGGATTGTAGGGAGATTGTCATTAGACTGAGATACAGTTCTTTGCAATGTGCAACTCTGTTGTAAACAGACCTTTGATTCTCTCTTAAATGAGAGGCCTGTTGGTGAAACAGAATCATAAACTTTTCCCTATGGATTAATCTCACATCTTTCTTAGTGATGATGTCATTTATTATTTCAAGTTTTAGTTACAGCAGTAGGATTATTAAATTATCATCGCATTTACAAATTGCAATTCATAAATATAACAACATAATGCTAGTTATCGTAAAAATATATTTCTTGGAAAAAGGTAAGCTTTTCATTTCTATCCTGGTAGAATTCTTGACAGTATTATTGGTGAGACTTCAGGAACAAAAGGATCAAGAGTTGGTGATGCAAATACCTGTCCCCTCACCAAAGGTGGAATAATTCGGAAACAAAGTGGACTGAAAAGTCTACCTATTTTATTCTGAAATAATAGCTAGTGTAAAATATGAAGGAAAGTGCAATTAACCAGGTGGTGGTTACAGTAGAGCAGTACTGCATGATTTAATCATACCTGCCCCCGCTCCCTACCCCAAACTATGTTTTCAGGATCCTTGGCTTTAAAATTTGGATCAGCTGAGTCAAGTATCAAGAATCAGTGCAAGAGTAATAGAGAAAGGAAGAGAGTGGGACATTGTGTCTGCCTTTCAGAAGCTTAAGGCAGGAATGCATATATACCTCAGGAAACAGATTCCATCAAAGGATCACTTTACTAAGACAATCTGAATGGAACTTTCACTGAGCTTCCTAGAAAGGTGCTTAACTTCTTTTGTCGTTTAGCAGAAAATGCAACAAAAGTGTATTAAATCTCTGCAGATTTCTAGATGAAAAATATGTAGGTGTAGATAGATAGGATTAAAAGTTTTGATAAATTCTATACAGTGAAAGGGCTTGCGTGTCTAGGAAGAAAAGAAACTTGCTTCACCTGGTACAAATAGCAAATGTCAGTGATAGTGCCTGAGGTGATTTTTTTCCTTTCTTTCCGGAATGCAACTCCAGTACTATACCTTGAGATTCTTTGTATATTTGCTTTGCTCATGTTAACAAAATGCTATTGATTTTTAAAACATTAGTTTATTTAATTGTGGGCTGCCCAAAGTCATGTATATGAGATGGGTAGCCTATGAATTTACTAGATAAATAAATAGTCTAAGTGACGGAAGGCTAGGATTAGGATAACTGCACTTCAAATTTTAATTTGCATTTTGACAGCAACATGAAAGAAAGTGATCCATGCAACATTTATCTGCACTTCGCCTTGAGCCCACTATTAAAAGAAAATTACCTTCAGTCAAAAAAATTTGTACATTCCTGCTTTTTATCTCCTTGATTTTTGTTAGCCTGCTCTATTCCCTTTTATACAATCCTTTCACTTTCTTTCCGTTCAAAAGGCTGTTGGGCTATATTTTGGATGAAGAGTTGGTTAGATGCAAAGACATACTATGGACAAGACTGGAGCCACATATAGACTTCCCATATTTAAACCTGCCTCCAAATAAACCTAAAAAGAATGGTCTTTTTCCTTCCTTTGTAGATACAGATCAACAACAAGCATGATTTAAATATCTTGGGGAAGAAGTTTGGTGGCAAACTATATCAGTGGAGAATGCAACTATGCAACAAGTCTAACTTTTAATTCCCTCCACAGTTACAAAGAAAATCGGGAATAGAAGCCTCAATATGACAAATGTAAAACAAGAACTAGCATGAACAGCTGACATTCTCTTTGATTTCAGCCTGGGAGATCTGGGTTGAAGTTCTTGCCACACACGTAAAACTAAGATTCGTGAGGCAGCAGGATTTAAGCCCTATTAATAGAAGCAAATAAAGCAGAATTGACAAAGCCACAGCTACTCAGGCAACCCATAAATCACTTGTGAACAAAACCTGTGTTTTGATACCTGTGTTGTGTTTAGGTAACTTCTTTTGACTAAGCTTCTGATCCAGAGTGCTGGTGAAAGCAATCCCTGGTCTGCTTCCTTTGGGAACATCTTACTTTCCCAACAAAAAGGGAAGGGTATTTTCAGAATAATTCAACACAGATATAGGCATAAAATTGCATAAAAGCTCAGGTCTTAAATAAGTCTGTTAATTTCAAAAGGCACTAGCAGACTCTTCCCAAATTAGGTATACTTGTCAAGCAATGAATTACTGAAGGCTTGTGAATTCTGAGAAATTGAATAAAAGAATAGACAGAACAGGATAAATAGAGGTAATGCTCCCCTATCTAACTGAAAAACAGATGTATTTTTTTCTGGAAGGCAGCTCCAGCACTATACTTGGAGATCTGAGTGTTCACTTTGTACAACTGCTCACGGTATAGCAATGATGTTGCAGCACTGCATGAGTTTCTGAGTTGGATTAAGTACCAAGGGTCCACCTATTACACACACCGCTCTCCCCACGGGCAGCCAGAGGAGTTCAGCGCTTCATCTCCTTTTCTAACCTCCAAACCGCACCACCCACCTGGAATATTAACTGATCCTCCTTCACGCAAGTATGAAGTTTTCGGTTTGAAAAATCTCCGAATAAATTGGCGATGGGAAGCCGATTCCCGCAGGTAAGGTAAAATAAGCCACGGCGGAGCAGCTCCACTTTTGACAGGACACGAGACTGCGATTTCTCCCGGGGTGGGGAGGGGAGACAGAACTGCAGGACTTCAGTAACGGAAGCCCCGGCTGACCTGACTTTTGGGAAGGAAGCGTCGGGATTTCAATAGGGAAACAGCACGCCGACTCAAGACTTTCCCGCCCCCGAAGATAAGGATGGGTACCTGTTTTGCCCACGGCGCCCTGTCCCAGCACCACCAGCCTGAGAGTCCGCGCTGGGGTCAAGCTGACGGCTCTGCGCAGCGGCCGCGGGAAACTCATGGCGAGGCCGGCGCTCGACGGCGCGCAGGACGCTTGAGGCGATGCCGCTGCTCGCTGCCACCGGGAATCCCATGCACCGTCCGGGCTCCAGTTCACGCCACTCGGCAGCCGGGCGTCGACGGCTGTGTGTGAGGGGGGCCGGGGGGAGTGGAGCTCCGCCCAGGAGGGGCTGGGCAGCGCTGTCGGCTCCTCCTGGGATCGCGTAACCCAGTTCTGGGGCCGCCGACCCCGCCCCTCGCCCGAGAGAAGAGCTGCGGCGCACAGAAAATGGGGAAGCCTGGGCCGTCGGGCGAGCCTCGGCTAAGTCTTAAACTCAGTCGCGACGGCAAGCTGGCACCGGCTGCGCCCTCAGTCGCCGCTTCAGGGAGAGGGGGCTGTAGGCATTAATTAGCGGGGCGCGTGACCTCCGCACAAAGGGGGGTTGCTGCCACTGCTACTGCCCCGCGTGGCTCCGAGGCGCTCCCGCTCGGTTCGAGAGCGTCTGTGGAGATTTTCAGTCACCCAGGACATAATTACCTCAAAGGTGTTTTTTCAAACGGCCACTGGAGTGCTTTTTATTCCCTTTGGGGAAGACGTTTAGCTTCTCATCCAAGAAGCGAAACGTCTTCGTCGAGGCAAAAAATCCTCCCGTCCAGTTGCACCTTTGAAACAGCTCGGTTCGAGCGCATCCAAGAACCAGGGCTGGATTTAGATGAAAGGTGGCCCTAGGCTATTCCACTTATGAGGCCCTTTCACCTCCCATTTTTAAGTTTGTAAATTAGAATAATGTAATTTTAATTTTGCTAACAATTTGAATGTAGGCCCCTCTTGATCTTGAGGCCCCTAGGCTGAAGCCTAGTTAGCCTATAGGAAAATCCAGCCCTGCCAAGAACTGGTCGAAATGCAGGTTCTCTGCCCTAAACTGAAGCCTTCCAGGGTCTGAGACAACAGGGACTGCAGCCATGACTACAGAGCTTATAATTGTACTTCTCTGGAGGGCGGCAGATCAGGCAGGGGAGATGCCTTGTCTCCTATTCAATTTAAATGAAGGATTGGGAGTACGTACCGTGCTCTTGCAGTTGGCTTAGCCGTGATTGATTGAATAAACCACATTTGGTTGGGGTGTATAAGACATTGGCTCATCATTTATGGTTTCCATGATACCTGCTTGCCAGATCTCCCACAGTTGGTTGTTTTTGTAGTGGTTACTAATAATAAGGGCAAGTAATGACATACATTATCTCCAGAAGACTAAATTGTTACAGAATGTTCAACGAAGGCAACAACCTTGTGGCATCTGAAAGGCAAGCACATTATGCTATGAGCCTTCCTATTAAGTCTTCATATTTGCCCAGGCAGCTAGGCAAAAATCAAGCCAACACAGTTTTCAGTAAATTTGCTGGGGGATATAAATACACAATCTTGAAAAGTGTGATAGGAATTTCCAACCTCCTTTATAATGAGTTCATTAAGGTGGCGTCTCTTTGAATACCTTGAAAAGCTTCTTCCCAGACTTCATTCCACCTGCACTAATTTGCTGTTTTTGAGATAAACTGCCATGGGATTTGCCACTCTCTGTCCATTTTGTACCAGTGTTTCCATCCTTGCTCAGCCTTCCCATTTCTTACACATGTGGTAATTGAATATCAGTGACTTCTAAACATGTGTATACATGTATTATTACAAGAACTCATGCTTAACACTTGGTGATGATATTAATATGATTTTCTATGTAATAGTGATTTGTCATTTTTTTCTGGGATTTTTACCATTTCCCAGTCCAGCATCCAACCTTGGAATTGTTTGGTTATCACTCATCCAATCAAATCCAACCCTGCTTAGTTAATTTCAAGATCAGCCAACAGTTACTAGGGAATTTGCCCATTGTGACATACACACAGTTGCATATTTATAGGTGAATGAACAATGATGTACAAAATGGAGAGCTTTAAGACAGATAAAATTTGAGAAATTATCTTTATGTCTTGTAACAGCTGGGTGGTGTGCATATTTATCAGGTGCAACATCTGGCATATCCTTTAAAGGTCAAAATTCTATCTATCATTGACCAAAGCTAGAGAAAAAATAGGCAACTTCATCTAGTTGTGTGCTTCAACAGAATATTTTAATTGCCTTTACTGTAATATAAAATATTCATTTGAGTAAAATATCATATAACTTTAAAGATATCCCAACTAAGTAAAGTAATCTGGAACAAAACAATTCTGCTTCTTCCTGGATGATGAATTTATCATCAATTTAAGATTCCAATAGTGCTGGTTATTGCCTCCAACTATATAAGAAATCCTTCCTTCCTTTGCATGGGAGCCAGATGCTTTAAAAGATGGAAATTAACTGAATGTTGAACAAATTACTGTGCAATGGAAAATGTAAACTGTGAGAGGAAATGCCAGGCTATCTCCCAAGGGTGTTTAAAGAACTGGCCCATCAAGAAACTCCATATTATTCAGTGGGACCACAAACATTTTCCAACTGAAGACTGAATAGGCAATTGTAAAGGAACTAATAGGACCAATTTGGTGTGTGTTTTCCTTGCCTCAAGATATGAAAGACCCAAGTTTCTTTCAAATCTCTTTAGAAGGACTACAACAATGTGATAACTGCTAATTCAAAGGATTATAGCAATAGTAATAGTACATAGACTTATATACCGCTTTACAGTGCTTCACAGCCCTCTCTAAGTGGTTTACAGAATCAGCATATTGTCCCCACAATTTGGCTCCTCATTTTACCTACCTTGGAAGGATGGAAGGCCAAGTCAACCTTGAACCTGGTGAGATTCGATCTGCCAAATTGCAGGCAGCTGGCTGTAAGCAGAGGTAGCCTGCAATTACTGCACTCTAACCTCTGCATCACTAAGGTTCCTAGCAAATAACCAAGGAGTAGCTCGGTTAACTTCAGGACAGGCTTAAAAACTGTACTATTGGCAAGTCACTAAGCCAGTGATACAGGGCTAAATGTAGCCGACCAACATCTCTTATATAGTGCATATAGATCTTTTAAAAAAAGAGAAAGATTGAAATTTTCAGTCTTCTTCCCTTTCTCCTTTTTTGAGGATGGAGAGGAATGGGATTTAGAGACAAAATACATGCCTTAAATTTGTCAAGTCTTAAAGCATTCTTTTGATATCTTTTGAACATTTCCCTACAAATGGACGATTTTCCCACTGTTTTGGGAGTGCAGTTTCAGCATGCTGCACACATCTTGGTTTGACTCACAAATTGATACAAGGTGTACATTCCTGAGCTAGGTTAGTGAAAATTATTGGACTTTCCTAGTATCTCACCAAACTGTTGATGCTCTTTAATTATAAAGCTTATAAATGGTGACAAAACCTAGATGATCTTGCATGATTTTAAAAAAGCTAACTAGATTGGACCAGTTTAGTATATGATGGGAGAACCACCAGAAAAATAGTATAAGCTAATGGGAAGTTAACAAAAGCTCCAGAAAAAAGCTATGGAAAAATTGTTTTTCTACTGTTGCCAAACTCTGATTTCTGATATTCCAGATTTTATCAGACAAGTGCTCTGCTTTTTGTTTGGGCAGATCCATGCACGCGTGGATCACCAAATTGCGGTGACAAATATTCCCATTATTTCTCTCTCTGCAGAATAGCTGTCTTTTGATCAGTTGCACTTCTGCCTTTTGCCTGCAAGGCTCCTAAAAGAAACTGGTTATAAAACGGCCTTGCTGTTTTCATAACCTACAACAGGAAGGAGAAGCTTTTATCCCACAAAACTAATGGGGCTTCGCCTCCTTATAAAAAGAAGGATTTACTGCTAAACAAAAAAGTCCCTGGACAAATTTGGGTCCAGCTTTCCTGCCTGCTAGATCCTGTCATAAATACAAAGCTCGGTTTCTTAGACACTATGGGGCAGATTATACGAGTTGGGAGTATTCTGTGATGAAGGAATGATCAAGAGACAAACATTGCATTATAGCAAATATTCTAAGTTCACAAACTGAAAACTCATCTCTTGTTCATATCAAGGCCAGAATTCTCTAACATGTTTTGATTCTGTTTCAGGAGGAAGACAGAAAGCGTATGTTCATTTTTAATTGCATTTTTTCTGCCATTCCTAAATTAATTGGGGGGGAATGCCAATCTGTTCTAATAATCCTAATTTTTGTGCTAATCATGTATTGGTAATGCAGCATTTAAAAAAAAAATATCTTTCCTTTTTCTGGCAACTTGTTACAGCTCTCCCAAGAGCCCAATGGACAAAATCAGAAATTAGTTTCTAAAGAGAAAGATAACAGATGCCATCTTATCCAAAATCTGTATGAAAAGATAGCAGCATGATAAACTAAAATTAGATTGCATTATGCCTAATGGTGAATTCTATTTTTATTTATTCAGAGGTCGCTACTATTGGGTCATCAAAATATTTAGATGGTTTGGGATTCCAGTTTATGAAGTTCCATCAAAATGGATTGTAAATTGGCTGTTTTTAAAAAGAAAAAAAACAATTACTGACAATTTCATCCACCTTGGTTGAAAATTACTATAAGGGTCAATTTCCTTTTATATCATAGCCTATGAATGCCAAGCCATGTTTCTTAATATTTATTTCTTCTGAATATCTGCACTGTGGATGCAACCCCATAGCTGGTACTATGGTTCGTTGTCCAGTCAGCTAGATGTTCAGACTGAATTTGGCATTTTTATCCACCTATCAAGTTCTTCCCAAGGACCTGAGACAGGCAGAAGTTGATATTATGTGGTGTTAGAGGTAGCATCACAGGATGTAAGCTGTTCTGAGTAAAGACGCCTTTTGCAATTGACTGATGGTAAATTTGCCAATGCCAATGGTGTTCAAGTGGTACTCCAGTTGTTTTGGGATGGCACCCAAGGCTCCTATTACTATTTAACAATGTTTATATTAATGTTATTATTGCCCTATTCAATAATATGTTCCTCCTGATCAAGAAATCTCAGAATTAGCAAAACATTTCAGGTACCCTCCTACCATCCTGGCAGTTAGAGCTGAATATGATTTTTTGCAAGCAGTTACAAAGGACATTACCAAAAATAGTAAAATAAACACGCTGGGCTAAGCACCATAACGTCATGACTCTTATAAATGAAGCAAGAGTTTCATAATTCTACCTCCGAGGCATTTTCCTCTCCTTCTTTTCTTGCAATATGGTCTTTCTTCTGTTAGAGCCTAGCTGTACCTATATGACATAGACTGTTTACACATTAGTGGTGAAATCAAACTTGTTTTAACAACTATTCCCCTGTTCTTCCCATGCATGTAGCCTGCCATTTTCTGCAGATGTTCTATAGAGGGTTTAATCAACAGCAAGCACAAATTTTGTTGCCCATCCTTACAACAGGCTGAAAAACAGATCTCAAAACCCATATGCAGTGCCCTTGACCTTCCATTCAACTAACAGTGAATGTGCCACATTCACACATACAAATGGACCAGTCACCCGAGATTGGAATCAGATTTATTTGTGCTTTGGTCCCATTCAAAACATTAATCATACCTAGGTGAATCATGCCTAACATATGACAGTTTACTTCAATAGCCTTCTAATTATGCCTCCAGATTTCCAGGCACAATGGCTGAAAATCAGTGGTAGGTTTCCCCCCCAATCATTTTAAAGTAAAACACACAGAAAAAATATGGTGTACTCCAAATCATTAATATTGGGGTTTTTTTTAAAAGGAGTACTTCCTTTCTCAATCTGGAGAAAAAAATATTTTCAGAAAATGCTCATCCGATTTATAAATGTAGCAAAGTTGGAAAGGCCATCAATCACCAATTTATTATCTTCCCAATAAATATTATAGATCCTGGACATTAAAATTGCTCACCTCTGAATTATGCCATTACCACACCATACTTGCTTAAACAAATAAAACAACAACTACTAGCATATCCTGGGACCCCAAAAGAGACTGCCTGTCTGGTTTATGTTTCCAGTCCTGCCAATGAACTTCTGTTGGCAGATTGTTGAGAATGTTACTTTGCAGCAAAGGGCATGGAAGGATCACCTGAGTTCCCGAGATGCAGGCTTGCAAGAGCCATCAGGAGAAACAATGGTTCTCAGCTTGCCTTTTAAGTCTTTTCTTGGGAAACATCAGCAATTCTATCAAAATGCAGGGAGGGGGATGCTAGTGTCTCCCTAGAGCAAATAGGCAGTTGGTTAGACACACTTCTAGAAAGCTCAGCAAGTTCATTCCCATTTGGAAAAGAGAGCTGCAAGATCTCTCTCCATCTAAGTACATTGTGTTAACTGTTCGCGCTCTCCCTTCCTTCCCCTGCCGTGACTGAACAGAATCTAACCTCCTGAGTAGTTTGAACATCAAGACCAAATATGATTGCGGTTGCTGCTTATTTTGGGCGATTTAATTTATTCTTGTTCCATATCTTCAACATGCTGTTTATCACGCAACTTTTGCTAAGGGCCTTCTTGTGATGCTTTAAGTCAAGCTAAAACAAAACTCACCATTCCATCAATGTTCAGTCTTGTTTTACTGCTAGATGAGCTTCTTCTGTTTTGTCAAGCCATTTGATAAACAGCTGGCATAGCAATATATTCTTACAGGTGGCATTTCTAACACACCTTTTTAATTGCATCATTGGTTTATCCTGGTTTTCTGCCTCTTCTTAAATCAAGTATTAAACTTGAAAAAAAGCAAATTACTACTGTAATATTTGATAATGAAAACTCAGTTGAACTAATAGTATCATGTTTAACATATATTACAGAATTTAATTTGTTTAAACAAACCATACTTATTTGGGTTTACACATATTAAACCATAGCACATGATTTACACATCATAATTGCTGCATTCGCACAGTGTAATAAATATGTTGAAACAAGCCAAAATATGTCCTGGGTACTTGGACATAAAGTAATATTTTAACTCTGTCCACTGTTCTACCATTTTGTGGTTTATGAAATTTTATGTAAACATGCATTTACTTCTGAGCCCATCTTTTCTCCATTTGCAACAGTTTGAGGTCCCAGCTTTTCTGGAAGGAACCTTGTTTGTCCCTGCCCATTACAATTTATACATACAGTAATGTATTTTGTTCCTTTTTCAATGCTTGAAAAACGAGAGCCAAAATTCCACACCCAGTTTAGCTGTAGGGTTACTGGAGGTGATTAAGCTATTTTTATGTTGCTTTAAAAAAAAATTAATGTTAAGTATTTTTCCCTTAAATTCTGCCAGTTCCCTACCCTTCTAACCCCCGGGCTGTATTTTAAATCATTATTATAAGTAAGGATTACCCAAACAACTTAAGTCATTTTCAATTTACTTGTAGTTTATATGTTTCTCGGCTGATGGAACTTCTTGCCCTTTTATCACTGGGAATAAATGAAGTAGCTGTTTATCCCAGTAGAGCACAATTTACTGGCTTGGATGAGTGCATAAAATGCTACATGAAACTTGCACGCAGTCAATAATGCCATTTGAGTTCTTTATTTTTGAAGAGAAAAATATTCAGAACTGCTGACATCCAGATTTATTGATCGTCATTTAATTTGTAACCTCGAGATCAGACCACAATAGTGCACACAAAGCTCCCTTTGATGAATGTTTGGAGTAGCGAGCTTGTTTCTTGACCATGAATGGATAATTGGGAGTACAACTAGCACTCAGGGTTTGAAACTGATTTTCCCACATACCGTTGGGCTTGCCACTGCTCTATATCTTTGTTAAGAGAGCATCAGCTTTGTGCACAGAATTGGTCATCTGCTCATTTGAAATGTTAAGGAAACACTGAAGAACAGGATGAGCACTGAGATACAAGAGCCTTGGTGGCGCAGAGGGATGATTGCACTAATTGCAGTAATTGCAAGACTTCTGCTAACAAGCCAGCTGCCTGTAATTAGGCAGATCGAATCTGACCAGGCTCAAGGTTGAC
>JAOYMU010000001.1:63047444-63065987 GCA_025802295.1 Psammodynastes pulverulentus | reverse complement strand
GGTTCTCCTTCTCCTGGATCCTGTCTTTGGCTGACAGGATCAGCAGTAGCTCTTTGTGCTGGAACAAATGGGGGAGGTTAATCTCAACAGGGTAAGGCAGTTCCTCAGATACCCTGGAACTCTGCCATAAAAGACTTTAAAGGTAATGACCAACACCTTGAATTGGATCTGGAAGCAAATCAGCAACTAGTGCAGCTCATATAACAGCAGTGTAACTTCTGCCACCCCAGGGGCTTCCAGAACAGTCTGCACTGTATCTTCCCATATTTATCAGTAGTCAGAACCAGTACTGCACTCTGGAGACCAAAAGTCCCAAGAAACAGAGAAACAGAAATAAATCTAGCATGTGAAATCCTGCTACACATCTAAGATACTCTTCTTGAAAAGATAGCATACAGGAAGTAACTTTTGTATTGGCTGAATTAAAAAGTATGTTTGCAGTGCTTCTTCATTGCTATGCTTTACAAGCATACCATTTATATCAATGGGGATGTGTAGGATGTGGAAAAAAAAACACTGCTCCCACTTCATGTGAGCATGCGAGAACCAAATCTTATGTGGATAATTATAAGATTTTAAGAAGTAAAATATTAGTTTAAATACCATGCCTACCTATTCTAGAAACAAACCACAGAATGAAAACTAGCAATGGTGTATTGAGATGAATATTTATGTAAAATAGGAATGCCTCAAGTATTTTAAAGTAAAAGGAGAAAACCAACGTGTCAGGGGACAGACTAGAATTCTTGTGTTTTAATATATTGACTTTGCACGCCTAAAGAGCATGAAGTTGTTATACAAGTCCAAATTGCACAGCTGGTTTTAATAGCAATCGTAAAACAGCTGCCTTGACTTTGAACGTATAGTTATTAATATTGCTATTAATGCTAAGTATTTGATTTCCTACCAAATACCTGAGGTAGTGATGCAATCACATCTTTGTGCCTTACCAGTCAGAATACAAGGCTGAATATACAGTAAAGAGGAGAGAACATCATTCTTCCCTTGACTTTAGGATGGGAGGAGAGGAATATAAAGCTATTTGTAGGGCTAGCCGCTAGACAGAGACATTACAGAGCCCCAGGAGTCTCATGAGAACATAAGCATGTTCTCTGCCTCCTGGAGAGAAGACAGCATAAAGACATTCACTCAATTCAACCCTGGGGACCAGATGGGCACATTGTGGCAATAGCAAAAAAAAACAACCCATTTTGTCACAGCTTTCTTCCAAATTGAGTTTTCAGCTTCCTAATCTAGTTTACCACCCAAATTATCTCCCAGCGATGATCAGATATCCCAAGTCCTAACCACATCTATCTGTAGCTTTTTCCAAGAGTTTTCAAAATGTGCTGCCACCTGCTGGGGCCAAAACATTTCATCCAGTTTGTTAGATATCTTCCATTTAAGTTCATGCTACTTCCTTACTATTGGAACTGTCCAAGTCCAAGAGAAAAAGGTGTTCTACAGTGCATCAAGAAGATGCTCATGTAGCACCTGTCAGGAACTTCGGTTATCTTTTTCCAAAACTCTCTTGAGCTACCCTCTGCAGCAGCATGAAAAGCAATCTGGTTTAATGCCAGCATCTTCTTTACTGTCATCAGAAACCTTTGCTCTGGTTTTAAAAAGTCCCACTTTTAAGGACACAATAGTTTGGGTCTATAATGCAAAGGTTCAGAACACATGTCCTCTGTCTGTCCATAACCTGAGTTTTGGTACTGGTATTAGAAAACACTAATTAAGAATTTAGATCATAGAGTTGGAAGGGACCTTGGAAGTCATCTAGTCTATCAACCCCCTGCTCGAGGAGAGTCTATTTCAAATATTAGCCTCTACCTAGGATCAAACTCACAGCCTCCTGATTGTGAGGCGAGAGCTCTACCTCTAGGCCACTGCACCAGAACACTAGTTAACACCGGAATTTAGTTAACAATAAACCTAAGTCATAAGAAACCATTTACTTCTCTGCCAAGGAACCACTTTGTATTTTTCAGCTGTACTTTCCTATGATAAATTCTACAATTCAAGAAAAAAAAAACAGTAACCAACTCTAAGGAAATAAATAATATCTGAAAAATGATTAAAACATGACAATTAAATGAATTTTTAATAAACCATCAAAAACTTTATTTACATAAATTAAAATTAATTGCCTATAAATACAGGAGCATATATATATATGCTTATAAAACAAATATCTGATGGTTGTTTAAAGCTTTATTACTAAGCCAACATCTGTTCTGAAAACAAGTTATCAAAAGTGCACTTTCCTCTCTTACAGGCATGTAACATTTATTGTTCAGACAATTGTGTAATTTCAAGCAGGAGAATTCATGAAAAAGAGAACTGCATTCATAATTCCAAGCTTATATACGGTAAGTTTAACCTCATTAATTCATTTTACAAGTTCTGCAATAAGCATGGATAGGGCTTTTCAACTGCCATTGCACGTATTGATCTTTATTACAGTATTTTATATGACCAGACATGAGGAAGTTCAGTAAGTAAGTAACTAGCTTACAAAGCCAGCCTGGGAAGATCATTAAGGGGAAAAAAATTACACCTTTTTCATTGAACCTGAGACTCAGACTATGGTTCATGCTGTATTACGTAAACATGCTAGTTTATTTTTAGTGATATGAGAATAGGTTTAGGCTTTCTAATTGGAAGTAAATGATTGCATAGGTATCACAGATTAGCTAATAACTGAAGGTTACATGTATTTAATAAATCCAATTAGTTCAGAATTACTAAAATTCTTAAATAGATCAGATTACTACATCACGCTATCCACCAGTTTATTTAACTGATCAGTTTTATGTTCAAAATCTGTTCCTTATATGTTCTTATTTCTTACAGGCTTGGCTACTATTTATGTGGGAAAGAGCAGCCCTTTAGGCAATTTAGTTTGCATAACTGCCCATATTAAAGATAAGAATGTCGCTAATCACAAAATTTCCATATGAGTTCAAATAGAGGATGTACATTAACAGTTATTCCCATTAATATTCTTAATTATGAATGCATTTAAAATGAAAATTTAGGCTACCAAAGAAAATGCATGTATATATAATATCCATGTACATAGTTTGAGATTTGAGTTCTAGGTTTTATAAATCCTATCCATTTGGGAGTTCAGCATTTTTACTTGGGCTTTATTAACACAAAATAAATTTTCTCACTGAATAACAAGGTTTTTCCATCAAGTGAGTGAGTTTTATTAATTTAATTCTAATAAGATTCTTGTAACAGTGCCCTACATTCTTCATCAGCTTCTGCCTGATTGCATCAATATTTTTATAACTGGCTTACAATTAAACAAAGAATAAGTTCTCTTTACTGCTTGTACAGATTTTCTTTAACATAAGTTTCAGTAGATGGGAGTCTTAACTGAACAATAATGCACCTTAAAGCAGAATTAAGTTTACATAAAATAAACAAAACACAAAGCAGCCAAATGAGAAAACTTAGATTACCAAAATTCATATTTTCATATATATATTGGATGATACTGTTTGCGATTGAGTTTTTTCCTACAAGCAGGACAAGAGTTTGCACTTTTAAGAGAATTTTGGAGGCACTGACTACAAAAGATGTGGCCACATTTTGTTGACATTATAAGTCGTCCACTGTGGATAATTTCTGCATAGCCATCCATGCAAATTGGACAACTCAAAGCGCCTGAAGATTTTGGATTTCCAAATTTCTCCTTTTCTAATCCTCTAGGCAATTTGCTGGCAGCCAACTCCTCACTTTCACTACATTCATTGTCATTATCATTACATACTATACAGCTGTTAAACAGTGGTCGGCTTCTTAATTTTTGGTTTTGCTGTTGTCTAGTCTCTTCTGCAAGTACAATGGAATCATTATGTGTAAGATCAACCACTGAAGAGTCACCGGTGAGATCTATTACTTCTACACCTTCGTTGAGTTTGATTGGCTCTATTTTTGATACTGCTTCTGCAGCTGACATTCTACTTTGGTTAGGAATTTGCAGAGGAGTCCTCTCTCCATAGCGTTCCTTCTGATCCATGCCTCTGCTAACACTCAAGGGGACAACTGCATCCAGAAAACTGGGCCCAGCTTTAGGAGAAGAGCCAATAGAGGCAGCTTCTACAGTGGCTATGGGAGAAATGGATGGCAAGGAGAAATTCTTGATTTTAGAAGTAGCTCCTGTAGCCATTTTGCCTGGGCCACTAGAAGGCGTTGCTGGGTTGAGAGGACTCTGTTTTATGCTTTTTCTGCTCTTGGTTCCATCAAGCTTGACACTGGCTGACTTCATGGTATGTAGCAAGAGGACTGGAACAAGTTGCACAGAATACCTGTTTCCTCCCTTATCTCCAACTGCAGGTTAATGCAGGTTAGCTGCCACTCAGTTCTACAGTACCGATTATTAGTATTCTGGAGTACCTTTATACAATGGGAGAATTTTTAGAGTACTACAACCATTAAAGTGGTCTCTTTAATGCCACGTACTGCAAAGCTGGGAGCAAGTTCAAACTCTTATGTTGAAATGTTACACTTTAGAACTGCATCAAAGTAGGAAAAAAAACACGATTAGGCTCAGAAGCCAGTACATACAATTCATTTTCTATTCTTTTCAGCCAATAATCAGCTAAACTATTATGAGTTAATGAAAAAATTCAGACAATTTATTGCAGTATACTAAGTCAAAGCAAGGCTTCTGGTTGCAGATATATTTACCTCTGCTCAAACAATTGAGAAAACCAGTTGTTCAATTATCTGTAGGTATCTATTCTGTCTGAATTGAAAGTTACCAATTTTGGGTGCAATCTAAAAATATTAAACCATAATTTGTTGTAATTTTCTGGCTTATTCCAAAGTTGGCAATCATACCTTAAGGTTGGACCACCTAAAACTAAACATTTTGTCAATTTTGTTTATATTACTCAAGCAAAGTAATGCATGTGTAGCAAAGTGATCATTTTGCTGAGGTGATAATCTCAATGACTTCCTTGACTGCTACCTTTATAAAAGAAGTCAGGAAAGAAAAAATCAGAAAATGCATGCAAGAAGTGAAAGCTTCTTAGGAATAAGTAGGGCATAAAGACTTTTTACACATGTTTAGAAACATTTCAAATACTATGTAACTATTGATTGCTTCAAGTGTCCTATAGCATCAGTGTGTAAATTCAGGTCTTGCAGAACTACCCAGCATTGGGGCTTGTCTTACAATACTGCAAGACAGACAAAAAGGGGATATCATTATGGGCTTTCCCACATGCTGGAATTCCTCTTTTCTTCTGTTACAATAGCTTGTTTTGTCTAGTTGTAGTCTGTTTTGTATAAAGAGACTAAAGTGACTAACAATCATAAGTAAATAATTGTACCATTATTTTCAACAGAGAAACTGCTATTTTCCAAAAGCCCTGACAGCATAAAAGGTGTATAAAGCTTCCCAAAATCATGAGTGGAGGAGGAGGAAGAGGAGGAGGGGGGGAGGAGGAGGAAAAAAGAACTAGGCACCCATACAGTGCTTCAAGAGCCCCTAAATAGCAATAGCACTTAGACTTATATACAGCTTCATAGAGCTTTACAGTCCTAAGTAGTTTACAGAGTCAGCATATCGCCCCCAACAATCTGGGTCCTCATATTGAGCCTCAAAGTCCCAATAATGGAAGAAAAAGATCCTAAAGGAATTCATGAAACTTGTTCATATAATTTCAATTTAGCAGTAACACAAAGACAATTTCAAATGAATATGATTTGAATCATGCATCTTTTTTCTGCCTGGGTAAAATGTTAGCTAACCGTATACTGTCTTTCACACAACATTGAGACTAAAAGGTTAAATTTGTTATTTAAGTCTAACCAAAACTAAATCAGAATACTGAAACAGAAAACAAAGCATTCTGCAATGTCCTGATCTTACCCTTGAACTGGTGAAGTGTTTTGTGCACTCAGACTTCGAATTGTAGACCTCAACAGAAATGCTGAAAGAGAACCAGGGACAAAAAGTCACTCAGATAGGACTAAGATGTTCCAATTCTGGAATCAGTAAAATTAGTTTATACTTTTTAGGGAAGAGTAAAAATTCTACTGGAATCATCATCATACTTCTTAGATACTTTACAATTCATACAAAAAGATCTTTGCAACCTTTTTGGGGTCAGAGAGGCAAGAGTTTAACAGTAAAGAATCTCACTTAATTGGGCAGACTTAATCAGTTAAACCTCTGGCTTATTATAAATAGCTTCAGATATAAAGGCAGGCCTAATGAGATACTACATAGATAATAAGCATAGTTGTCTGTAAGGTGGCATACTGGAGCATAGCCAAATATTATGAAAATATGCTGCACCAGAACTTAAATCCTAAAATATATGCTCACTCTTCAATAAGAATTGAATTCCTGCAAACATATTGGATAGAGTAGCAATATTCCATATGGTCAAGATTACACTTATGCCTTTTTAAATGCAATTTTCCTTCTCTTTCATAACAATTGCTTTTATATACAAAATAAAAAAAAAAATCAAAGTAAAAAAAATTAAGGAAGGATATTGTAAGATGCTATAAACAGGAAATGGAGAATTAAGTGGGTGACCTCCAACATAAACAGGAAGAAGTGGCAATACAGAGAAAGGGAACTTGAAGGTCTCTGTATATCTGAAAGACATTTCAGGTATATAGCCATTGTCTGAAATGGTTGGTTCACACAATCTGAACTAAATTAACCCCTTTTAAATTTGGCACAATACACTGAACCACAGTAACAAACAAGTTAAATTTATGTCACACCGAAGGACAAAACAAATCAAATTTCAGCATATGGTGTGCATCCAGCTATTAGGCCTTTAACTGTTTTAGCTGGGAATGCTATTTGAACCCAGGTAAATAAGACTGTAAAAAGATTTTCCTCCTTCTAGCAAAGATCTTTTAAAACTACCTTATTTTTTGGCTTTTTAGGTATAATTACATAACACATAATAGAATCTTGGAATAAAAATTACCCACTTATAATAAATGAACAATAGCAGTTATCTGCAAGAAAATGCCAGCAAAATTGCTGGCTAAAATCCTCAGCGTTAAGTTTGCTCCAACTGATCCAATACTTTTCTGATAGATAAAAATTGCACATATACTAGTTGAAACAGCTCTTTCAAAGCATGTAAAGACAAATAACTTTACTTTCTTGGAATGCTTATGTGTGTTGTTCAAATACCAACTTGAAAGAGTAAGAAGGGAATAGTAGGATCTCAATTTTGGCTGCCATTGGAGCAGTCAGATGTTGCTCCTTGTTATTAAATGTGGGGTGCTGCTTAATACTATTCACACCTAAATTGTAAATACAGCCTTGAGGGAATTTATACTAAAGAGTAAAATAAGTTGCAATTTACCAAACTTTACCAGACTTCAAAAACATGTTATAATGTAGCCATTACAGAATATTCAATTGGAATGGAGTTTAACATTTGTTTTATACTTACATCCTAAGAAATAAAACAATTTGGCAATGCTTAAATAAATCAATTATGAAGCAGTTTAGTTGTATACTACCAAAGCACCCAAAACAAATTAAAAAAATGAACATTTAAAGTATTCTATTTTACACAGCCTATCAAAGTAATAAAATTAAGACTGAAACAATAATAGGCACTATTAGCAATATCAGCCTTACCATTATTATGCTAGTTTAGTTTGAGTCAGACTTTAATTTTCAAAAATAGTTAGCTTCAAGGTTTCTGGACATTTTTTTGGGTAATAATATAAATAAATGAAACATGCAAACATAATACTGAGGATACAATCATTCAGGCCACATTGACATTTTGGGGAAAAAAACATGCAAGAAACATTTGAGCTTTGGCGGTTCCAAACCGGACTAAACGTGCTTTGCTTCTTAAAGACCGAGTTCCCCCATAATACAAGGATTACTTGCATTATGGGGAGCTCATATATACAACTCACAATTATTCCTAGCAGCGAAGACACAATAAACAAGGCAAAAGAAAAAATACATATTATCCATGACTTGAAGCACCTTTCCTCACCTAGTTAAGGTGAATTACAAATCGGAGCATTTTCAATTATACGACCGGCCACAGATGAAGTCCAACGTATGGGGAATGGGGTCGGGGGAAAAGGAAGGCTGTCTGAACAAAAATGCCAGAATAAACAAAAACTCGATGCAGGAGTGGAAAAGGATTTTCGATTTAAAACCAGCAGCAAAGAAAACGCAAAGGGATAATTATGATGCAGGCAGAAAGGACAGAATAAAACAGCCGAGCCACCTTAACAGAAAAATACCAGAAGGTAACCAAGCCTGGAAACGAATAAACGTTGGGTTTAAAAAGATCATGGTTCCTGAATGAGAGCTTAATTGAGGAAAATCACCCCCCACCCCCCCGCTCACCTGTCCGAGAAAGAAGCCGCCCGTAACCAAAGGCAGACGCCGCTATTGCCATTACAAGCCGACCAGGTTTTCTCCCGCTCGCTCCCAACGGAACCGGAAGTTCAGCCGTGGGAACAGCTGGGTCGCCATTTATAGGAGCCGTCGAGCAACGAGAGCTAGGCTTTAAAGGGCTGTTCGTAGTCGGCACGGCGTTGCCTACTGTCCCCAGAACGGGGCTTCTCGGGGCATCCGCTCAAGCCGGCAGCAATGGCGGCGTTGGTGGAAGAGTTTGTGTCCCGGCAAATGGAGTTGCTAAAGGAGGAAAGAGAGGCCGAAATTTCGGAAGCAAGGTATCCCTTCGGCTAGAGAGGAGCTGGTTTTCTCAGCATCCCTCTGTCCCCGTAGCAAAAATAGGAATGTACTAATTTAAACAACGACTTGTTATATACTTTGACCTTTTTAAACACGCTTATTCAAATATCTGCTTCCTAATTAGAAGTTGCTGCTAGCCAATGCTGGTTTACAACCTGGCTTATAGACATTTGTTAGGGCAAGAACAGGTAAGATAAGGTGTCTGTAGGCTCTGACCATTGGCCATTAGGAAGAATTGATGGGTTGATGTAATCGAAAACATTTGAGGGACAGCAGTTTGACCTAACTTTGCTACCGCAATATTCAATTAAACATTTTAATTTTGAGTATCTCACCTGCCTTATAATTGAAAACTTAAAACCATTAAGCAAATCTGCCATTGGAGAATTGCATCTATAGAAACAAATACTTGTGTAAATACACAAATAGTGTATTTGTGTATTTAATAAACACCATAGTAAACAAACTACTTAATATGAGGGCTAAATTTTATAAACTTGTGTGGTATTAACTTCAGAATAACTATAGGGTATTGTTGGTCAGTTGACCACAATGACAGAGCAAAAATAGTGATAAACTGGCTTACTAGCCATAATGACTGATTTACAAAGTATGCTAATCCAAACATAGCATAGATTTTTATGATGTGTAAACCCAGTCAATATCTTTCTAGCTCTATAGATAGCAAAGTTGAAAGCACTTATGAATAAATTTAATAATTTGAAAGTACTCATTAAAATATAAAATTCAGATACTTGAACTGAAGTACAGTTTTGGTGTCACATATGGGCTGCTTGGAAGTTGCTGATTAATGTGTTCTCTAAATCATAACAGCTGCTAGTAATTAGAATAACATATTAGCTAAGACGAGGAAAAGTCATATACCTATAGTAATGCATTGAATACAATGGCACTTTCTTTTGACTGGATATGTTTTTTTTCTAAGAGCCCAGAGAATAAATAAAACAGACTTCACCTCAATTACTGATTTTAACTTTTTCTGTTCTTCATCCAGCACATTACTGAAATTAGGTAATGTTTAAGGCCACTGCTTTCTGCTTTGCAGTGGCATTGCTAAGGAAGAATAGAACAGGTGTTATCAGAATACTAATGAACCCTACTCCAAAGTTGTGAAGGCTTTCCAGCATGTTCATGTGTGTGTTTAGCAGCATATAGGCAAGGTACACTATAGGTATTCTATAGGTCAACAATTTATGTATCAAATAGTAATCTCTCAACACTACTTATCTGGACACATCTTGAGAGGAAAGGTCAGGACCACTGCAAAGCCTACCAGGTAGCCCAGAAGGTTATTACGGTTGGGTATTAAAAAGTACTGAGAGGTCCAGAAAAACTGGAATAATTGTACTTGCCCAGTCTACCTTCCAGCATAAAACATCCACCAAAATGATCAAAGCAATCACCACACCTGGACAAAATCCTGTTTAAATTGACCCAAGTAATTTTTAAGGGTTGCATTAATTCAAGTGTGACAAAACTTAGTTTGTTGCTTAGTGTAGGCCCTGAAGTGAATTTTTAGAAATCAAATGGCTCCGAGATATGTTTTAAGATTTCTTCCCATCTTCAACATAGTAATATCCCAATGCTTATAGATAGTAACCATGTATTTTTTCTAGTTGTACCAGTATATTTGATCCACACATTCTAAAAAGCTGTAGTATATTTAACTATGAATAAATTACTGCTGTTTGGGTTTGCACAATATGTTAACAAGAATCAATAGATTGTGATAGAATATAACGTAAATAAGTAAGTGAAATGCTAAGATAACATTGGGTAGAGATGACTTTGAGCAATTGCCATCACATTGTCAGACAATGAGGTTTAAGAATGCAGGAGTGTCTAGCAATTCATTATGCAATAACCACATGTTTTATTATAGCCAAATTAAATGTATACATATACATTAAAAACTGTTGAAGACTAAAAACGATCTGCTCCTTAAATTCGTGAGCTTTTTTTGAACCATTGTTCATTTGCTGATATCAACAAATATGTAATATGTCCTTTGGGTGAAATATTCAGCTGAAAAACAAAAATAGGAGTGGAGGAATATGTGACAAAGTGGCAACTCTTTTGACAGTCTGTTTAGATGGGCAGTGGAAATGCACAATACCAGGTCCTTCGGCCATTCATGGTCCACAGAAGCCTTGAGTGGAATCTCTAGAAACCTCCATGTATAACCAAATTATAGCTCATAATTTGAAAGAAAGGGAAATTAAATTTATGGCTAGTGAGCAATCCTATTAGCTATGTTACTTTACATTAAGAGGAAATGGGGAAAAAATTGCATCCACATCTATTATTTTTCAGAGGGTAGCCGCAAGCATGCCATTCAAAACATATATGTGGTTTTCACCACCCCAAAATCTTCTGCATCCCTTCTAAACATAGACATAGGAGTTATAAACTGGTTTGATTTTCTCCATGATTCATTCAAAGCCTAGCATATGCAAGATATTATGGCACAAGAAAAGAGTCTTGAAATTGCGAAATGCTAAATGGGCCATCAAACATACCCAAATATGAATATTGAGAGATATTGCAAGGTTTCTTCGCTTATAGGTCAGGAAATTTATCTGCAATTCAGAATTAAGCTCACACAATAAATTATAAGCCATAATTATCAGATGTTGTGGCTGGCTTTTGGTATTGTGCTAAGCCAAGATTAAATGTAATTGTTTAGTATGATCTGTGAATCTTATTACTGACTCTAATTTTTTAAAATAGTTTTATCTAACTTCAAATGGAAATTATGAGCGTTCTAGTTCAACATATTTGGAGGTTTGAGAAGACTTGTTACAATGTTATGAGTCACCCAGAATTGTTTAAGATGAGCTACTATACACATCTTTTAAATAAATAAAATAACATTATTATCCATATGGGAGATGTTTTTTGTTGTCCACCAATGTTCTCTCTGCAAAGCAAAGAGGGCCACAATATGATTTAGCTTCTCAGATGGTATCTAGTTAACAATGACGTGGTTTTTCTCTTTGCATTATCTTTTTCAGTGCATGGCAAGAAGGAATCTCCCTGAAAGAGCTGCAGCGTAGAGGAGTTTGCTTACTGAAACTCGAACTACATTGTCAAAAAACTGGCCTATATGGCCATCTGCTTGTAACTTTACAGCCTCAAAAACATGGCTTAGATGCAGAGTTACCTTCCAACAATTTTGGGCCTGGTAAGTTAAAGTGTTGATTTTGAAAGAAAATTTATTGTAAAATGGTAGATGTAGCTTTAGATATTGGAAGGATAGACCTTCATGATGTGATGGGTTATTCCTGAATCTGTAATGATTTCAGAGTCTTTGAATTACAGCTGCTACATCAAACAATGAGAAAATTAGACTTTCAACTCCCAGAATTCCTGAGCTAACATGACTGCGGAGGAATTCTGGGAGTTGAAATCCACAAGTCTTAAAGCTGTCAAGTTTGAAGAACCCTGCCCTACAACAATAGAGTCCTTGCTGTGTTTGTTTCCTGACTTGGTCTATTTTGGAGCGCTGACAAACCTGATTGTTTCAGTTTGAACTTGTCAGATTGTTGCCTTTTGTCATGATGACAGAGCATCTTGGAGATTCCCTCAAGACAGTCGATGACAGTAGTAAAGTTTCTGATTTCATTTAATCTGAAATACACTCAGAAAATAAATGTGCTATGGGCCTTACCTTCTAAGCCAGGTTTTTTATTTTTTATGGGCAGCTGTTCATGTTAGTAACTCACTATTTCATAATGAAACAATGTACAATATTAGTAGAGGCTCATGCCTAGAATCTGATGCAAAGTAATTTTGTCACAGTTTTGCATCCACTCACTTAAGAAAAAGGCTTATAAATTCAATAAGATTAACTTCTGAGTAAATATTTGAATCCTATCCTTTCTCTGATTTGTTCTAAAAAAAAGAGCCTTTATCTTCTTTCCTGCTTGGCTGGTCTCACATAATGTTAAGGCATGGTTTGTATTAATTGCACAGTTCAAACATAATTTTAATAAAATTTTAAGCCATAAATCATGGTTTACCAACCAGAGTGGCTGTGTTCAGAAGCCGAAAACCAAACATTATAAGGTTTATTACAGTTTATGAACCAAATGACTGTAGCTTAAAAAGTGCCATTCCCCGAGAGCTTTATTAAACATCTTTCCATTATGTTGCAGTCACTAAGAATGCTACTTAGTATGTGCACAGTACTGCATTAATAGACACACACACGCACACACACACTCTTGAGTTGCCTACTGGCCAGTCCTGTAAAACAATGGGTTCTAGGCATATTTTTTCAATTTGGATCGGTATTGAATCTCAAGGGGGAGGTTGTTTAAAAAGGAGATTTTAAGAACCTCACGACATTCTTTTCCCTTGCCACAGACAGTTGGACTAATTGTATAATTAATTGTGTGCTTGAATTAATGCTTCAGCATTGATACATTCTGTACTGTGTTTCACAGAAGTAATCGGGAAGATATCTTTTGTCTTTTTAAAACTGCCATGTAGAAATAGGATGTGTGCAGAATTAGACAAAGATGTTCTTTGAAAAGAGCTTCAGGGACTTTGAAAAGCACATCAGTTCAGGACAGGCTGTTTCTGAGGGACAAGTTTTCTAAACTGAAACTATGTGCTAAAGACACATACTCTGTTAGATTCAGAGTTGCTAGGGGGTGAACCTCCAACCTTAGGTTCAATAATGCACAATTGCATTTTTCTTGTTGTGAATAAATTGGATACATGTGGAGGGTAATGTTGTGTGAACTTGCACAGGGCATTTCTTACGGCTTAAAGGAGAATAGATTCATTGAATCATGACAGCTTACATTAAAATTGTTATGATGAAAGATGCCCCACAGCTTATATTTAAACAATTGAGCTAATCAGTTTCATTGACAGTTCAATTACTTTCCAGAACAGAATGTATTCTCACTGGTAAACAGAGTGGATACAGGTGTTTGTTTGTTGTTTAACCTAAATGGGAATGGCATGTAAGAATGTGTATGTTTCTTACATTTTTTATATTTACATAGAGGTATAATGTCTGTATCAGTGTTTCAAATTATTTATGGTATATGCCAAGAATGGCTTCTAGCATCATTCCAGGGCTTTCTGGAAGTCTTTCCTTTTTGTGGATGAACCTAGTCAGAAAGCCTAAAGTAACCAATTCTGAACTGACCCCAAAGCTGGGGCTTTCAATGCTCCTTCTGCTTTTACCTTTTTGAATTAAAAAAAATGGGGATTGCATCTACTTTTAAGCTTTTTTTAGCCAAAGAGTTCTTTTGTGTATTCAAGTTTTTACCATGGATAAAGGGCTCCCAATGGCAAAATGTGTGGATTTTGCCATTGCATTGGAGTTCTTCTGAGCTCTCTGCTGGAATTTTAGTGCCCACTGGGAATTAAAGTGAAAACTAAGTTTTCTAACAAAACTTACTGAGAGTTAAAATGAATATAAGGTGTCCTAGTTAATTTTAGTGGATTCTCTTCAAATGGGTAGCAACATCACTTGGTATGACTCACAGTTTCGCCTCTTTTTGTGTCTTGTGATGTTTAATAAATTATTGTTTTACATATAGTTTAGTTCAGTAACCAACCAAGAGTGGTTTTTTTTCTTATGAAAGCCTGGATTCTCTTGATGCATAAATGATGAATCCATCGGACCTGACCTACTTTCAGTCTCATCAGTATAGACTACAGTCTGCATGAGGGCTTTTGAAAAATCTTAACCTACTATGTTATTTTTGAGTACATTGGAACATTATGAAAGGTAGCAAAAGAATGGGTAGGCAAATTTAGAGTATGATACTTGCCCATTTTTCTGTACAATTCAGTCATTTTTAAACCTTAATAACTATTGCATTTTGATTGACACTGCACCAGTTTAGCATCAAAATGTTGTAATCTCCTTACACATTATTATAATTTCCACATGTCCCGTGAATTGACAGAAGAGTTTTGTATCCTTTATAAAACAAATGCTGCATATAGACTCTTTGGATCAAATGAAGGTTCACTGTGCTATTTCTACAACATACACACTTTTAATATTACTACCTCTCCCTTAGGCATGAAAGTCAGCTGGATGATTTTGGGCCAATTACTTTCTCTCAGCCTGACTAATCTCACACTGTTGTTATGTGGAAAATAGGAGGTAGAAGCAATAGAGATGAGTGCTGCCTTGAGTTGCCCCCAAATAAATGGGTTAAAGTTAAATACAATTTTTTGCAATAGGTGTTTGTTTTGTATAACTTTCTATAAATAATGTTTTAGTACCTGGGGTTTTGTTTTGTTGCTTGATTAATGGTTAAGATAGAATTGAAATGCCAAGAGTAAGGTATGTTATCTCATTTCAACTTTAGGATTACCAGTGCATGGCCTAACCTACAGGTTGCCACATTTCAGCATGTTGAATATGACTTAGAATTTAGAAGCCAATAACTAATACATTTTTGATTAAGATAATTTGTTTCAGTAATATGTAAATCCATTTGATTGGGGGTTCATAATTCCTATGTATTAAGTAATTTTTGGAAGCCTTTTATACAATGAATTTTGTCGTTACATTTTTGTGTATCCATTTTCCCTAAATTGTGCCTGCAGTTATAATTTCTTCCTAATAATCAAGTTCTCTATACCAAATCTTTTAAATGTTGAGTTATTTTCTGAAGGAAATGTATTTTCCTAGATTAGTGTATATCGAAGCAAGTATTAATATTTAGTTGCCTCATTTCCCCTTTTAAAATTAAACCTCCTATCCTTTTGTATTTTTTGGCTATAAAATTCAAATTGATTTCATTTAATTTGCCATCTTGTGCTTGATTTATTTGTACTCCCAGAAAATATTTTTATAAAATAATCATTGTTAATGCCTTCCTTTATATATGTTTTTTATAGCATTACTACAGATGTATTTAAATATTTGAAATATTTACTAATTCTAGTTCTTTTGATTAGAATTCTTAAACCTCTACATTCAAGGAAACTTTCTTGGTCACTCTCAAGGATTTTCTTGCTAATATTAATTTTTTTGTCATATAATTTAGATCAGTGTTTCTCAACCTTTGCAACTTGAAGATGAAATCCCATCTCCAAGTTGTAATGGTTGAGAAACCGTACCTGCCTGTCCGTCTGGATCTGGGAGTCCCCCTAGGATCTTAAGCTTTCCTATTCTCCACAACCTTTTGTGGGAACAAAAGGTTGTGAGATCTCCCATTTAGGTTTATGAAAATCAAGCCCATATTCTGTACAGATGTTACTGTACACAATGCAAGCTACTCAGTTGTGCCATTCTTGCCGACATCTTACACCCTGCCACTTTGTGTTGGACTATCTTTGAGGCCTCTCTAAATAGCCTGCTAGTCCTTTTTAGTGTGGTAGATCCCTGCTTCTGTGGATCTGGTGTTTAGTACTTGTTCTTGTGCTGCTATGATCAGTGCTTCAGCGCTATCTTTTAGTCCAGCCCATTCCAGTCATTGGGATTTCCCATTGTCTGCCACCTCCTCTACTGTGTCTGTCAACCATATATCCTATTAAGGATCTTGCCTTGGCTCTCCCCTCCCCCTCCTCTCTATGCATATATATGCATATACACTTATATAATTTTAAAGATAAAGTTAAAATACAAAATTACAGCAAAAAAGGAAAAATAAGGATTTATTTTTATATCAAAACTTCTATTTGTTGAAGAATAGAAATATTCAAAACTCAAAAAAAGAAATAATTTGAATGTTTTAAATAATTTGAAAGGAACCCTTCACTCCTGGTGATATCTTGAAATAACATCACTATTTCCTTTGCCATTTATTTCTTGTAGCTCATATTTCTTTCAGATAAGTTTGTCTCTTATGTGTGCAGTGAGAATTGTTGATACAATGTCTTTCACAGTCTTTGTGTCTTCATGAAACAAACACTCTATTTGCATAGTCAATATTCTTAGTTTTAGATCAGGAAACAGTTCATTAAGTTTTGTCACCAAGTAATCAATTATATCAACATTCTCAGCAGTTTCTCTAAAATCTCTGACCCTTAGATCATTTTTTTGCAGTACTCTCTGATCTTGTAAATTCGCCAAATTTATCTTATTATTTGAAATCTCTTTTTTCAACCTTTTCTATCTTAGATGTATTCTGTATGCTAGAATCGTATGATTGGCTACCTATTTAAACTTTATTAGACATTCTCCTTGACATTTCCTTAAATTTTGTATTAATTTATTATATGCCTGATAAATTTTCTCTTACTAGCATTATAATCTTCTCCCAATTCAGTTTTAGATATTGCCTGAGTAGTCTGATCAATGATTGAATGAGAATCAATGTATTGTTTACCACAATGACTTATCTTAGATGCCTCACCTCTTTTTGTCTTTATTGTTGATTTATTCCTGTTTGTTGCTAGAGGAATGATGAGCTTCATATATTTGTGGTTTCTTCAGATAGGCTGTAATTCCTTTGCTTTTATGTGAGGTACCTTGTCTTCTAATGTTATTCTTTGTCGTCATTTACCTCCTGCAGGTGACATAGTGGGACTTTATGAAGCAGCTGGACAAAATAATCAGATCTGCACAGGAATTGTCACTCGGACGGCCTCCAATTCAATCACTATCGCAGTTGATGAGCCTCAGAGTAACCTTGTGAGTTTAGATCAGGAGAATTTGTACCGTCTGTTGAAACTTGCCAACGATGTTACATACAACAGACTCAAAAGGTAAACTTTTATGTCTTAAACAAAGAATAACACATTATTTAATAACCAGAATGCTTGAAAAGAAGGAAGGAAAATAGTTATGTGAGGTATAGCTGGGAGACACCTGTCCATTTGCTCCATTGTACTGAGATTTTGGATGATAGCCTCATCTTCCTAAGTTCTGGAACTCAAAAGATGCATGAATATTTCTGTATTTCTTTTTTTGTTCACTGGTTTATTGGCTGCTGCATTTTTGTCATGTACTTTGTAGTGCATATTTTGGCAACATATGTTCATAATCTGAGCCTTTCACTTATGAAAACGATGAAACAAGTAGGCTCCAGATGGCATGTGCCTCTTGGGTTAAGTTGACATGTGATTGGAAGTTTTTTAGCCCTGAATGAAGGAGTTAGTGGAAGAGAAGCTAATTTAACTGTACAAGACTGATAATACTAAGTTCCTGGGAAGATTTAGTATGGTTCTGAGACTGCAATATGTCATTTCAAACTGATCACACAGTATTTGTAATTATTTAAGATATTGTTTTTTGATGTTTTGTAAGCTCTGAAAGAGTCGTCTTTAAGAATCAGTTCCTTTTATTTTCTTCTCTTTGGAAGGGCTTTAAGTACACTTAATCAGTATGGGTCTGGTCCAGCATCTGATCTGATTGATGTGCTGTTGTGTTCCTCTGAACCTAGTGGTGCCAGTGATACAAGTAAGAACTCTCTTTTTCTCCTTAATGAATGGTGAAAAATCTATGGAAATGAAGTTATTCAGTATGCGTGATTTAATCCACAACTGGTGTCCCTAAAAAGCCTTCCTCTCTTGCCCTCTGTGATGCCTTTTGAAAAAAAGATATGAATGAACCTCATTTTCTTCGTTCAGTGCCGTTTTGCACTGATCTGGCATATATTACGCAAATATAAATGTTTATTTCATAGAGCAGTGGTTCCCAACCTTGTTGGAGCTACCGAACCCCACCAGTTCCATATGTGCATTCACCGAACCCTCCCAGGCCCTTCAAGCCGCTTCGGCTTCCGTAGCATGCGCCCGCGCCCCGCCCGCCCGAGTTGATCGCCCTCCTCCACCAAACCCCTTGGGACTGTCTCACCGAACCCCTGGGG
>JAOYMU010000001.1:63025482-63036148 GCA_025802295.1 Psammodynastes pulverulentus | reverse complement strand
GGTCTTGCTGTGAGATTGAAATTTGTTTAAATATCTTATTTGATAAGATACATGAAAATTCAACATATTGTAAACGACATATTTCTATATTTGTAACCAATAAAACTTTTTCTATATTTAAAAAAAAAAAAAAAAGAAAGAGCTCCTTGCCGATCCGTGCCTGCTTGAACCTTGGCAACTGGAATTCAATCACACATGGACCCCAGAATCCCAAACTACCTGCATGTTTTTAATTCCAGTAGACTTCAACTCACCAGCATGCAGCCATACATTTTAAAGCTGAGATTAAAAAGCACTGCTCCAATATTTGGCTCCTGTTCTCCCCTTATTTAGGAAAATGTCAAATAATTCCTTCTTTCAGTTTTGACTTTTGACTGTTAATTGCTTTCAGTGATACTGATTTTCATTTTCATTTTTACTATGCAGAATTATACAGTAGTGTTTTTTTTATTACTGTAAGCTGCTTTGAATATTTATAGAACAAAAAAAGCAGATATACATTTAAACATATCAAGAATTTAATGAATACTGTTATCAACCGATTCAGTGATCATGTGTTCGTACTTTAACTACAACTCCCATTATCCCCAGCCAGTTGATGGGGTCAGATTGGAGAAGATCTACCCAAAAAGCATTTGTGATGTTCTAATGGCATTTTTACCAGCTAAATCCTACGGTTGTTTTACAATTATCTTCGCTGTTAAATGTGTGCTGTGCTGAGATCACTGTCTCTCTTTTGCAGATGAAAACTAGGAAGACCCAAGACAAAGGAGAGAGAAAACATTTTTTTAATGAAATTAAGATACTGAGAAAGGAACTGAAGGAACGAGAAGAAATGGCTATGACTGAAACTTTGCAAAAAGCTCATGTTATTCTTGCTACGAACACAGGTTAGGAGAATTTTTCTAGATTTGCCTATAAGGTTTAATCAAACGATTACTATTATTGATCTTACTGTTCCATTTGTAACTGTATAGCAAAGCATAGCTGGCTGGGGAATTCTGGGAGTTGAAGTCCACAAGTCTTAAAGTTGACAAGTTTGGACATCCCTGCACTAGACCAAACTAGGGTCTCCAAATTTACTGCCCAATTTATCTTTTTCCTTTCGATCAAATTTTATTCTGTGATTGGGTGATTCGATAACTAATCAATAGTGTGTGAATTTGAACGGCAGACAAATACTGCTGTTCCCTTTTACAAAGCACTGCTTGCCATTTTCTTGTTCCATTTAATGAAGGAAAGGAATTTATGCATTATTTATAGGAATGATTAAGCCCTTGAACCAGCAAAGGAGGGAATTTATTTTTGTTTCCAAGTGCATACTCATGTGCACAGCCTCTTGGAGAGGACTCAACCAAACTGCAATTATTTATGTTTGGGGAACTGTTTCCGATCCCATAAGGATAATTTTCAGGAAACCTTGCAGATAATTTTGTGTAAAGAATACACATTAAAATGTCTAATGCACAAAGTTGATTTATGAACACAATATCAGTTCCAATTTCTTACTGAAAATTATATTCCCCTTCTGCTCTGAAATTTCTCATACCAGAGAATTCTGGGCAAGCTCTGGATGTTGTTTAAAAGAAATACTTTAGTCAACAATCTATAGAAGGCATACAATCATACTCACTCCTTTATCAATTTAATTTACTTGTCCTGGAAAGATGCCAAGGCCTGACGATGATATTGTACAGTCTTATTCTGTTCATCCTACCTTAAGTGATGTCCTTAAAAAAGGGGGCCATTTTCATTTGCAGAGGGGCAGGATACTTCATACAAAGGGGTATTCACTTCTACAGAAGCAGACACCATCTCTGCAATTAGTGTGCTAAATATCAGCATGCGTTGTCTACACCAACACAGCCAGCCCAGGAAAGGGAATTGTCCTCAAGTAACAGGTCTCCAACTATGTCCACCGTTTTGTGTGGATTTTAATTGCCGTGAATACCCATTCTGATGACTTGAGAATGACCTTTTCTCTCAACCACTGTTGAAATAACTTTAAGAACTTTTGGGTAGTTGTCTTGATCTAGGTTGTTTTGAGGGTGCTTGGTCTAATAACTAGGTCCACCATCAAGGTTTTGAAATAATAACGTGTTTTCCAAAAATGTGGGGCTATTTCAACAAGCTTTTCCCCTTTGCCTTTTCTCATAGAAACTTGGTTTGCAGTTTGTCAGAAGCAAAATTTCAAACATTGTGAGGCAAAATTGTTTTATTTGTTAAAAGACAATTGGGAATAGATGACTCAGCAGTTTTCCATTTGTTTATGTATGTATGCTTGTATATATGTTTATATGTGTGTGTGTGTTCCCTTTATAAGGATAAACTCTGCATATGTGTTCATGTTACGTAGTTACATATTTTCTGCAAATGAATTGGTTTGAAATCGTTGGCATAGACATCAGACAAGAATGAAGGTTTACAGTGTTGAAACATCAATTTCTCTGCAGTCGATTCTCCCTCCCCCTCTTTTTAGAAGCATGTTCCCCCTTAGAGCAATTACCCAGTTTTTATAACGAAAGGTAGAAATCATTGTTGCCTTCTCTCTTCTGCAAGGTTATTTGGTACAACCCAATCTTGTCACTTTATTGCTATGCTCAGCAGGTAAACTTAATTGCTTTTACCCAAGGAACAGAACTGGCTTTTAATTAACTGAGTTCAGTACACTAGGATTTTCCCAGAATGGTTAAATTGGAATAAACCAAGACTGGCGTAATTTTACCTGCAACTCAAATCTCAGACCCATAGAACTGACTATTGTTTAAATATTTTTCTTGCCTTTCAAACTGTTAGGTATGTGCAACCCCTGAGGGCTGTACAGAGAACGTTGTGATATCTCAAGTATTATCTAAAAAAAACTCATACATACACACAAATGCAGATTTGCAGCTTTTACTGTTTACTTTCTGAACTAAAAGCTGCACTCATTCACACATTCTTACTTCATTCCAGCCTAGCTGGTTAGGCTAAGAAGAGAAATAAGATGGGACACCTCTATAACCAAAGCTTGCTTCATCAGTCCCAGACCTCCCCTTGACATTTTTATCTCATTCCTGCTATTTTCCCAATAGATTGCCACTGCCTCATTCATTTGGGAATAATTATTCTGTTGAGAACTATATTTATTTTATTCAAAGTCTTCATTTTGGTACTTTTCTATGTGTTCCATAAGTTGGAATCATTTTGAGCATCCCTTTCTGAGGCTGGATTGTGATTGCCAGCCTAGGAGGAAGCAAAAGTCTAAAAATAAAGATGTTCTTTCCAGTAATTCCAGTACTTCATTTTCCCTGCTTGTAAATTGTGTTTTTAGCTATTACATGGCCATGTGGCCCTATGATTTATGGTGATTTTATTGTTATAGGCAACTTCATTGATGATATCCTTGTTGTCAGCCAGTTTAATGGGCAGGCTGCTTCCATACCATTGGCAAGAAAACTACACAAAAGCAATATATTTCTGGACATTAGTTGGTGGGGAAAAGAGCAGGAGGATGCTGTTGCACTCAAGTCCTCCCTGTGGGCTTCCCATTGGTATCTATTTTTCTACTGTAGAAATGGAAGATTCATGTAGTTTGACCGGCCGTTGTGTCCAAAGAATGTCTTGCCAAGCTAAACAAAAGGGTAAAGGTTATGGGCACACTGCAGCCCTAAGTCCTTCCATAGTGATAAACTCAGCAGCTCTTTCATTATAAGCTTGCAAATCAATTTCTTTTCATTGCACACATAAACCTGCCAGCTCTGCCTCTTCTTCTGATAGATTTCTTATAGCAAATAAACAGCTGTGAATGAAAAGGTAGAATTTACAAGGAAGGTGCAACTGGCATGACCATGTTTGTGTTGCTTTCTGGCAACAATATAAAAGAGGTTTGCCACATCTGTCTTCTGGGATTTTTATGACTTCCTAATCTAAGTCTGCAGCTCTGGGATTTGCTGGTGGACTTTTATTCAGCTGTTAACCAAATCCAACTCTTTTTAGCTTTCTAAAATCTGTTGATTTTAAGGAGGCAATGCATCCATTCTAACTTAAGTTACGTCTACTATTATTCAGTAGAAGAATGTTCTTGTGGAAAAGGAAAATTGATGATATCATTGGAAACTTCACTTGCATGTAATTGAAGATCATAGAACTTGAAGAATGGCAATAAGGACACAATCCAATACCATGAGGAATTATGGAGTCCTTGGTGCTCTCCTAGCTTTGTTGTTTGCTTGCAAATATTTCATTATCTCTTTTAGATAAAATTACCTAGTCAGGTAGTGAAACACCTGCAGGCAAACAACCACACTCAGAAAGCCCCAAGGAATGAGAAGACACAATCTTTTAAGATACCTAGTCCTTTTCCATTTTTGCAGCGCTGAAAGGCTCAGTGTAGTTTTTAATCTTGTTTTCAATTAGGTGCTTCTTCTGATGGTCCCTTGAAGCTTCTTCCTGAGAATCACTTTGATCTGGTGGTGATTGATGAATGTTCTCAAGCTCTTGAAGCAAGCTGTTGGATCCCACTGCTGAAGGTTGGGAAGTGTATCCTGGCTGGTGATCACAAACAGCTGCCTCCCACAATCATCTCTCACAAGTAAGAAAATGTCCTCTATTACCAATTAATTATTTTAAAGGTGCTGGGGAAACGCCTGCCTGGGAAATGGCCTGTCAATTAGAATAGCCATCTTTGCATTTAATTGCACAGCAGGTAGAGATAAACTTCCTTGTTTTTTTAATGAGATTTGATTATAATATGTCAGCTGCTTAATATAAAGCAGAAAACTTAAAGCAACTAACTTAAGATAATAAAGTAATTACAGTATTCTTTGAATTATAATTAACAGAGCACACTCTTGAACTGAAGAATACACCTTGTGAAAGAATAAGCAATAGGACTTGAATGTATTTTTAGATTAGAAGAAAGCAAATGTTTGCCATGGATAATTTTATTTTACAGTCCAATCATTTGAGATATCTAACACTTCTGAGGTCTTCTGCTGAGGGGATGGTTGAACTGAATTTAATTTTCCTTGTGCACATTTTGGGAATTTCTCTTATAACAAGAACAGTGATGAAAAATGAAAAGAAATAATGGATTCTATTATTTTTTTTGCTACACCCATATACTTAAGTGGGCTCAGTATAATCTCCAAAATTGGTAGGGAGCTGTATGTCTTGCATAAAAGCTTATGGGCTTCCAGAAATTGATGAACTATAATTCTCAACATTCCTTCTAATGCAGTTCTGTAGGCTGGGTAGCAGTATAGCTAAAGACACTTTTAAAATGTCGCAGATCTCCTATCCTTGACCTATTTAAAGGAGCCCCTGTTATTCATTTGTCTATAATTGCTGCCTTGCTCACTATTGATAGATTGGTTTCAACTGGCTTTTTCCATTCTTAAACTATGTACTGTGTTTTAATGAATTACTTCTATTTTCAGTGAAATCATAGCTTTCAATTATATCCCAAGCCAGTTAATTATATTTACTGGATATGGATTAATTCAGGTTTTGAAGGATCTGTGTGCATTATGTATTATTAGTTAACCTGTAACAAAGATTTCTGCCAAAAGCGAAACAATTTATTAAGGAGAACCACCCCACAGAGTTCATTTGTAATCAAGCAATATATGTGAAACAAGTCTCGATTTGACTTTAAAATAGATTGAAATGATTGATTTAATTATAGAACTGCTCTAGAAGAAAGGCCCAAGCCCATGAAGCAACAAGGGGGATAAATTTGAGAATACAAGAGAACTAGGCTCAAATGCCAGAAATAAAAAAAAAACCCCATAACTCGCAGAAGGAATAAAGGGAAATTATCACAATAGAACAAACTCCTATGGAAAGCTTTGCAATTCTAGACAATGAACTTCCGTTAGCTGCAGACTTTTTATTGTGTAATAAATCATGTAGGTATTTGGGGGACATTTGCATAGTTCAGTCAATAAAAACAAACAAACTACTTTGGGAGAGAATGTCCGGACTGGACAATCAACTGTTGGAAAGGGTAGTTGCAGTAGTTAAAGATTCATAAGGATGTACTCAGGAGAATTCATTCCGTACTTTATCATGGAACATACAATCTAGAAGCATCTGTTGCTGAAATGCAACCTGCCTAAAACCTGCTTAAATTAGCTCCCACTGATAACGGTAGGTGAAAAGAGAACAGTATGGGAATGGCAATAGCAGTCCGCCCTTTCATACGTTCTTATGAAGAGCTACTTGCATCCCATGGTCTTATATCTTGACCAAGATTCCAAATGGTTCATGCTAGAGCTAGACCTTCAAATTTCCATGAACAAGGATGAAATATTTGTTAATCTTTCCCTATCACCATTGACTTATTGCGATCCTATTCATATTTTAATTGTTAATGATTTATATTTTGTAATTTTCCCCATGGGTGTATGTGTAGGTTGCTTGAATTTTTCTGTTTGCTGTGCTAGAATAAATTGCATGCAATTTATTAAATTGCACCCTGGAAGATGTTAAACCAGAAGCAGGAATGTAATTCTCTACATTCCTGGCAGAAAATTAGCATGCAGGAGACTATAAATCGTGCATTGTTGTATATGCTGCTCTTGCTATGAAACTCTTCAGTCATTATTGTTTATGCACGTATGTTTTATGGATCTCTCATATATTTTAAGCATGAGGGAGATCCATAAAACATACATGCATAAACTTGCCAGGAATAAGTTTAGTTCAGGAAACCTGCACATAATTGCTAATGTAAAGCATTCTTTGTGTTGTTGGCAGAGTAGCAAATAGAAGTTTCAACTGAAAATTGCATTGCTTCCTTGAAGACCGACCACTCCAAAACAGCCCTCTAGTACAAGTTTATTTTCTGACAGATTATATATTGCTGCTTTATAGATAAGATAATCCCAATGTCAATAAACTAATACTAAAGGCACAGATTGATAAAAAAATGTCTGCCAGGACATCACCTTAAGTTCTCCCCATAACACTTCGACTTCGATGCACAAGTTGGACTAATAATATAGATGTATATTGACCAAGATAGTCTTTTGAAATGTAAAGAAATGTTTAGAGAGATGAATAGTAGTAGTTATAGGGTAGTTATAGGGCAGTTTAACTGATTATAACCACAAAATGATGTTTAAGTTGGCAAATTGTGAACTGCAAGAAAGTAATTATATATGGAGTGAAAGCCAACTTGTCAGCTGTAGAAATGCTCGGTTCTTGCCATACAGATTATTATTACTATCATTGCTGTCCAGCTCTGAGACTTTTGTAGGAGGAAAAATTGATGATTTTCTTCTTTCCTTAGCACTCCCAGAATTGCCTGGGTTATCTCCAGATGATTGCCTCTTTGTCCTGTTTCTCATCTTTTTGGCAAATTAGATGCTCAACTTGTTCTATGAAGATGTATTCAAAGCACAAGATATAACAATGTAGTTTATAGGCAGTAGGCTGATCAAGATAGCAAAAAATGTTCAACTGAGAGAACACAAAGTTGGAAAGGACCATTTAGGCATTTATATTTAAACCCTTGCACAGTACAAAAATCAAAAATCTTGCATGTGTCAACACTGGTTTGATGCTTTTAATCAAACATTTGAATTATCCAAGATCTTCCTCCTTGATTAAATGTTAGTGGGAAGAGTTTAAAGGGGAAAATGCTGGGGTTTGAGGTTGATGTGCAGTATCTGGTATTTCAGTTATAGGCTAGAAATCTGGAGATCAGGCCTTCCAATCCCCATCTTAGGCACAAGTGGGTGACGTTAAGCCAGTCACTTTTTTTTCAGCCCTAGGAAGCAGATAATGGCAACACCCTCTGAAAACTTAGCAAGAAAACTGCAGGGATTTGTCCAGGGAGTTCCCCCAAGAATCAAGACTAATTAAAAGGAACCAAAAGGGAGAAATATCTTTAATCCTTTGATATGGCAAGGAGTGATGTGTCCTTAATTGAATTAAATCTGTTGTTTTAAGATCAATATAAAGGCATCATCAATTCTTTGAAATAGACTCTGTTGGGTGTTTTGCTGCTGCAGCAGCTATTCACATCCTTATCCAATCTAGCCTCAGTAACTTTTAGATCCTGATAACCTTCTGTGAAATTTTGGCTTATTTGCTCTGATTGTGATCCTTCTGGCAGCAAGTGGTTGTGATGACAAGCAAATTTGTTGAATCAAGAGAATCTTTGATCATATCCAACAGAGTTCAAATCCACTTCACTTTCTCTTCTAAGGGGATAATTCTTAATTACAATTAGGCTTAGTATCACACAGAAGTTAACAGCACGTTTCTTGGGTTTTAACTTTGCCTCCAGAACAACAATCACATGCTTGCAAAAGGAAAAATGTATAAATGAAATTGCTCCCAAGGTGACTAAACACAGTTGTAACATATTGGTAGAATATATTGGATTTTAAGGACTTTCCTTGTCTGTAAGGCTTAGCCAAATATCTTTCTTTTCTCTGCCTCTCTTTGTCCCTTTAAATGGAGTATTCCTGATGGAGCCACCAAGCTCAGGGTCTTAAAGAGACCCCCCCTTTTTTCACCCCTTAAAATTCAGTACTTACATAGGGGGCACAGAGTTTAAACAGAGATTCCCAGGAAATTTCTTCTGTGATTATTTGTGTGTGTTTGTGTGTGTGCGCACACACACACACATATATATCCTTTTCTATAGCAAGCCCTGCAAAAAGCAGTTGCTACACAGAAAAAAAAGTGCATATTAATTTCTGCCCATGCCGCCACTTTACTGGTCTCCCTGAAGAGGCTTGATAAAAGGACAGCAGTTTGGAAAGTGACGTCCCTTTCAAGCCTCATTAACAAGGATCTACCGTAATCTATTTCAAATGTCTACACTGGTTTTCTCGAGTATGACTTTTTCATCTAAGTTGCTAGGTGCAAATTTCCTGTGTCATGTAACACCTCTACATGAAGAATAATGTGTCATAGCAAGCCTAATTTAGAAGTAAGACTTAACTTTGCTCAATTTAGAGATCTTTAACATGCCAGCTAATTTCTCATAATGTCATCCTAGCACACCGAATCTTAATGCCATATACAACTCCGTGGTTATTATTCTATAGAAAGAATACTGCTACAAAATCCTAGTTCAATCTTCAACTGCAGATCTTTTTTTTTTTTTAATTGCTCTCTGCATCCTAAAAGACCGATGAGTTGCAGTTTTAAAATGCAGTTACATTTTTAAAATAGAACAAGGATTCTCTCAGAACTGGGGAAAATCTACTTTTGCTTTGCCTTTATGTTATAAACTGCTGAGTTGGAGCATTATTATGCTGCACTATTCCTAATCTATCGTGGTTGCTAGGAGTCAAAATGACTTTGATGGCACATAATCATTATTTGTAATCTCTCTCAAATTTGTCTAACCATCTACTTATTAAATACTTGGGGAAAACTGTCATTGTACTAGTTTTAAGAAAAAAAATTCAGTATTGGATGTCCTATAGGTTTTGTACTATGGATTAAAATTCCATTTATAAATATTTGAATGGGCAAACATTTGCCTATTTATTATGCTTAGCTTGATTGATCAGAAGAACATTCTAAGGTAGAGTAGACTGGTCCTGTGGGTCCAGATTGGCCCTATATCTTTAATTCAATGTTCAAATGCACAAAGTGCATACTTATAACCTATCGACTAAGATAGCTTCCCTGCAAAAGATGAGATGTTGGAGTTTTTGTGAAATTATCCTAGTCTGTACTGATTCATAACCATCCTTAATAAGAAAAGATGTCTAGTTGTGTGTATGTGTGTGTGTGAGGGGGAAGAATAGTAACTTCAACCAGTATGCTGTGAGGCAGGTCCATGCATCCATTTGGACTTTCAAATTCGAAATGGGTGAGTTCTTTCAAATTCAAAACGGTTTACAGTTATCAAATTTACTCCTACACCTGTCCAATACTGAGTCTGCCATAGGTGTTGGCCACTTTGTTAGCAGGATAGTTGTTGGGCATATGCAATCTTAGAGTGGATGTTTCTATGTAATGGAATGGGTAACAAAGCAGAAATGTACATCTGCACATAAGAAAACATGGAGTTTCTTTTAGACTCTTGAATTTCTTGAGCAGTATCTTCTTTTTCCAAGTGGACCTCAAATTAATATTTTAATTACTGGTACATGCTAATCCTTCAGGTAAATCAAGGTGTTATTGACTCTTCTCAGGCTATCCAGCTAGCTTCATGACTAAATCAAGCTTTCAACCACAATTTTTCAAATCCAACACGCGTTCAAGAGCCTGTTGAATTCTGATTCAAAATGTTGATCTTGAGTTGACCCACACCTGTATCAGTTTGAATGCAGAAGTACCGTAAATGCAGAAAGCACACTGCATGCAAATGCAAATATATAACTACTCACAGTGTCATTTTTCATCTAGGCTTTTGGAGATCTATATGAAAATCAAGCTAAAGGCAGAATAAAGAATAACAAATTTGCCCCAAAGGCAATATTCCTCACATTTTCCTGTATTGTTCTTATTACCTTGTTAAAAGTACAAATAAGAAAGAATATCATTAATATGGATGTTTATAAATATATGAATGGAGTACATTGGCTAGATTTTGCTGATAACACAGCAGTGGGAGATGAAAGATGTTTAAGAAATATGCAATGTTGGTGAATTAAGACTTTTCTTTAAATGAAGAAGACTTATCAAAGGAGAAAATTTCTTTGATATTCAA
>JAOYMU010000001.1:62936900-62949187 GCA_025802295.1 Psammodynastes pulverulentus | reverse complement strand
ACTGCAGGGAGTCAGACTGAGAAAAGGCTATGCATCCATTCACATCTGAGCCTTTGCCTACAACACATTTGATTTTGTTTCAGATTAGTAAACAGTGTAAGATTTATTGCCAGCACTGAAGACATTCTGATGCTACCAAAACAGGAGAGCAAATCTGGGATTACAGGTAGTTCCCTTTTAACAATCCTAATTGGGATTAGGATTTCCATCACTAAGCAATGCAGTCATTAGGCAAAACATCACATGGCCGCATCATTTATTGGTAGCAGTTTCAGTAGTTCTGGTTTATGGTAGTTAGGTCAGGACGTATCATTGCTAGGTGAGAATGTAATCTCACATTTCTTCCCTGCCATGATCGCTTCCTCACCCGCCTATCTCCCCTCAACTACCTCGTTTTAAAATCAGGGGTCAGCAACCCACGGCTCTGGAGCCGTATGTGGCTCTTTCATCCCTCTGCTGCGGCTCCCTGTTGCTGGTCGGCTCCACAATTGATAGGGCTTTCAGTTAGGATAGGTAGAGGAAAAAGGATGCCGCACTAGGAGGAGACTGTATGGTGGACTTCCGGTCGGCTCCAGAATTAAACGGCGGGCTTCCGGTTAGGACTTTTGTGGCTCTTTGAGTGTTTAAGGTTGCCGACCCCTGATATAAATATAGGGTGTTTGTTTCCTGAACTGATGTAGTGCAGAGCAGCCAAAAGAAGCAGAGATGAGGGGGATTTCTTAAAATTGTAATTTTAAATGCAGGGTGTGCCCCCACGATCACATGACCAAACTTAAGGGGCTTGGTGTGCTGCCAAGCACCTTAATTTTGGTCATGTGATCATGGGGGCACTAAAACAGCCATAACTTCAAGGACCAGCCGTAAATACCATTAGTTCAAATTATAACTTTGAACAGTTGCTGAACAAATGATCATTAAGCGAGGACTAGCTATATAAGGGATTTAATACTTTATGATATACTTCCTGAAATGTTTCAGCAGGTGCAGTATGCAGCTAACTTTGGGCTGGAAACTAAGCAGGGTCAGGGTTCATTATCATTTGGAACTCCCACGAGGATTTTGCCAAATTAGTAACTGGATGGGAAACCCCCAGGAATAGAGATTACAGAGAACATATAAGAAGGCAGTGGCAATGTAAACTGCAGGAGTTGTGGTCAACAGATAAATAATAAAGATACATTCTCTGTCTTGAAGAAAGTCTGATCAATTCAATATTAAAGATCTGCCCAGATTCTGGAATTAAATGTAACTTGGGGCAAAAATCTATCTTTATCCAGCTAAATATGTTTATATCATACAGCATCTTCAAGATTAAACACTTGTACTCATGACTGAAAAAGACTTGTGTAATGCAGTCTGGGGAATTGTTAGTCACAAGTATGAGCGGTGAAAAAACTTACCCTAGAAATGCCAACGATCTGCTCATCTGGAAGTAAACTGATGCGCACAAAACAGGATTCAAAATTAACATCTTCCTTCTCCATCAGATCTTTTCCCTGAAGCAAGGTGACATACAGGGTATTTGAATTTACATTGTATTCCATGTTAACTTCAATCTGTCCCACTGTGAACTCCTGGCCAAAGTTATTTCCAATGGAGGAGACAGAAGTTAGAGAGTCCGTGGAGATTGATTTTCTCAATGGCCCGTAAGGAGTCAGCTCGAGGTCTTTGTTCATCAGCTCCAAGGTGCCCAACTCATTAATATTTTCAAAGGCATCATCCATTTTCAAGCTTTGCTTGCAGACAGGAGATATTCTTTCTCCTGCCTTTCGGAAGTTGCTTGTTGCCCTCTGCAAACGATAAGAAAAAAACAGAAAGCTAGTCAGATATCATTGGTTAATTTGAACTTCAGCATGCTAAATCTAGAACATATAATTTTTAATTATTTATAAGCATAGGCTGGCAGAAAAAAAAATGTTCAGAACAAAAATATTCCATATATCATGAAAATAAGTTTTCACATTGTGGAAAAACTGACATCCCCATCCAGAAAACATTCCCTTGTTAAAATGAGATATTTTTTCAGTGCAAAGAAACATTGAAGAAAATTATAGCTGAATTAAAAGTTGGGTCTTCCAGATGTTCACTGCATAGCTGTTTGTCACTTCAAGCATTACAACTACTTTTTAGGAAGTGCTACTAGCATTACTACAATATCATCACAAATAACAATGATAAGAGATTAACTACACTGTTAATGGAGTGCTGCTCATTTCATTAATAATTCTGGTCCTGTGGAAGGATCAAAGGACTGGTGGTGATTGTTAATTCTAATTTATTTTTAAAACTGTGCACAAAGTGGGCTTGTCTTTTTGGGGTAAGCATAAAGGTATTGTAAAGTTAGCTTCCCATGACCATTTTTTTTCCTCTGAATTTTCAGGCCACACACATTTATTTTCTGTTTTCAATTCTGAAGCCAGTTTTATTCCTTCCATTTCTTTGTGGTACACATTACCTTTACGGACTGCATTTCATCCTATCAATATTTATGTAGAGATCTATACACTGTTTTGACAAAAATGATTCTAAATTTAAGTTCTAGAGGAGAAAACGAGAGAGTCTTCAGAAAATGTACCTGGGAGAGAAACTCTGTGTATGCAATGTTGTTTAAACTGTGCCTGAAACGGTGCAGTCTATAAATAATGCCTTATTGAGAGTCAGATTGGTGCAAACAGCTCAGTTCTGTCTACATTAAATAACAGCAGCTCATCAGAGATTTAGACTAGAGTGTTCCCAGATCTATCCTGAGAATAACAGGAACTGACATGGAGATCCTCCACATTTTAAACTCCAAATTCACAGTTTACTATTAGACCACAACTTTTTTTTAGTATTTGTTAATTTAATTCAAAAATCACTAACATCAGCTATTCTCCAGGTAACTTTTGCACAATGCAAAATGAGATTCTGAAACAAAAATACCTCCCTTGCCTTCAGATATCTGCACATATATAGGCAGGTAAACTTGACTCTGCTATATAATGTAAAATTAGAATTATGGCTTCACCTTTTAAAACTCTCATCTGTGAGGCACTAAATTAATTCTGACTGAAGATCAATAATCCAACATACACAACCTCAGGTTTTCTTTTGTTTGCCAATAACTCTACCAAAGGCTTCAAAACCGCATCTAATCTCTGCTTCCTGCATTGCCATGTTGCTACCAGTCTTCTCTGCCTGCCTATGCTTTGGTATGAAAATAAAAATGTTTGTTATACCCATTCATGAGCAAAAAACTATGGAAAAAAAAAGCCAAAAGTATATTTTGGAAGGAATGTATTATCTTATAACATTCCCACAAACCTATTCCCAGAGGACTGTGTAATCTATTTTATATATGTATTAATATATGAAAGAAAATATAGGACAAATTGTTCTCACTCAAGCAAACAGGAATATTTAATATTAATATTTAGAAAGTCTTTCAGTTCTTTGCTTGGATTTTACAAAAAGATACCTTTTCAGGACAACTTTCATTTTAAGATGGACTCTGAATTGCTGACTTCTTGGCTGAAATTTTGGGACTTTCTGGCTTCTCCCCCATCCCTTGCTTTTCTAACATCCTACCTGAATAAAAATTCCAAAGCGTCTCCCATCGTTTTAAGGCATTTTGGTTCAAGCTATCCAAAAATAAATAAAGCTAGTAAAAAGAAAAATATTCGCTTGTGAATTTTGGGTGGGTAGGGTTGTGGGAAGGGCCCATGGAGTACCTGTATTACTTGTTAGGCATTTATGAGAAAACATCCAAGATGTTTTGAAATCTGACCATGGCCATTGACCTGTTTTACTGAATTCAAGCCTACATTCTGTCGTGTTGGTTTGGGAGATTTGGAAAGGAGATTGTTGAATGGCCAGAAAAAAGGTTAGAATTCATCAAACTTATTGGTCAAATCTCAGTTGATCATTGTTAGGGAGAATTAAATTGTGCCATCTACTTAAGATCTTACTGAATTACTTTATTTTTATTTTTTTCTGTGTAACAAACAGAAAATTTCTTTCTTTTCTTTTCTTTTTCTTTCTTTCGTGTGTGTGTGTGTGGGGGGGGAATATAGGTTAACACTTAAAAAGAGCAGGATCTTTTCTATCATGGGACTTCTACTAGTTAGAAACTAGTTGGGTAAATGTTGAGTTTCTTTTTTTTATAAATAGAACTTTATTGAAAGTTTTAAAAACAAGAATAAATATTGCTATAAACCAAAATAAAGCAACAAGGAAAAAAGAAAGAAAAAAGATATAAAGAAGTGGCTTCTGATCTTCTTTACAGCAATTGTTAAGTACAATTACAAATTTACCTCCTTCTCTAAAGTTAGATCATGATTGTTCTTTCTATAAATATATCCTATCTAATTGTCAAAATCTCACATCTTCAGTTCATTTTTTTTGTACAAAAAGTCCATAAGAGGTTTCCAGTCAGCAATAAACATAGATATCATTTCTCTAATCAAACAGGTCAATTTGGGAATCAATGTTGAGTATCCTTTAAGGCTTCAACCAATTTAAAAGTGCATTCTTTTATTCTGCATTACAATAGGTTTTTGTGTTTTACTGGGTTATTCATACTATTGTGTTCCATTTATAATAAGCCTTGAGTTTGTGCTTGACATGAATCTTGCCAAGATTCAATACATCAGGGGATAGTGAGTGAGATATAAAATATAGCACAAAGCTGACTGTTAAGTCATCTTGCTCAGGCCTTCTCCTTGAAAAAGCCTCTTTCCTGCCCCCTAATTTTTTTCATGGTACAATTGTTTGGTCTGAGAGATCCCATCAAAGGCAAATTGGTTGGTGTGGAGGGGGGGGTGGATTTAAGAAAAGCAAAGAGGAAAAATAAATCCCACCCATTGTTTCAGTACATTTAAATTTCCCTCAGGTGCTATCACCACCACTACTGCAAATTTTACCTTTCTAATTTGGTAGAAGAATGTTTTAACCAATTCAGTATTATCTCAACATTTTTATTTAAGATAACTAAGCATTTATAAGCAATTAAACAAATCAGCAAATGAAGAGGGCTGTGGCTGAAGGGCTAAAGTCCTTATGAGTTTCTTCTGTCTGTGTTAGATAACGGCTGAGTTTAAAGCCTCTACATTTTCTATTGGTTTCTTACATTTATATATTGCCAACCTGACCGGTGCACATAGCAGTTCATGGGCAAAAACTTGGGATTCATAATGTAATAGCTACAATATAAAAAAGGAGGGGGGAGAGAGAAGGGAGAAAAACAAATTAAGTCAGGAACCACATGAGAGATGAGGAAGAGGAAGTGCCAAATGGCAGATGGTTTCAGCCTTTGCCACCAGTGCTAGCGACTTTGTGTCCCTTCCACCACCATAGTCATGGTGGTGCCGTGGTTAGAATGCAGTATTGCAGACTGACCCTCTTCCATTCTTCTGAGGTCAGTAAAATGAGGACCCAGACTGTTGGGGCAATATGCTGACATTGTAAACTAATCAGAGAGTGCTGTAAAGCACTGCTGTCAAATTGTAAATCCCTGACAACTGCAGTATATAAATCCAAGAGCTATTGCTATTGCTATATTTTATGCCTAGCTGAAATAATTGCTCAAGATTCTTTTCTTAAACCTACCCCAGTCTTTTCAGTTTTGTTATCATAATCACCACCATCTTAACTTGCAATATTGAAGACAAAATTAAGAGTTGGATGTTCCTTAACTGATGCTTGATGACATGCAAAGAGAATGGATGGATGTGGCAACAGATGGGCTTCTTAACACTGCTGTCACAATTAATTGCTCCTTACCTTTTGTTTGATTTGAGAATATGTGGACCCATACTTTTGTTCTAGGTATCTGTAGTCATAGTTTGGAAATGGAGAAGGTGCAGGATAGCCACCCGATTTCCATAACTTCCATAGGTTTATTCCAGCTATTCCCAGGAGAGCAAGAGCACCAGTAATATAGACACCTATTTCCCACCCAGATGGATTTCTTATGACTGGAAGAAAACAAAGTTCTTATCAGAAGAAAGCAGCCACCAGAGCCTTTCCATCCTGCAGAAATATTTTATGTCAATAGTATAAATATATCTTTTATGTGATTAATGCTGTTGGAAAAAAGGAAATTGATATGCCCAAACTGCAGGGAGATTATTTTTTCTTGAAAACTGTTGTAACGTAGCTGGAATATATAGCAAAGCACAATTACCTTTTTATTTTTAAAAGTGAATGACAGCATCATTATGTAGGCATTTACTGTATTCAGCAAAAATGTAAATAGCTTAATAAGCTCTATTAAGAACCAGTGTAACAAATTCTCAAATATATTTGCTGTTTTAATCTTTGCAAATCCTTTTTCAGTCCAAGTATCAATTTTTAAAATTGACCAATGTCTCCTTGTAGTGATTACGGTAGTTTCTTTTCTACAAGATTTTGAATCTTTTTTTCTGTTCTGTTTCCCTATTTGTCCAGATCTGCACATGAACAACATTTTTCTTTTCAGCACAGACTGTATGGCGAAGATTTCAATTTCATGCTTTAGGCTCCATATTGTTTCCCTTAATTATGAAATCTGTGGACAGGTAAACTCACAATCAGTGCTATGCCAAAGGCTAATAGCATAACCATAACAACATACTGCATCTCTGCATATCTAAATCGGGGGTGGGCAACTATGTCCCTTTATGATCTGTGGACTTCAACTCCCAGAATTTCATTCAGCATGTCTGGCTGAGGAATTGCAGAAATTGAAGAACACAGGTCTTAAAGGGGCCATAGGTGCCCACCCCTGATCTAAATCTTTGTTTATTTTTGATTTTTTTTCTATTCCCTCAACCTTCCTGAAAATGAGACCTGGAAGTTCTTATGACTGCAACCTAACAGTAAACTTTTGGGTGTATGGGTGAGGAAAAGAGGAGGTGAAGTCAAGAAATAAATGTCTAAAAATCAGTTCAAAGGTCCCGGAAGAATGACAGGTTTATGATTTCTTTCAAAAATGGGTTATCTAATATGTACATATTCTCCCCACATAGGTAGTCCTCACTTAATGACCATTTGTGGTTACAAATACCTCAGAAAGGGTACTTTATGGCCAATTTGTTAAGAATTCATACTCACATTCATATTCATTAATACTCACCACTGAGATGCTGGTCAGCAATGTCACGATCCATGGTGACTACTTCAAATTACACCAGTTACCTGCAAGAACACACAAACAGAAGCCAAGACAAATAGGTTATGGTACTGTCACCATGCAGGATTGTCTAAAAGCACAGAAGACTTGCCCTATATGTAGGGTCACTTAAAGCACTAATGTTTTTTCTGGTTGGCCCCCATACTTCTTCCACAGTTATTAAATGTCATTCCACCACAATTTGTCACACATCTATGTGAAAGCATCCCTTTGTAAATTTGAATTCTTTTTTCGTCCTGGGAAACATAATCTTCTAATGCTACTTTGGCTACAGCAGGGCCAAGAGAGGCCTTTGCTCCTACCTTTAATTTATGCATCATCCTATTAAGGCAATGAGAAGATGTGAAAGTGATCAGTAATATTTATACCTATTTCTTCATCCCATTATGCTACTAACATAATTATATAGCACCTCTATATAGAAGCTTATCTTCATTACTATAAAGACTCCTTATATGAAACCATCCTTTGGTTGTGAGGGTTGTTTCACTACTAGTACCACCACAAGATCCCTAATATTGTTAAGCTACCATGCAGCCCAAAAGTGCCTCACTTCTCCAGTTCTAGAACTTTTAAACAAATCAAAATATTATTAGCTTTCAATCTATAAGAAATACAGGGGGCCTTTCATCAAATAAACATGTATAGCAGTGCAGCTTTACTCAAAACAATCCACTATGTTTATAGAAACCTGAGATAGTCAAAATGGCTGCTACCTTGTTTCCAGACAAGTTACTGACCCTTTAATAGATATATGAGGGTCAACAATTCAAAGACTGCAGTTTTCCCAAACATGAGCTGGAAGAAAATTGATTTTTGTCAACCATGCAGGTATTATAAATCTGTGTCAGAAAAAAAGAAGTGTACAGGGAACCCTACTGGTTAATAGCTAGGCTGATTAATCTGCATCTTGAGAGCATTTTAAAATTCTGCTGTAGACAAGACTATTATGGATCAGTTGCTGCTGAGAATTCAAACTACAGAGATTTCATTTCACACAGTCAGCCTTATGTTAAACACTTCAAGTTGATTGTAATCAAACAGTGAAAGCCATTGGGGAATAAGGAAAGATTCAATGTCATAGTTAAAACCTGTAGGATGATTCCCTTTGGGAGGCTTCTAGCTCTTTTTAAAAAAACAAGCTTATAAATAAAGAAAATCTTGGAGGAAGAGTAAAAAATGTGTGCATTATTTTAAGTTCCTAATTTTTAATGCTCCTCAAAGATGCTTTCCTTACACTAATATGGGACATTTTATGCTGGCAAGTGTGCCAATCATATTAATTAAATCTGTATTCAAAAGCTTTTTCAAGCAGCAGTAGTGTCTTGAAATGCTGATAGACAAAATAAGTTTAAAGTCTCAATTTCTGTTCTGGGGATTTATGTGTGGTAAGATTCTAAAGTGTCTTTGGCTTTCCATGAGTCATTGGTACATGGTGTTTTGTGGCAATATTTCATTAAGATTTGATTTTCAAATAGGGTATCTGGGATTAGAGATCAAAGGCTCCTGAATACTTTGCAAAAGCATTTTAAGTAACCTGCCAATGGGGAAGATCTGTTTTATTTTACATTCTGGAATGTTCTTTATTTACTGATAAGGAATCACTACATTATTCCATTTCATGTTCAGCTAATGAACTGTTGGATAAAGATTTGCCTGAGTTCATCTTGTTTAGTTGATACTATTTTGAACAGTTCCCAATGTTTAACACCAATAATTTACATGAAGCTTTTTTAATCAAAGTGTTAAAATGGTCAACTGATATATCTTGGGAAAAGAGTGTCCAAAAATTTCTGATTCTCAATATGCTGTGATTTTTGTGTGTATGTACTATTGTATATCTGTGTATAGTATACACACATACACAAATATGTATCCTTTCTTTTTCTCTGTGTCTTTCTCTCCCCCCCTCTCTCAGATCTTCTGGCAAACCACAGTCTAATTGGCTTTATCTTGGAAAGTTTCCCAGGCTGCTTCACATATGCTTATCATGGAACAGCAGAAACTTTACAGCAGTGGATGAATATCGTGATACAATCCTGAATGTGAGATTCCATACATAGGAAATCTCTCATGAAAGACAGTAGGCCAAGCATGATCAGCCAATCAATCAAGTGGATTTTCAGGACCATGGACAGCTCTATACAACCATTTGCTCCAGCAAATCCTGGCATTCAACTGAGCCTATCCCTTTCTGATGGGAGCCATTTCATTTTCATTTCATTTTATTAAATTTATAGCCCGCCCCATCTCCACAAGGGACTCGGGGCGGGTAACAAGCAATAAAAGCACATCGGAGCAATATATAAACAATTTAAAATGAGATAAAATTAAATCGAAATTTCCAAGCATAGTCTTTGAGCCTCCTGTCAATTCTCAGCTGCTTGAATATCAAAGCATATGGCAAGAAGACATTCAGATGTGATAGGAGACAGTGGTATGTGCTTGTATAATTTTGAAGTTTTTAAAATATAAATGTTAAATATATTTACAATTCAAGAAAGTATCTGTTTTGATAACCATATTTTTGAAGTTTTTTATAAATTTAGATTACTTCACACACTGAATTTCCAAACGAAATAGTAGGCATATCCAGCCCAGGCATATCATAGTGAAATAATAAACACATACTATTGTTAGATACAAATTCAGCACACAGTCAAGATTTTCCACATAGATACAAAGGGAATGTATGCTTTATATATGTTTCCACATATTAATCACTATATACATATTATACAGTCATGTATTGAAATTGTGGTTTATTTATTAATTTATTAAATGTATAAAGCTGACCAACTCCACTTTCCCTCTGGGAAGTATATAATATAGATAAAAAACCACAAACAAAAGACCACTGGGCTGGAAGCGGAGCATCGGGGTGGGGCAGCCTGGGGGTTGGACCTGCAGTTCCCAGGGCTTTTCCTGGGGCCTCGAGGCACTCCAACCTCTGTTTAATGACCCACATGTTTCGTATTAGTGAGAGCAGGACTGGGGAGGGTTGTAAGTGAGACAATAATGTAGGTGCTTCCCTTAATAGCCAACATCATTTCCAACCATAATGGGCAGGCTTGATTACAGTCATGAACTACCTGTACATAAGAGAACTATACCTGCTACAGCCCAGAGTGTAGGAAAAGAACTAGATCTGGTCTGTCAAACTGGTAGGTCCGTGCTGGCCATGCCCATCCTGGCTCCACAAAGGCAAAAAAATCCCCGATACATAATGATACATCGCGATACGGCCCGCAGTGCGATTGGATTTGACACCCCTGAACTAGATTCTGAAAGTTATTTTTAAGTATGCTTCTTAGGTACAATCAGATGACATTATTTAATAGATAGGAACTAGGCAGGGGTGTCAAACTTGATTTCATTGAGGGACACATCAGGGTTGTTTGACCTCGAGGGGCTGGGGTAGGTGTGGCCAAGGTGGATGTGGCCAGCTCAACATCACTCATGTTGGGCTTGGTGGCCCAAGTGCTTTGCCAATGAAAATAGGCTCCTGACCTCCGTTTTCAGCTGCAATGGCCTCCTGCAACCCTCTGCCAGAGAAAACGGGGCAGAGGGTTGCAGGCAGCCCTCCCAAGCTCCATTTTCATTGGCAGTTTCACTGTTTCCAGTATGGTCCCGTGGGCTAGATCTAAGCACCCTGCAGGCCGGATCCAGGGCCAGGGCCTTGAGTTTGACACCCCTGAACTAGAACATACCAACTGCCTGATTATACACAATGGATAGAAATCATGGACAATAGATGTCCTCATATAACTAAGCCATATTTCATGAAGGTCTTTATTTCCAGTATCAGGAGCCTACTGGTAACTGTTTTAGCCTATGAAACAGAAGTATTACATCAGCATATCATGGCACCCCTATAGCTACCCTTGCCACTGCACTGTAGGCCAGCTGCAGCTTCCAAGTGGTCTTCAAGGGTAGTCCCATGTAGAGTGAACTGTAATGCAAGGAGACCAAGGATTTAAAGGCTTCCTTGCCCAAGCAAGGGCACAATTGATGCATCACAATACACAGATCTTATGAAAGCCTTCCTGGCTACAGCTGCCGCTTGCTCCTAGAACAAGATCTGTGAGTCCAAGAAGATCCACAAATTGTGTCTATTTTTTTCAAGGCACAAAACCAAAAATCTCCAGTTGCCTTTGGGATCCCCAAACTGTGCACCCCTTCCAAAGGGGCAAGTGCAACCCTGTTGAGGGCTAAAGATAGGAGATCTCCAGTCCTGGCTATTTTAAATACCTACAAGTTTCCTAAGTCCAAATGAAAGTTCCTATTCACTGGGCCATATAGATTTGGCTTTGTGGGGTGTTAATAAAAGTTTCATTTTTTTTTGAAGAAGAAATGTGGTTTGGGGAGAAAAAAAAATCTGTTTTACTTAATTCTATGATTTAGTAAATGTTTATTGCCTGAATATTTTTATGTAATTGATTCTGTGAGATTCATCTGAAATCTCACCGCCTAGAAGCATTTTAAATAAACAAACATAATTATATAAAGAGTTATTCCACTGTCAACTGATCTGAAAGTTTTTCAATCCAGGAATCAGCTCCTGCCCAAGGCTGCATAAATTTAATTTTTAAAATATTATATATGGAAGTTTAATGCTGTAAAACATATTTTAGGAGGGCCTATATTTCTAATCTAATCTAGTGCATTCCTCTAGAACCCCAGTGATATTCTTACATAATAAAAACGGTGGATTTCTTATTTGGAAAAATTCTCAGGATAGGAACATTTCACAAGGGTGTGTCCACAACATATTTTTAACATTCTAAATGTTCCCCACCAACTGAAAATAATGGGGATTCCCATCAGAAAACATAGAAGGGTCAAGCAGTGTTGCCCTTATAATTCATACATGGCTCATTTCCTGGATTCCTGAATCCCTATGGCAACATTCAGCTTTGAGATTCAGGTCAAGAAGTCTTGATGGCACCAAGTGTCTTAGGAGCTAGATGGCTAGTTAGCTTCTTTCACATCAATTATGTTTAAATAGCAATAGCAATAGCACTTTAGATTTATATACCGCTTATCAGTGCTTTTTACAACCCTCTCTAAGCGGTTTACAGAGTCAGCATATTGCCCCCACAATCTGGGTCCTCATTTTACCCACCTCGGAAGGATG
>JAOYMU010000001.1:62902968-62921733 GCA_025802295.1 Psammodynastes pulverulentus | reverse complement strand
GGCTGGGGAATTCTGGGAGTTGAAGTCCACAAGTCTTAAAGTTGACAAGTTTGGACATCCCTGGCCTTGGCCTAAGGGTAGAAACCTGGGGACCAGGCCATCTGCTTCCCTACATGTGTTTTCTTTATCAAAGGTTCAGTCAGGGAAAGATGCAGAGGATCTGCTTCCTAATGCATCTTCTCCTCTGCCAAGGCTCGGAATGAAAAAAGTTCTCTGTGTTGAGACACTACCAACCTGAATTAGAATGCTCCGCTCCTAGAATAGCCATGTTTCTTTTTCCAGAGACTGGAAAGCAAGTGGCTGTTTTTTTTCATTTCAACCCATGGAAATATTAGCATCTTGATCTCTTAGATGAGCTCAATATTGCCATTACAAATTCAACTGCTGTGTTGTTCTACTATCAATTCCACAATAACACTAAGCAGTTGCACATACTGGAGAATGGGGATTGCCTGATAAGACCTTCATGACCCTTTTAAGGGCAAATATATATTTTAGGTTTATTTTTGTTTAGACATAAGAATATTAACATCCTGGAAGAGCTGTATTCGGTTTTCCATAATATCAATATTCTATATCCCCCCTCTCCCAAGGCATAGAAGATTTTCAGCCTCTCTCACAACCCCAGCCAAAATGACCATAGAAGCTTAGACCCCAGTGACTGGATGACAGTGGTGGTGATGATGAACTTACAGTTTAGTTATGATCAAAGAAGTCAATACTTCGCAGAATTCACATAATTTAAAGATATTAGGTTATCCCGATGGAGTCAGAAAATGGTCCTATTAAGACACAGACTTGTGTCTCAAGTGCTAGTCCATTGTTTCAGGACAAAGCTCTATTTAAACATTATATGGTACAGTAAATAATGCTGTAAAATGATAGTTTCTTGTGGTTCCTTATTAGTATCTTCTAAGCATAATAGGACTGAGCCAAATTTGCATTACAGATAGTCCTCATTCAATGACTTTTGAAGTTGCAACAGTGCTGAGTGACTTGTACTTCTTTGGAATGACTTAGTGCAGATGTAACATAGTCTCTTTGACTTCTTCTATACCAATGGAATAGTCTATAATACAAATATAGATATCCCTACGTAGACCATGTTACAATACTCAAGACTGGAGGTTACTGGTACATGCACAATAATTTAAATAGTGAAATAGTGTCTTCCAGGAAGGAATTCAATTGATACAAGCAAACCTGATAAAGGGGTGGCCTTGGCTATTACCTCAAATTGGATATCAGAGATTCCACTTCAAATGTGGCCCCAGATCATGGAGTTACTGATTCAAGGAAAATGTGACCCACATCCAAAAACAGATTAGGTGGATTCAGTACAACTGATAAAATCCAGCTTTATGTTTCGTGATGCTTTCTTCCATCACACAGATAGTGAAAAGCATTGGTGACAAAATTGAACCCTGGGGGACAATATATTAACAGCTCTCATTTCAAGAAACAACTATATCCAAGGTACATAGTTGAAATTACCTAAGACATAGAACTGCGAAAACGTTCCTCCTTTCCCCAGAACATTCAGGTAATCTAGAAAGATACCATGGTCACTGTGATACTGAGAAACATCCAAAGAGTCTCATTCTCCATGGCAATTCCCAAATAAAAATTATACGCAAACTAACTAAGATGTCACAACCCCACAGTGTGTTCTAAAGCCAGTTTGAAGTGGATCAAGCTAATGTCTCATCTAAGCAATAGATGAGGCTATTTTTCTCATATTTGTTCAAGTTTAATGACGGTTTAAAAGCTCACTGAGTAAGAAGAAGCTTCTCAAAAAACAAACAAACCCCAGTCTCATGAGAGAGGTCACAATTTAGTTCAGCTCTTTAAGAAAAGTTGAAATAAAGACTTACAGACAACATAGCTACCTGACCATCTCTAAGGTAAGTTGGACTGCTTTTAAGGCAATAACTCTTGAAGTATTCAAAACTGGCTTTCTAAAAAGCAATAAAACTATTTCCATATTTTAATTTTTGTTTTATTGGATCAATAAAATGTACGTTCTCTACATTTAAGCATGACATATAAAGCTGCCCCTTGATATTTTGACAATGGATTACTGAATTTCACTGAGGTTACATGCTGTCAGCAAAAATTAATATTTAACATTTTCTCCCTTTCCAAATCTGACAAAAGGGCAAATTCTTATCCCCAATCTCATGGACAGCTCAACACAGGACAGAAATGATCTCACTCCTCACCCCCACTCCCATCTACTGGGAGTTGGGACACTCAACAATTTTATACATAGCAGAATTAATTAATCAGAATGCAAAAAGTTACTATGTTTGCAGTTACCCTGTTTAATATCTGTCGGATATAATATGTGAAAATGATCTGTAACTCCTGTAACTTGCCATAAATCCTTTCTCTCTTTAGCTTTCCAATGAGCAATTTTCTTGCCTTTTGATTAATATCTGTGAATTTGAATTGTTGTGCACACTGATCAAAATCAAATTTACATGATTTAGAAAGCAGCATAGACACAAAACAGCTTATTCTTTCTGCTGACTGCAATAATGATGATAAAAATCCAGCAGCCATAAAAAAAAAATTATAAACAACACTTGCCTGATTCAGGTCTTATTTATATTTTGCCATTATTATTTTTATAAATAAGTCAGAATGGCAAAAATGCTTAATAGTCCTTCCTTCTCCTATTTTCTCCATAACAATAATCCTATGAGGTGAGTTGGGTTGAGAGAGGGTCTGGCCCAAAGTCAACCAGATGGCTTTCATGATAAAGCAGGATTAGAATTGACAGTCTTCCTGGTTTCTAACCTGATGTCTTAATCAGCTCTCTAATTATTCTTTCCCATAAACAGGGATTTTATGGATATTAATTTTTTTTAAAAAAAGAATAACAAACAAACTGAAAGACCAAGAAATTATAACTGTATCTCCTTAAGTTAAGTAATAGGTAGATATATTTGGTTACATTCCAAAGTTTGGCATTAGGGAATATTTTCATCCAAATATCACATTAGTTCTCAGACATATATAAAACTTTCCTCACCCTATGATTCCTCAGCAAAACAATGCACATCTCAGCAGTCAAATGATTACTTGATAAACTATTATTATTTACTACATTCACATCCTGCCTTTTTTCAAGGAACTCAAAGCTACATACATGGCATTGTGTCCTTTAATTTTAATATATATATATATATCCTTTAACCTCCCTAAATAATAACCCATGAGATAAATTAGGCTAAAAAACTGATTAATCCAATGTCACACACTGAGTTTAATATTTTATCTTATTGCAAAACTAGTGACTGTTTTACAGATAATTCGTGTCACAGTAGGAAAAGCAATAGGGCAAAAGTCATATTCAAGTACATTAAACAGATATGGTAATTCAAACTAAGCTATGGACTCTAATTGTTCTAAGTGCTAATGAGTCAGGCAGATATAAGATATCTATAAATATTTTAGTACATTTTTGCCTCCAGAATTACACTAGTCAAAAATCTAGCAATAATTCAGGTGGCAGGTTATTCCAATGAATTGCCACGTAAACTAGCAGATGAAAGTTCAATCTCAAAGTCTGCTTTATATAACTAATTTGTCACCTACTTAATATATATATGTACTACCTTTCAACAAGGAATTCACAAAATACCCCTTCCACCTTTTCACAAATAATTATGGCTCTAACATATCCCTAGGAGAAAAGAGCAGAGGAGTGACTATATTAGACTGGTATTCAACTGATAAAATAATTAATCTTTCTGTCTGTTTATATTCCATTTCAACTTTACAATACTCTATCAGATTCACAAGTAGCAGGGTTTTCCCCCCAGTATGTTATACTCTGGCATTCAGTAGGTTTGAACTTACAGAAAGAAATCAGCTATAGTCCAATATTTTATTTCACTGAAATAAAATATAGTCCTCAACATATGGCCTCAATTGAGTCTGAGATTTTGTTTGTAAGTCATTGTAATCATAAGTTGAGTCATCATATGACCGGACTTGATTTTACAACCATTTTTATGATACCTGTTAAGCAAGTCACCAAAGTCATTAAGTAAATCATGTGGTTTACCTAATTACATGGTTGTAAGTCCAAATCTGGTAAATGCATATCTAGTTTCTAATCATCTGAAATGTGATTATATGACTGCGGGGCAGCCGTAATTTTGAGGGCAGGTCTTAAGTAACTTTTTCCAATTCTGCTGTAACTTTGAACAGTCATTAAACAACTGCTCGTAAGTTTAAGACTACATGTAGAATGAATCCTGATTTTGTATAAATACGTTAATTTTCAAATCTAACTTAACAAAATATTTGCTCTAGAATATATTAAAAGATGCTATTTGATTCATGAGGTAACCAAATACATCTCTGCTATTTAGATACCAATCTTTGTTAAGTTCAATGAAACTTTCATCAGATAGAGAAATATTAAGAAAACATTTTCAACTTGGAATGATTTTTGGAGTTATCAAATTACCTTGTGATTTAATAAACAGAAACCTCTTAAAAAGCAGGATTCATCCATATGCAACATTTAAATTACATTTTTATCATGTACTATGCATTAGTTTTCAAATGAGACTAGGAAATAAATACTCAATGTCCTACAGACTGTTGCAGAAAACAAATCCCAAATACAGGTAGTCCTCAACTTATGACCACAATTGAGACCAGAATTTCCCTCACTAAGCAAGGCAGTGTGAAGCGAGTTGTTCCTAAGTTTACGCCTTTTTGCCATGGTTGTTCAGTGAATCACTGCATTTGTTAAGTAAATCACAAGGCTGTTAAGTGAATCTGGCTTCTCCCACTCTCTTTACTTATTGGAAGCTGCCTGAGAAGGCTGCAAATGGCGATCACATGATCTTGAGACACTGCAAGCATCATAAATACATGCTGCTTGCCAAGAGGCCAATTTTTGATCACATGACCATGCAGATGCTGTGATAGTCATAAATGCAAGACTTGATATAAGTCACTTCTTTCAGTGCTGTTGTAACTTCAAATAGTCGTTAAATGGATGGTTATAAGTCAAAGACTGTATAAAAGAACTACAATTGAAAAATTGGTATTCCAACAAACTACAATAGGTAATAAGTGGGCAACATTGCATTAATAGTCTGTAAAAGTTATTTACCTCTTAGTGTTATAGGTTGTGTCCTGTGGTGTTTCTTCAAGCAAGGTCACATAGCCCAGGGTGCAAGTAAGGATAAACAGGACTGTTAAGGTGTGAGCTTGCCTGTTGACAAGAGGAAAAATATCATCTTTTTTTGACAAACTGTTTATAGTTGGCTTATTATTTTCACCAGCAGAAATTAAAGCTTTAAGTGTGCAAATATGTATATATGTTTGTACAGTATTTACATAAGCACACAGCCCTAATATTAAATATATTAATACAGCATTTAAAAGGCAAAGTACGAACCTACCTGTAATGTAAAATGTATTAATATAGCATTTAAAAGGCAAAGTAATACAAATTCACTAGTTACATATACAAGTTCAGAGGAGTCATGAATCAGTGTCTACAAAAAGAGTTTTTTAAAAGATCTTGAAGAAGATGCTAGTTTCCATGGGAAGAACTGTCCAGAGCTTGCAAGTACTGAAAAAGTTGTTGTTATAATATGGCTATGTCAACTCACTTAATGAGACTAATTAAGCCTGAATAACAGCTGTAGCAGAAAAATGTATAGGGTGATAATCTCAAGCAAGGAAAAGAATAACATCACCTTAAACTAGGCTCACAAGAGTAATACCAGCAACTGCATCAAAAATACATTTTCACTCAGTAATTACATGCATTTGGAGTTGCACATTTTATATAAGCTGAAGTTTAAAGAAATCTTCAAAAGCAGTTGATAAAACAGCAGCCGATCATTGCGGTAAAAAGTGGGGGGGGGGGGGCAGAACCTACAGTAAAATCCTTCTGAACAACAACAAAAAAATTAGAATGTGGCATGCTGATAAAAAAAAAAGGTAGGGATTGTTTTCTAGGAATCAAGCACAATCAGAATGCTGTCAAAGTCTTCAGAGGTGCAGCTTTTTCAACAGCAATAAGACTTATATTTTTTTTAGATTTCACTTTAACTTTTTATTGTTTTTTTTACAAAATATTCAACCAAACATGGTGAAATCTATCTATATTCAGAGATGACTTAAGAGGAATTATAAAAGATTCTGTCTTCTCTGTTCATTAAGTAGTATTTCAACAATCTGATCAACAACTTTCCACCTAGTACAGGGATGTCCAAACTTGTCAACTTCAAGACTTGTGGACTTCAACTCCCAGAATTCCCCAGCCAGCTGTGTAAAACATCCAGTGCCTATAAATATCATCTTAAAACTGAGCCCAAAAAACAAACCAAAAAACCCCCCTTGAAGCTGTAACATCCGATCTAATTTTTGAACTTATTGCTTTTTCTACATCCCCTGTCTTTTATGATAAAACATTTTAGAAAACATAAATGCGTACACCTTCCTTTCTTTTATTTTAGCTGATCCCAATGCATTCATTGTCCAACGATGAATGTTAACTTTCATACTGATAACTGAGAAAATGTTATCTGACATTTCAGCTGATGGGAAATGGTTATTCATTCATTCCCTCAGAGGAAAACTTGAAAGAATAACAGAAGACCCATGTGGCAGCCAAGAGTCTCTGATAAAGCCTTAGAAATATGATGGCAGCTTTAATGTACAATCTGTACTGGAAAGTTATACGAATGGGCTATATGTATCAATATTTACCATATTAAAAATTAAAATTGATGCATTTGTAGAATACTTATTTGAAAGATTTATATTATAGTGGTGTAATTTGGCCAAATGTGTAACACCCAAAACTATACCCCCCTCATATCCTTCCCACCTCTTCCCATCCCTAAGCTAAAGATGCTTACCCTACCCAGAAATGAATAATTTGGGATGAATTAGACTCCACCCAGACTACTAGTGATTTTGAAACCACTTAGTGCCTCCCGTTCCTCACCCACACCATCAAACCTATTCAATCCTCCCCCTAGCCACCCCATTCTTACCTGGTGTCTACGGAACATCACATCCAATAGGCCTGATAGTCCAGTTGGTAGCTACAGGAGACATCAGTTCTCCCTCAGGACAATTGCTGACTCCTGCTACTACTGCCACCAACAACTCCGCACTCAAGTCCTCCAATCAGCTAGGACTCCCAGGGCCTTAGCCACCTCAGTGCAGACCACACTTTAAAAAATGCTGTCCTAGACCAAACACTGATGGCTTGTGATTTGCAATTCAACAAAAATGTCAAAAACTCCAATATGAAATTGTTGACTATTTGATAAATTATTTTATGTATTTAATGTTCAAATAAAATTATGCTTTCTTCTTCTAGTGGAGGCATTACTTTACATCTGGAAAGTTGTACTTCTGCTGTTAACTACCATTGTGAATAGTTGTTGAGTTTAATATTGTACCTATCTGAATATTATAGATGAAAAGCCTCTTTACAAGAAACCCTTAGTGTATATATTCTATGAGTGCTAATGGAAAGTAGATTGCAGCACCTGCATTAATATTATCACCTGGGTCTACAAATTAAGCAGAAAAAGAAAAATGCTATGCATTCAGGTAAAAGCGTAGTCTTTCACTTCTGATATTTTATGACCATACTTCAGAGAGGGGACAATAGGAACAGTCTTGCTCCTTCTTATAAATACACGGTGAAGCAGTAATTAGGGTGCAGTACTGCAGGCTATTTCTGCTGCCTGCCGTCTGCCTGCAATTTGGCAGTTCGAGTCTTGCCAGGCTCAAGGTTGACTCAGACTTCCATCCTTCCAAGGTTGGTAAAAAGAGGATCCAGATTATTGGGGGCAATATGCTGACTCTGTAAACCACTTAGAGAGGGCTGTAAAAGCACTATGAAGTGGTATAAGTCTAAGTGCTATTGCTATTAGATTGTATTTCATGAACTGGAGTTTATTTCAACTGTATCTATTATTAGCCTTTAAAGAGTCTCTCCTTTTTATTTCAATAAACATTAATATCTACATATTTTCTGAACGCCATGCTTTACATCTGTAATTATATACCAGTAATCAGAATTATAAATTAACTTGGTGCCTACCTTCTTACGGGACTGCTTTCTCCAACCTGAATAAACCCATCTATTACATTCTTCCCAGGAGAAGCTTTTGTTCTTACATCACATTTGTTAAGTACTGGCAGCTGCCCCCAACTGTTTTGGTACCAAGGACCGGTTTCTTGGGAGACAATTTTTCCATGGACCCAGGGGAAGATGGTTTCAATTTCGCTCACTCACCTGCCACTCACCTCCAGCTGTGCGGCCAGTCCCTAACAGGCCACAGACCTGTACCAATTCATGGCCCGGGGATTGGGGATCCCTGCTGTAAGGGGAATGGAGGCCAGGAGAGATTGCTTCTCAGTTGCTACTCAGGTCTTGTGGGATACAATTTCCTTAGAATTAAAGCTTATTCCATCTCTTATAATGTTCTGGAAGCTATTGAAGATTTTTTTTTCCTGAAAAGCATTTGGTTGAATAATTTATCACATTTAATTACATTAATTTAATTTTTAATATTACTTAATTTGGTTTTCCTATGATTTGTTTTCTTTTTTTCTTTTTTATTATATTTTTACCCTTAATCAAGTGCAAGGGCCCAGAAATGACACAAGGGGTTGATCAGAGTGGTATGTTTATTCCTACTTGCCTATTGACAGGAATCTCGCCAGATTAATATTCTTACCATAGGAATTACTAGATAAGCACTACAAGTTTAAGGAGGACTTCAGCTCCAGATTCCACCACACTATTGTTGTGACTTAGTTATTGGTTGTTTTGTTTACGTATATCTATCATAAATGCTTTAACTGAAATGATTGCTTCAGTCAACTGTTTTGTAAACTGCTAAAGATCTGTTGTGATTTGCTGGTAAATAGAATTAATTGCATCAGCTATAAAAAATTAACAAAAAAAATTAAGGGAGCTTTTGCGAGTTTATGGCAACACTTACCTAAAGATATTTTAATTACAATCAATAAATTATTCCACCAAAGTACTCCAGTTTACTAGCATGAAGTAAATTAGATCTTTACTTGCTTTTTCTATAATGACCATAAAAACGTAACTCAATGTACACTTATTTCCAAGATGAATAATTACAATATTATGAAGTGTTACCCCCCCAAAAAAACACAGCAGAAGTTTATAAACTGAGTACTATTGGAGGAACTGGCAATTTTACCCACACTCTCCATTTAAAATATGACATAACCCAAAATATCAGTAATATCCAGTTACTAGATCACTATTTTTGTACCACACAGTTAGTTCCTAATGTCACTCTCTAAAGTGCTTCCTGAACCTATGATGAACTATGGTGTTCCCTAAATTGCAGAGCACTGAATACCAGGGCAGTGAATTCTCAGGTACTATGTTGGAATGCAACAACTTCTAGGAAGCTGTTAGCTGCGCTCTAAATTTGTTGCTGAGTATCAATGTATCCCACTTGCTGCCAAGATCACAGAGTTCAAGTCATACAAAGCCAGTTCACGTTTTTCTCTTTGCCAAGTTTTTTTTTTTTTTGCAGAGCCAGAGAACTGTGCCCCCTGCAATATCAAACATTTTTTTTTAGTCTACAACTATTTTGTTTTCTTCTTTGAAGATGGTACAGATAGATAAAGACAGGTGGGAAATACAGCACAACAGCACAAACCACACAAATTTCTGCTCTTCTAATTTAGAGGAAGAATATCCTGGATGCAATCCATATAGCTAATGCTCAGATTTGTGATTGACATAAATTATTGTTTATTGTAAAATTCAAGCTTGCTTTTTATTTAAGGACCTACAAGTGCAATTGTAAACACTATTTTTAACCAATGGAGAGGTCACTAATGTCATTTTTCTTATGGGCAACAAGGATTTTAAAACATCAGCTAAAGTAAAAGCTGTAAGGAAAAAATAGCAGAAATTTATTATGGCTCACTCTGCTGTTATTATCTCATGTAGCGTTCTTATGCACTTTCTTCAGGGATTATTTTAAAATAATAAAGTTCCTTTGTCAATCTTCTTTTGGTACAGTTCCATTTCTTTCCATGCTCTATCAGCAGTAAGCATTCTATAGAATTCACTTCCTAATGCTGCTAAAGTACAAAATGATTTTACAATCTTCTCCCATTGCTTTCTAAAAATAGACAATTAATGTAGAAAATCTGTACAAATTGGGTAAGTGCCAGAATAATATGAAAAAATTGGGAGAACTAACAGAAACTATTTAAAAAGGACAAACAATATAAAAATTGTTTTCCCTAACAATCGAAGAAAATATAGGTAGCCCTTAATTTATTATCATAATGGAGCTTGCCCATTACAGTCATAAATTGTGACAGTTGTAAAGCGGATCACCCACATGACCAATCCAACTTTATGACCTTTTTGTGATGGTCAGTAAGCAAATCACCACAGTCAAGTTAATTCACTGTTCACTATGGGGTGTTTTTGGCAAAAACTGAAAGCACGTGCCAGTTTTTGGCAAAAATGTTGTAAACTGTGGTTACATAACTGTGGGATCCTGCAAACAGCCATAAATTTGGGCCGAGTACCTGAAATGCAGTCACGTGACTACAGACGGGAGGGCAGATATCACAACTTTGGAACCAGTACCATGAGGGGGGGGGGGAGAATCGTAATTTTGATCAGACACAAAATGACCATTCATAAGTCAAGGACTACCAGTATTCTGAAAAAAGGCATGAATTTAAGCACAATCTTAAATATAGTTAAGTAACGCAGTTTAAGTGTCCCTTTATTGATGCAGATTAAATTAGCTTATTTCCCCAAGCTTTTATTATATTTTGCAATATCCACTTAGAAACTGAACAAACAGAAAATGACCTAGTGGTCTATCAAGTCTGCCATATGAGTTTGTTTTTTTGTTTTTTCTTTATTCATTATTTTTATTACTTTTCATTTTATTGTTTTATTTTCTATTTTTGTCAGATGATGGGCATGTGTTTATCCCAAGCATGTTTAAACTCAGTTACTGATGTTGACCCACTATCTCCACTGATTTCTAATGATAGTCCTAACAGATTCAGGGGCAAAGCATCAGATAAAAAGAGGATGCAAAATTGTGGAAATAGTCTACAGAGCAATCTTAATCAGTTTTCCTGATTAAACTGTTGACTCGGTTTTCAGCAAAGTTAAGTTCAATTACAGGAAATACATACTATATATCCTTTGGATCCATAACCTTTAAGTGGATGACATTGTACATCATTTTTTTTCAACCAGGATATCTCACAAATGGGCTAACTTCCAGAATGCATCCAAAATCTGGGACACATGATTCCTCTGGAATTCAACTTTGGCAAACTTTATAAAACATTTTATGACATAAAAATGATCATAAAGCATCTTATGGCATAATACCACACATCATAAAATATCTCCGGTGGTCAACTTCTGATAAAGCTTGACTGCTATATATATAGTTCGACATGGGCTACTTTCAAAGCAGATACATCTCCGAATATCTCTCTGAATGTTTAAGAACTTTTCCATTACCTTAGATTGCTTTTCCATCACCTTAGACAATAGCATTGCCATTGTCGAAGGCATTGGAGAATCTGGTAAGTAAATATCTCCCAAGATGACCCTTGCCTAGTTAAGTAACTGTAAGCTTATTTACATCTGTGATAGCAAGTGATGAAAAATCGCATCCGAGACAGCAATAGCCACGGAGCCAAGTCAGCACAAAGAGCAGGGGAGGAGCAATTTGGAAAGATCTGTCCTGAAACTAAGAACGTGCTGTACCATCTCTTTCAGAGGACATACATACACACAGTTATCAAAGATCAGCCCAGATCTAACTAGAAGCGAGCGCTAGCTCTAAATCCCAATCCAACCCTCGCCTCTGCTGTCACCTTCAGCATCAGCGCCCAGCAACCTTTCCCCTCCAGATTCAGCCACCCTTTTGGCGCCCTTATTTTTATGCACAGGGTCCACATAAGCGCCCGTTCTGCCTTCAGAGTGACCCGGCCGGCAGGCAGGCAGAAGAGGAGCTCGGGCAGCGCGGTCGCCCCTCTCACCAGAAGAAAGTGTTGGTCCCGTCGTCGTACACCTCGGACTCAGTGCTGCGCCGGTCGCCATGAGTGACGACAGCGGCGTCTGGCGCTGCAGCGGCTGCCACTGACGGCGAGTCCCCGTGCGGCCCCTCTCCAACCGGCAGAGAAGCGCCGTTGGGGGGCGGCGGCGGCGGCTGCCCTTCCTCCAGTGCCGCTTTGCCGGAGGCTCCACCGTGACCCCTCCGCTCCCCGCGCCTCATCACGAGAGCGACCGCGACTCGCGAGGCTTAAGCGATGCTCGGCGCGCGCCCTGCCGATCCCTCCGCGAGCCCCATGCAAACCTCCGGGGAACCAGCACAACAGCTCTTGTTCCAGCGCCTTTTCAGCACTCGCTCGTGACCCTGCGTGGGACGAGGTTGAGGGGCGGGACTCCTCTCGGAGGAGACGTGAGCGGCTAAGGCCTGCGGGGCGCATGCGCACAACGCACGTCTCTTGTATTCTCTGTCGGGGTTTTTTTCCCCTTGGCTCATGAAGGCATCGTCCGGCAAAGCTTTGGCGCGGGAGCGTTGGCAGGACAAGCTCCCAGCGTAGACAATAGAAGTTCAATTGCAGCAAGCCAACGCAGGGAGGTGTACATGGAGAAGATGGAGCGTCTCCTAATGATTGGTTGGCTGACGAAACATTTTTAGATGAGTTGAGGGCTTTGTTGGTGAATTGGGTACGGTTAGTTTTAGGTTATGTGCGTTAAGTTTACATAGAATAGCAGAGATGGAAGGGACCTTGTAAATCCAGATTTAAAAGTGCAGTAAATGCATTATACAGAGGGTTACTGTGTCTAAACACAGAAAGTATCCTGAAAATTGCAGCTTAGTTAAACAAAGAGGGGTGGGGGAGAGTGTATGTTCCTGTCGTCGAAGAATAGTAGTCAAGGAGCCAGCCTTTAAAAATAAGATTTTATTTTAAAAACTCTTTGTAAATGACCACTTCAGGTTTTTGAAAAGAGCAATTTACTTTTTTTCTTCCTTATAACCTCCGAGCTGAGGGAAGAAAGGGGTCTGTGTCATTGAGCTAGTAGTTGGGTGAAAGTAAAAACAACATCCTGCAAAACTATCTTAGAATTGGAAGCTATAGTAGAAGAATTGCACTAATGACACTGAGATCTCTGTACTTTTCACTGCTTTTTAATGGAGAAATGCAGCTGATGATTATCTTTTTAGCCTCTTTCTGAACTAGACCAAGGGGTGTGTGTTTCAGTTTCTGTCCACCTGCAATACATCCAGCAGGGTGTAATGTGAAATCTTGAAGACCAACATATTTATTGTGGCACAAACCTGCCAAATATAAAGACACCCTATTTTTACTGGGTTGATCATATGTAACACATCCTGCTGTATAATTATGGCAATGTTCATATTCACTGCTGATTTTCCAGCAAGTTTAGAGTGTTCTCCCACAGATACCTGTTACCATTTTCAGGATGTAACTGTAGGAATATTTGGTCAAAAATAAATCAATTTGAGCCCAATACAATTTACTTCTGAGCAAATATCCATATGATTGCATCAGATCACATTGCATGTAAATTCATTTGATGGCGGCTGCTGATGCCTAAAAGCACTTGCAGCTATTATAGTAATTTGTTTATTCTAATATATAATTGGTTACAACTATTGTTTTGTTAACTTGTTATTTGTATTTTGAGTTGTGGGTTTTCTTTTAAATTGCTGTGGGTTGCCAGTTCTGGTGAGAAATAAATGTGATAAACAAATTCAACTTAAACACTGTTAAGGTTTTAAGAAAATACTGTTAGGATGATATTAACTATGTCATGTCCATGATTCGTGCATTTCAGCCAGTGTAAATGTGCATTGCTGGCTTACAGTTGGAAGACATTGTTGCTAAAATTAGGTTGATTGTTTATTCATGCATTATATTTTCCTTAATTACAATGCCCATGGATGTTTTATTTTCACATACAGTTATGAGTTGCAGCACTGGGGTAATTTAGAAATCAAATAAATAAAAATTAGTCATGCCCAATCCCCTGCTCTGCAGATGGTCACTTTCAGATTACAGCTTGATTCCCGTTGACATCAGGGACAGATCCATGCAATGGTAGTCGTCACTGCCCTCTTCCAAAACGTTTTTTGACTTCTCAGTCTGGTGGCCTACAATAATGGGATTTCCTTGTTCTCTCCCACCCAAATATTATTCAGTTCCTGCTTTGCTTCCAATCCCAGACAAGATTGATCTGGGACTCTTCCTCTATGCAGGAATATACACTAAAACAACTACAAGAGAAATTTATTTGTACAATTCCAATGAGTGGAAAATCATTACCTCCCTGCCTAACTTATTCCATCATGAGACTAGTCTTATTCTTCAGAACTTTTTTTCCTGCCATTCCTCATAATGCCTAATGGAGTGACAAAAAATTGTGACTTGCAATGTAATATAGTTTCATTGTTTGATGAATACTGTTGCATTCCAATGTTATTTATTTTCATCTCTAAAGAGTCTCAGTTCCTCCTGTCTCTTTAAAGGACTTGATTTCCCTTGTTCCTCCTTGCTGCCTCTGTTCTGAACCAGTTCCAGTTTCTCTGAATCCTTAATGTATGCTCAGAACTGAACATAAGCATTCAAGAACAAAGTGGAACAATAAGCTTTTGTGGTTTAGAAGCCATGTCTGGTGATGATGTCCAACATTTCATTTGGCGTTTTTGCAGATGTATTACTGGTTCATATTTAGTCAGAAATAAATTACTATGTGACTTGTTTTTCATAAGTTCTATTCTCAAGCTCTCTACTACCACCTCCATCACTGCCACCCAATCCTGCTATGTCATAGGAAAAAGCCAAATGATTTTGACACATCATAGATACAGCATGAGAATCAAATATCTTTTCAATAAACTTCATTGGCACTTTGAAGAAGCAGGATAGAAAGCAGATTGAAGCTTTTGAGCTTGGTGTTGGAGTAGCCTTGAGAAAAAGCATGGATAGCCAAGAAAATGTATATATAAAAAAATCAATTCAGAATTCTCACTCAAGGGGCAAATAACCAGGCTCAAATTACCAATTTTGGACACATGCAAATATATGATTAATGAAGGTATTAGATACATAGTTGAAAGAAGGGCCAAGTTGGGGCAAATCATCCTAGAGAAGGTCTAGCTATGTAGTTGCTAATACTCCACACCAGGGTTGTCAAACTCAAGCCCTGGCTTACAGGGCTGCCCTGGAAATAGTGATGGACCGGCCCACAGTGCCTGTGCCAATGAAAACGGAGCTTGAGAGGCTGCAACAGCCTCCTGCAACCCTCTGCCAGTGGAAATGGAGCTTGGGCTCTGTTTTTGCTGGCAGAGGTTTGCAGGAGGCCATCGCAGCCTCCTGAACTCTGCTTTTGCTGGCAGAGCGCTTGGGCCACCACAGGCGCCCCCGACATGAGTGACATTGAGCTGGCTACGCCCACCCGGCCCCCAAAGTCAAACAACCCTGATGTGGCCCTCAATGAAATCAAGTTTGACATCCCTGCTCCACACTAGCAAGTAGCCACATAATCACTGCTAAGCAAGGTAGCCCTTCATATCTCAAATATATAATACTTTCTAAGCAGAAAAAATTGCATTTTATCTCTTTTAAAGTCCATTCTGTCAACTTGAATTATATTTGAATTTCATTTACATCTTATGAAATACTAAGTATCCTGCTGAATTTGTAATTCACAAATTAATTCCATTACCCCATCTGAGTCACTTTCAAATAGATAAAAATATCGATGTTCAATTGTGTTTGCTTTTTTTCACATATTGTGTTAAGCCCCAATTTTATTAATCATACTTTGTTAAGTCACAGTGCCTGGGCTCATAAATAATGCTAAGCCTCAAATGAGTTACAATATATTCTGTCTTAGTACAATGTGTAAAGTTAGCCATGTACTTCATTGTGAAGTTTGTTTTTGCTGGCTGCTCCATTATGGTTTGAGGATGAGTTTTGTTTATTCTTCAGCACAAATTGGTCTTCCCTTCCCAGGATCATTCCAGGATAAGCCAATGGTTCTTGAATTTCTGAAGTACATTATTTTATAGGTAGTACTCCAAGTGCTATTTGTTGGAAGGTTTAGATCAGTGGTCTGTAACCTTTCTGGCTTTACAGATCAGCGAGGGGTGGGGGGGGGAGGGATGATTCCGCATGAGCAACGGGCATGCGCATGTATGTGCGCAATTCCATTTGCACAAGCAGCAGGCATGTGCGCCTCTGCTGCTCAAACAAATGAAACTATGTGTCACAAATGGAGCTGCACATTCTGAATGGGCCATGGCCCGATAGTGGCTCGCAGCCCGAGGGTTGGGTACCCTGCTTTAGATGGAGTTAATCAGTTCAACTAAATTCATCTTTTTTCCTGCCTTTGTTCTGTATTTGATGATTGCAGGTTATTCATCTAGCCTTGGCAATGTAGTCCTTGGTTATACACACACACACACACACACACACACACACACACACACACACACACATATATATAGCAGTTTGCAAATAAATTTGAAGTACCGTACCTGGCAAAATTCTGAACCTATCTATACAAGTAGTAGGAGCATGTCATTAGATTTAATCAAGAAGTATATTGTGAAGCATTACTAAAGCTTTTTAAAACAATGCTAAAAAATAGTTAACTTAAGTTCAACTTAAGCAATGCAGGCAACTATATAAGCTGGAAGAAATATTTTTTTCTACTCCCCAATTCATAGGATAGTCACTTTCAAAAAAACCCAGACTGGAACATTTTCTAAGAATTGGCTCTACATTAGCCTATAAATATTTAAGGTTACATGCACTACTTCATTTCACATTCTTATCAACTTACATACCTAAATGCAAAGCTTATTTGCCAGAACTGAAATGCTTGCTTAATGTACCAAGGCAATCATTACTATCATTCTTGTGTTCCAAAAATCTATCTTGGGAATGTATTGCAGATTCACTAAGAATGCATTGTTGTTTTTATATTTACTTTGTTCATCCATTCTGAAATTATAGAATTCAGCTATGGATCACAGTTCCAAAGATACAGTACTATATAACAAAGTTAATATAAACATTGGTCCTCACCGGGAAGTCTCTTAGCCCCCATCTCTCATTTAGAAGTCTTATCTAAATCATGTTGAAATGAGAGTTCCCTCCACAAATTTTGGTTTTGGAATTAGTTTTTTAAAAGCTTTAGCATCCAGATATGGTTCTCAATTATGCACAGTCAAGTACAATACTGAATTAATCATTATACTAAGTACATTGAAAAGTTGATCCATTGCCAAATGAAAGTTCATAGATGCTCTAGGAGTTTTCACAATATGAATATATACACATCTCGATACTTGTATTGCAGGGTTTTCAGATTCCTTCTAAGTCAGAATAACACAATTTTATATATATAAAAAATAGTCAATATTAGGATCATGGCTGATTCAAGCTATAGAATGCTTTGAATTGCAGAGTGATGGGTCCCTGGAGGTAAATGACTCTTTCTAAAAATGAATGTTAACATTTTAGGAAACAGAAATTAAATATTTAGAACACTAAAATATACTTATTTTTTTTCTTCTGGTTATGGACTTCACCAACTTAAAACCAGCACATTTTGATTTTTTTCCCTAGTTAAAGGCCAAAATATTGACAAATATTTTGCCCTATCTAGAATATTTTGTCCAAAAGTCCATGATGACTATATTGCCAAGGACTCAGTGTATAGCCAAAAAATGATATAAGGCTACTGCCAGAAATAAGGATTGTCCCAGGAAGGCTAAGGTACAGATCTACATCCTAGGACACTGAAGAAACTAATAAAGGGGATTGCAAAACTGCCAACATTAATCTTTGGGAATTTCTGGAAATCTGGTAATGTTCCAGAAATCTGGAGTGGTACAAATATTGTTCCATTTTTAAACAAGGTAAAAAAGAGGTCCTTTTTAAATAGTGTATTTGTGAATACATGGCTAAGAATACAACAATTTACAAAAGTCAGCATAGGTTTGTTACAAATAAGTCATGCCAATTAAATTTTTTTTTTTTACAGAATTACTTGCCTAGTAAATCCAAAGAATGCCAAACTTAGGGTACTTGTGACTTCAGCAAAACATTTGACAAAAGTATTGTGTTATTTTAATAGTAATTTCATTAAAAGATACAATTCAGATAAAAAATTAATATACATTAAAAGAAAAGAAAAAAGAAAATGATTAGCAAAGGAAATGTCTTTCAAAGATGCTGAATGTGAAGGAAGATGACTATTCTCTTGTAGCTTGCAGCTTGGCCAAAATCACAGTAGATGGTGCTATAAGATAATTCAGTTCAAAAACATCCACACTATCAACATACAAACTTCAGTCTCAGTTTTTGGACAACTGTAGAATTATTAAGGGCATTTATTTTTTTAAAAGATATCTGAATTAAAAAGTTTAGCATGAAACGGTTCATTCAATCAACTTGTACTCCAGTTTTTCTGTGTCTCTATAGCCTATACAATTTAACACAATTCTTCCACATAGACTAGTGTCTAAACTTTTGGACTTTGGACTTTCTTACTCAACCTGCGTTTGGATTATGGATTTCCTGTCCGGCTGCTCACAGAGAGTCAGACTAGGTAATCATACCTCTTCAGCCCTTATTCTTAACACTGGTACACCACAGGGTTGCGTGTTGAGT
>JAOYMU010000001.1:62827663-62842115 GCA_025802295.1 Psammodynastes pulverulentus | reverse complement strand
TCATGTAAAACAGGGGTGTCAAACTCGATTTCATTGAGGGCCGCATCAGGGTTGTGTTTGACCTGGGAGGGCTGGGGTGGGTGAGGCCAGCATGATGTCACTCATGTCGGGGAGGGTTGCCTGTGGTAGCCAGAAAAAATGGACTCCCGAGCTCCGTTTTCAGCTGTGATGGCTTCCTGAAACCCTCTGCCAGCACAAATGGAGCTTGGGTAGGGGCATGCATGGGCCAGTCCTTTGCTTTTTCCAGGACGGCCCCGCAGGCTAGATCTAAGCACCCCACGGTCCAGATCTGGCCCTCGGGCCTTGAGTTTGATACCCCTGATGTAGAATATCAAGACCTTGTATTGTTCTTCATTTGCTGATAATCCTCGATTAGAGTAAACATATGCTACTTGCCTAACAGAGTCCTTAGCCAAATACCCCAATGTGTAATGCAGCCTGTATTATACAGCCAATATTCCCTCTTTACAAATAATCTGAAACGGCTTTTTATATTTAGGAGAGCTAACACAGAAACACTTAAAAATGTCACTTGTCTGTCATTTTTAGATTATTTTCCCAACCTTTGCATGCCATTTTGATATACTGTATATAAGAACAGGTTTCTTGTATATCAGTTTTTAAGAGTAATCCAATTTGCCACTAAAAATGGGCAGCTTTATTGTTGATCTAATAGATTGTAAGGTCTAAATTATACACAGTTCCTGTTCCCACATTCCAATAAGCTGTTGAGAAGATGCTTTTATTCGAGTTCTTTTGTGTTTGTTTTTTTCTATATTACTTATACTTTTTCATTTACAATTTGGATTATTAGAGATTCTTCATGCAAGTGATTCTAAAGCCTAATATATAAAGAATTTTTGCCTATCCCAGAAATAATGTATATTGGTTCAAAAATGAATTAATTTAATTAATTTAGAGAATCCTGTTTATCCCAGAAGGATAAGTTTACAAAAATGCTGGGTCCAGCAAAGATAAGAACTGTGGTGAAATTAATACATATAAAAAAGAGGATTTATTAGGAATGTAGCTTGTTGGAATCTGGGCGATGTGTGAGATGAGCTTTAGTTGCTGACTTGATTTTGATTTTTATATCCTTATGTTTTCCTTCCAATCAAGTGTCTAATAATGCTGAACACTAAAGGGTACCTGAAATTTTGTCATTATTTATCAACTTAAATTTGAATTAATTTAGTATGCATTTCATCTGTAGCCTATAGATGAACAAAACAAATAAATAAAAATTGAAGTCAATATGTAAGTAATATTCTGCTATTATCATCCTTTAATTCTGATTTCCTCATGCTTCCCTATCTGTGAATTTAATTTGTTTGCATTAAGTTACTTGTATTACTATCAAACTCTAAATTGTTTGGGTATAACTTTTCTTTTCTTTAGAATCAAATTTAGCTATTGATTTCAGTGATCAGTGACAATTATATTATCTGGTTCCTGAAGTCACATTTATAATTGGGACTTTAGATTCAAAAGAGCATACAAAGACCAAATACTTAAGATACTTAACTTGTGTGAGTTTACAATGGATGCCAAGCATTTCATTCCAAAGTTTAATGTTCTGACAAATTCTAAATTTGATGGCAAATTAAACTTGGGTTTTAATTCTGAAAACATTTTGTTCAAGGATATTTTTTTCTGAAAAGTTAAGTCGTAAAGAAAAAATGAAAAACTTGTCTCTGTTAGTTGTTTGACCAAGAACTTTTAATGTGATTTAAAATCCTTGTTTACAACTTGTTTAAAATAAGATTTTTTTAAAAAAAGAATACATTATTAAGATATGTAAATGAAATTTGGATTAAAATATTTTATATAATAAATTTTTAAGAAATGAAAATGAAACGTTTGGAGCTTTATTTTAGTTGGATAGATTTTAGCAAGTAACCCAGGAGTGATCCCATTCAGAATTCCATCATCCATAGCAAACTGTGGACTTTGCTTTTAGATCAAATTTCGGCAATGTTTCTCTCTGAAATCCTGAAAAAAAGAGGCTTATTTATTTTTAGAACCAAATAATCTAAACTGGCTAATAATGTCTGGATCTTGTTGCCATCTTTTTTATATAGAGAGTTTGTTTTTTAAGTGCTTAGAAATGTACAGTACCTCAAACAATAAAAGAGGTAAGCTATTAAAACTGTAAAATAAAAAGTTATAAACCGAGTAATTCACCAATCTGCTGTTGTGATTAAAGAAATGTAAGTTATAAAAAGTCAAATCTTCCAAGAGGCAAGATGCTCGATCTTGAAAATGAGTTAATAATTATAAGACAATATGTCCAAACGTGCTCTCTTCTAACCTACTATAGTAGATCTTAGTGGTCTGGCTTTCATACTCCCTACCTTCCTTCTGAATGTAAGCTTTTATATTAACAGGGTGACAGCCGGCATTAGCAGTATAGTACTTAATATTCAGTGTTTGAAATGCAGTCTATTGAATGATCCTAATCACGTCTACTTTAGTATGGCAACTTCTATTAAAGGGTCCCTCTAATACAGATAGAATTTTTATTAGCGCACACTTAGCAGAAGAAACATCCTGGCACCTGCAACTGAATTGCCATGCAAGAACAGTCACTACTTTGTAGTTCCTCGTGTCTTATGTGTGCTGGCAATGTACCCAATGAGAAGTGGTTTGTTTTGAAGGGCACCGAGTTTTTTTTTAGTATTGCAGTAAATTTTTTCTGTATGTAGGATTAGTTTGATGACTCATTAGTGTAAATTACATTAATTTATGTTTGGGCGTGCAGAAGCAGAAAAATGAAATTACAGACATCATTAATACTGATTCTGAAGCTTGACTAACATATACTATTCCTCTTATTTTAATACTTTCAGCACATTCTGTGACAGTCTCAAAGTAGCTATTGCTGTGGTGATTTTCAAAAATTCAGAAGTAACAATTTGTTTACGTCTCATTAGTTATTTGAGGTATAATTTCCAGTACATTTAATGTGTATCTGATTGTCAGTGTCAAATAGTGTAACACTTCAGCATTTTATACTTTTAACAAATTAACACCCAAAGATGCCCATAATGCTATATATGGTCTTCCAGTTTTAATATATTGGAAAATAAGATTAGGTAAGATGCTGAATATATTTCTAAACAAACTGAGCGTTCAGATAAAAAAGGTGCCACTTCTAACTTTTCTTCCCTTCCAAGCAAGATCTCCCTCTTTGGAGATTGTCATAGATTCAATTTATTCCCCAAAATAAGACCATCCAAATATCCCCCCTTCCTTTGGTCAATTGTTACTCCTCATAATTCATTTAAGAGGTCTGTATTCCCCACAAGAAGCAATTAGCATTCTTATCTGGAAACAATATATTGAGGAAGGCTAAGGCTGTTTTTATACTGAATTCTACACTTGCCATGGATAGGCCATTAAGCAATCTGGTTTTAATAAAATGTATTTTCAGAAAGGCTAGTGCCAAGGTTACACAATGACTGGATAATAGATGTACACTTCTTGAAGCTCCAAAGCACCCTGGATCATTAAACTTTCTTGAAAAGTTACTGAATATTTTTTTTTTATGTAACAGATTGAGAAATTATATATCTGGGAAGCAATCATACTCACATATTCAAGAGTAATTATGTCACATTTGTCTTGACTTACCTACTTATTTGATGAACTCTGTGATTTAAAATATGTTTAGCATGCCACAAGTCAAAAGTAATCGTTGACCAGAAAATCCTGCATCTTAGTTTAATATATGAAACACTTTTTATACAAACAAACCCCCCCAAAATATGGTAAACATTCTGGAAAAATAAGTAATGGAAGAGGAAATCAACATCAGGTCTAAAAGATGGGTCAAGCTGAAGCCCCAAAAGGGAGGGAGCGGAATTATACTTGCTTAATTCTGCAATGAACATCCCAGCAGAAAAAAAAAACATTTGCTACAATATCTTTGGGAATGAGAAAAAATATTTTGGTCCCACGCTAACTGCATCTTTCATTATTTCAAAGCACAGTTTGCATCAAACTCGACAGCAGAAAGGGGAAAGCCAGGCCCTGTTCACCTGCATCCTATATTTCTTTCAGAAAGACAAAAGTACCAGAAACCTAAGTGATGATACAATGTTCTTATGATCTTAGTCCATTTTCCTGACTCTGCAAACTGTTAAATATTTCAGCAGGAATATTCCCTTTTCTATTTAAGTAGCATTGATTGGCAGTTTTAATGCAAGGACATTTCAAAGTACATGGTTCATCTAGTAGCATATTTATGTAAGTGAGCACTTGCCTGCATTCCTAAATCTGGAATCCAAAAATAAAGCCAAATGGTAGTCAAATCTTGCCCTTTACATGTGCTGAGAGGAAATAGTGTTAAACTCACCCTTCAAATAAAATTGAACCTTCCAAAGCCCACTAATATTGTTTTAGCTCAACCCCATATACATTTACTTAAAAAAAAAAAGCCTCAGTAAATTAAATGTTTAATCTTCTGGAACAAAGAACAGGATTAAAATTCCAGCAAGAAACACCTTAGATCAATATCAGACTCTCCCTATCAGTTCTATCACCTGTGTGACACACCCTGAGTAAATATAAAACATTTACCTTACTCAGGTGTGTATGACCAGTGCATGCTAGGAGCTGTAGTTCTTTCTCACAAAGAATGTCAACCTGTGGGAACTGCTGAACTACATTACCCAGAATGCTTTGTCATAAAAGGTATGAGGAACCAACCCATGACCTACCTGAGTGCCGGGCACAGTTTCCCCTAGCAACAAGATAATAAAGACTCCTCCCTGTATCAGCAACTCAAAGTACTGGCTTCGGTTAGCAGGAGGTTGCCTTTGATATAAGGTCAGTTAAGCTGCCTGAAAGAGGTTGGTTGAATGAATTAAAGTATCACATCTATTTCTCTGGCCCATTTCTCTGCTTTGCAAGAAAAAAATGTTGCATTTCAGGAGTGAGGATAAGGATTCTTCTTCCATTAGGAGAAGGAAAGAGAGCCCTGCTTTTTTATTCCTGCATGCAAAACTTCAGTCTCCAATATACATTGATCTGTTATTGTAATAGAAAAAAATCCAACCAAATAATTTAGATGGAAAATAATTTGTATTGAGTTTGTGCTATATTTTGGAATCTATCTCCTCCTACATAAGCGTTACATCTCAGTGCAGTTAAGTGGGAGGTTTGTCTTTTATTTAATCTGGATTTGAATAAAAAACCTGCTTTAATCTGAAGAATCTTGGAAATCCTAGACAAGGCATAATTTCCTAAAATGCTTGGAAGTTGTTCCCACTCATTTCATTGAGTCTTGCTTCTAAATTAAGATAGATAAATTTATAACTGCTGGCTATAGTCTTAAAAATGCTTGTTTCCAAAGTATGCTTTACTGACAAAATGTAATTTATTTTTAATGTGCATAGGATTATGTTCACATTTATCAATAAAGAATTCAAATTCCTGGCAGGGGAGAGTGAGAGGAAGAGAAGGAAAGCACATTTACATTCTTATCAGATTTCTATGAAATCAAGTTAAACTGATTACAGTGATACTTCAAATAGTTTTTAAAGTCTTTATTGAGTGTACTTATATTCTTTGACAGCATCCTGCAATGCATAAGGATACTCTAAGTCTATATGTTTAAGATCACAACAAAACTCATAATTTCTTATTGAAATGAACAGCACTTAGGTACTGTTAACTTTGATTAGAGTGTTTCTCAGTTTTTGTTAAATAACTTGCACTAGTGCTTTTAAGTTTTTTAAATTATTTAATCAAATTATATGGCTGCCCATCTCATAATAGTGACTCTGGGTTTATCTTAGGTTTATACAATCAAACAGTATTAAATGTGCATTGTGGCACCTGATTTCTAAAGTTTTCTAAAGTAAAAAATAATTGCTCAATGATCATAGCAGATACATAAAGAACAATGAATACTTTTTAACTGCTCTTCACAATTAGAGTACAAACTGTTCCAAAAGCTATTGTAGGGTTGTTGTTTTTTTTGCCAATTATTGATTGGCAACATTAAGGACTATAAGTATTACGTTCAGCCTGTTATCAAGTGGATTTGTTGAAACATAATTTTGATACAGCTGAAAATTACAAGATCTACCTTCACTTGAGGTTCAGGACCTTCAACCTTTTAGGGCTGGTTTTGCATAGCTGCAGTTTTGACAGTGTATTACAGATACATTAATAGAAATATGGCTATTGCGAAAACTTTTCCTGTTACAAAATGGCTCCCATGAGAATGAAACTTGTTACAAGACACAATTTTATCAAAATGCTTCCTCTGCTTTCCCCTTCCTCTGCCCACATGTGCTTTTTTTCTGAGCAGATGAGCATACTTTCACATACAGCATTCAATTGTTATTTTGGGATTTTCGGTTGGAAACATTTAGCATAGATAAGGTATCCATTAACAGAGTAAACAGTTTCTTGCTATTTACATTCAGTGACTAAGAAATGATAGCTATCTTTTGTGTATACTTAGATATGGCAATTTTAATCAGATAACAATCTGAATACAAGACAGTGGGGTCTATCAGTTTTTCCAAATTTATATTTGAAACACATAAACTTCTGTGAGAGAAAATTTCACTTTCTTAGTGGGTTTCTTTCAAAATTGAACTGTTGCTCATAGAACACTTTCTTAGGGCTCTGAACCTACAGATATGTTTATTATATTAATATGCATGCAAAATAGAGGGGATAAATTTGGATAGTCGAAATGATTCAGCCAGTATTATCACTGTTGGACACAATATTATTTAGTAATTGTTACGTAATAATGCTGCTTATTTTGCAAAGTTTTCTTTTATATAGAAACAAATCTCAGTGATTTTGTTTATTGATTGAGGTTTTCTACTTTATTCCTTGGGATGTTTTCTTTCTTTTTGTCTTTTTTTATATTAACTGCTTCAGAATGCCAAGTTTCTGGAACATTGGCTGACCTAGTGTTACAAAGCTGCACTCCTCACAGCTGCAGAGCTGTTGAGAAACTTGTTTCATAGCTATTGAGTAAACTTCTACTTGAATGCTTGGCTGCTACCAACAGGTTGGGTAGCTTTTACTGTTTTTTTGAAATATTTAAGTTGCATTTTCTGATCTATGCAGGTGGAAAAACAGGAGGAGCAGTGATAACAAGGAGGAGGTCCTGATTCTCTGAAGTGCAGGCTTGGAGGATTGTGATTGGGGACAGAGAAAAAGAACAAGTCATTAAAGAAGGGCAGGAGGTCATAAAAAGGGGAGAACACTTAACTGGCAAAGCCGGTCTGTTGGATAATCATGTGATTAAAATTGTGGCAATAAAGGAGTGTACAGCAAGGGCACACAAGAATTCACCGCCTTTTGAAGATACCTATCTGCCTCTAGAAGTGGAGGGGAAGCCCTAGAAAGGTAATGCTTCTCACTCTCTTCTCCAATTTGCAGGGTGTTATTCATGAATAAGTTAAAATGATTGTGAAATTTCTCTCTGTTTGGTCTGTTTCATTTGTCCTTATGACTTTCTGCCTTGCCAGAGTGGGTGGACAGGAAAGAACAGTAGTTTGTTAAGGTAAGGAAGTTGTTGCTGCTGGTGGCAGTGGAGAAGTGGGTGGGGAAATCTTTATATTTGAGTTGTAAAGATGAATAGCCTGGATTTTACAATAAAGACATGCCATTGGATTAATTTCCATCCCCTTCCTTGTTATTTGCTCTAGCCAGGATACCTTCCCTTGCAGTTCTTCTTATATGACCTGGCTGTGTCTCCTTTTTGAAGGTATAGTGGATATCTCTTTTGGGAAATTATGCTCTGCATTCAGAAATACTGTTAGTACTTAAGGCTGTATTTTGAACTTTGTTTTGATAGACATATTTCAATCATTGTTAAGAATATTTGTGTCATGGCTTCCTAATAGGGGACTATTTCCTGGTATTGTTCCTTATGTATGAGAAAGTTTGATCGAAGTGATTTTTTTTTTTATTATAAGCTGCCTAATTTATAAAGAACATTGTTACCCATTTGCTGCTGAAGTTTTCTGAAATTCTGTCCACTGTCGGATATCACCACTTTTCTGTAGAGTCCCTGTGGTAGTGGACTGTGACTGGCTTCTTTCTGCTTTTGCTTTCCTCTTTCCTTTCCTCCTCTATGAATTTTCTTTTATTGGGTGTAGAGCGCTTCAGAAATCCAAATCCTGTCTGACCGCCACAAGCCAATTACTATACTCAAGCACAGAGTGAACAAGGCCTTTGTGGAGAATGCCTAGAGCTATCTTCTCCGGGTAGGCCGGAGAGTCTTATTTTCCTCTCAGTACAGTGCTCATTTCAGACATAGCTGATTGAATAGATCCAGTGTTTGTTTCCTAACACACTGTGCTTTTATTTGTTAGCCCATTTGTTTATTTTTTTGCTTCCTATTTCTTGTATTGCTGCTAGCTTTCTAGAAAGATTGTTATACTGTAATAGAATAGAATAGAATTCTTTATTGGTCAAGTGTGAAAGTTTGGAAAGGGAATAATACAGGTAGTTCATTTAGTCAATTCGAAGATACAGTGGCACTGGAAAAAGTGACTTATGACTGTTTTTCACACAACTGTTGTAACATCCCGTGGTCACGTGATCAAAATTCAGACACTTGGCAACTGATTCACCTTTATGACGTTTGCAGTGTCCCAGGTTCACGTGATCCACTTTTGCGAACTTCTGACAAGCAAAACTTAATGGGGAAGCCAGATTCATTTAACAACCTTGTTACTAATTTAGTACCTGCAATAATCCACTTAACAATTGTGGCAAGAAAAGTCATAAAATGAGGCAAAACTGAATTTTCTTGCTTAGCAACAGAAATTTGGGGCTCAATTGTGGTCGTAAGTCAAGGACTACCTGTACATATATTTGCAATTAATCAGAGGCAGCCATATGACTTTAGTGGTAGTTCCACTGTAGTATAGACTATTGTATATGTCTTGATCACATTCATGTGCCAGAATTCAGGTATTCTTGCCATCAGTTCAGGAGCAGATATCAATGCAGTGCTGTAGAGTTGGGTAACATTGTACATTTGACCCTGCTATAATATGACATCGGGCTTTAGATCTTTAATCCAGACACACCGTAAAGTAGGTTTTACATGTTTTCACTTAATTATTATTTCTTAACAAGTGGATTTGAAACTATAGAAATTGGCCGTGTTGGGGTTAGAATCTAGTCTGCCATTAAAAGAGCAAGTTTGGTCTAGGCACCAGGCTAGAAAGCAAAGAGACTGTGAGTTCAAGTCCCACCTTAGCTATGAAAGCTGTTGGAGTAACTTTGGGCCCAACCCTATTCTTAAGCAAAAAGCTATTTGTGTTATTTACAAAATGAAAGTAATGTAGGTGACTGTGTAAAATAAAAGTCAATACATACAAGACAGTGGTGGGATTCAACATTTTTTACCTCCAGTTCTGCGGGCATGGCTTGGTAGGCGTGGCAGGAGAAGGATACTGTAAAATCTCATTCCTTCCCCACCTGCTTTCCAGCTCTGTTCTCCTGTGCAGGGCAACAAAAGAAGACCCAGCCGATCAGCTAGGACTCGGGAGGCAGAGAATAGATGGGGGCAGGGCCAGTTAGAAGTGTATTTGCCGGTTCTCCGAATGGCTCAAACTTTCTGCTACCGGTTCTCCAGAACTGGTCAGAACCTGCTGAACACCACCTCTGATACAAGACCTAACAATGAACTTACTGCATTATTAGAACCAGATAATTTTTTGCAATGAATTCTTCTGTTGGGTGGTCATCTAGAAAAACCTGCTTATCATGCAAACTCACACAATGCATTACAGAATTGCTAGGATTTTGCAATACACATGAATTACATTTAATACAAAAATACTGACTCAGTTTGGTTGCTTCTAATATGTTCATCAGCTGGGAAATGTATGGCAGCATGAACAGTGAAAGAGCACAATTGCTTTCTATTCTCCATTTTCAGAGCAACCTTTGTCAATGCAGGTGTCTTTCAAAACATGTTGACTATCGACTATGGAAAGCTACTTATCTAGAAAATGCCTAGACTGGGGAAGGGTGATGCAGAATCATTATCTCCTTTTTCCTCATTTGAAATCAAAACATAGCTTCCACTTTCATTTGAACCAGAATTGTGTTCCAATTCTGATATACAGTGAATGTACACCTATAGATGTGAATATGAAGAATATGAAGGGATAACTTCTGGCTTGCCTTAAACAAAGAAATGTGGAATGGAATTGATCTGCCCAAAGGCAGCTAGCTGCACTGAAGTCTTGTAGTGTCGAGCCATGAAGTGTCCATTTGTGTGAATCATCCCTACATGTGAGATCACAAAAGAAAAATCATGGAAGACCGCTTGTGCTGTGGTTCAGTATCAACATAAAATCAGAATTCTGTTCTTGATGTACTTTCGGTTACTTATTTACAAGAAAATATTTTGCATGGCAGTCATTCATCTAAATTTATTGTAGCCAATTAAAAAAGAATAAAGGAAATACGTGATTTTCCTTTCCTTATTTTTTATGGCGTGAGAATGCGCGATGTAAACTCTCTTCACAGAATATTCCATTTATAAACTTAAATTTACAGTACAGGAAGTCCTTGACTTACAATTGAGGCCAAAATTTCTCTTGCTAATTGAGACATTTGTTAAGTGGGTTTTGCCACGTTTTATGCCCTTTCTTACCACATTTGTTAAGTGAATCCTTGCAGTTGTTAAGTTGGCTTTGCTTGTCATAAAGTTGCAAAATGGGATCACATGACCTCGGGACATTGCAACCGTCATAAATATAAGTTAGTTGCCAATCACCTGAATTTTGACCACGTGACCATGGGGATGCTGCAACATTTGTAATTGTGAAAAACAGTCATAAGTCACATTTTTCACTGCTGTTTTAACTTTGAACGGTCACTAAATGAGCTACTGTAAGTTGAGGACTAGCTGCATATTTGCTGATGTGCAGGGCTTCTTAGTCATGGATATAAATCCTACTTGCCAGGGCAGCCAACAAATGTGGTCTTGTTCACTGATAGAAAAGCTGTGTTGTTGCCCAGCGTGGTGGATGTTTGGGCCTTGTGACATATTGGAGAAGATACTGAGTGACAAAAGAAAACTGTCATTGCTGTCACAAAAACATCACCTCAGGGAGAATCAGAATAGAAAGGAATTTCAAGGGGGAAGTGTTGAGAGGGTCCAAGAGGGATATCACCTTCTGCTCCCAACTTTTGTCACTTAAAAGCAGCCAGTTCAGCCTACCTAAGTGTAGTGCTGGGCTTGTGAGATAAAGTAATCTTGCTTTCATTTGCTTTTGTATGGAGGTCGTAGCCACATTGTTCACAAGACCATTTCTCTATTCTTTGAGCTATCTAGTGAGCTGAAGGTTAACAGAGTGTTCTTTCCTATTACACATTTGTCTCTCTCCCACTCCTACCCTTCTACTTAAGCTACCTTTGTCATTAATTGCTTTGGGCTCAGACCTTAAAGTTCAGTTACTTGGAGGAATGTTTCATAAATTGGCAGAACTTGTATGACAGTGAAAAAAGTATTCATTAAAGAAGGTTTAGAAAGCGTAGCTGGTTTAAAATGCAGCTACTAAAGTATTGACAGGCCACATTTCAAGAAGTTTTGTGCTATTTATGTTAGCTGTCCATTTGAAATTTGAAATCTAACTCTAACCATATAATTTAGGCAGGCGTGGTGGCCTAGAGGTAGAGCTCTCACCTCACAATCAGGAGGCTGCAATCGTTCAATCCTAGGTAGAGGCTAATATTCTCTTGCTTAAGCAGGGGGTTGGACTAGATGACCTCCAAGGTCTCTTCCAACTCTGTTATTCTATGAACTAGGTTGCCTGAAGGACTATCTGCATCCATGTGAACAAATCTAACTAGGTATTAAGATTTGTTGTGGAAGCCTTTTCTTCTGCTAGCCGTTGGTCAAAAGGAAGCTAGTAAATACTAAAAATAGGAGTTTCTCAGTAATAGCCTCACACTCCAGGAAGTAATTTTCTCAGCATGAAATCAACATTTTTGTATCCCATGAGGCCTTTTTTAGATTGTTTTCTAGGACCAGACTGAATTCATCACCCAAAAGAGCAACAGCAATAATTGGGCCAATAAAATAACGTCTCTCTAATGCTTATCCCTGAACTGCTACTCTAAAAGTCTAGTCAAACATGCTTTGGAAGTTTTTCAGTTGATATGTACACCAGGAGTGAAAAAAAGGAAATGTATATAATCTATGAACAGTGATTTTTCCCCCCAAACCAGGTAATTCTAGCTCTTAGACTCAATTTTCTTAATACAGGTAGTCCTCAACTTACGAGCACAATTGAGCCCAAATTTATGTTGCTAAATGAGAAATTTGTTCAGTGAGTTTTGCCCCAGTTTACAACTTTTATTGCCACATTTGTTAAGTGAATCACTGTAGTTGTTAAATTAGTAACACAATTGTTAAGTGAATTTGGTTTCCCCATTGACTTTGCTCGTGAGAAGGTTGCAAAAGGTGATTAGATATCCACTTTATAAAGTTAAATGCTGAAAAAGATCTGAAAAAAATTAAACTGTTTAAGAGATATCCTGTCAAAGATACAACGTCTATGGCAAATCTGAGTTTGTGAGCATTCCCTGTGGGAATGCATAGACATGCTATAAGAGTTCATGTATACAAGCTAAAAGAACAGAACTACTGCAGGCAGCCTGTTCCCAGTCTGGGAACAAAGTCTTTGACCAATGTTTTAATGCAGCATATTAACATGGCAGTGGGGACTCAACCCAGCCATTACAATGAAATAAGTTTCCTTAGAATGGTAAAGTCCTTAGGTTCTTTTTTTCATTTGTAGCTTTTGAATAGAAGAGAAAAATCATGACGAAACTAAACGGCAGGACTACTCTGTAGATTGGAGTGGGCAAATATTGGCCCTTTATAACCTGTGGACTTCAGCTCCCAGAATTCCTGAACCAACCATGCTGGCTCAGGAATTCTGGAAGTTGAAGTCTACAGGTAGTAAAGGGGTCATAGTTGCCAGCCCCTGATGTAGATGGTCTTTATATTCTGCTTATGAGAGAGCAAACAAGTGGACTGTGCATTTCTTTATTTGGCATATGTTCCATTGAGTTTGGCAAGATTTAATATTCTGTTTTAAGTAGACAATTTATAGTAGCCGCAGGTCCCTTTTACATTACAAGAATTGGTTGGCTCTTGATTATAACTGGCCAACCATTTTTGTTCGAACCTGCTTGACTTCCATGTGTGAAATTAGCAAAAGCTCTTGGTAAAGGATTCATAATTTGAGCTTATCCTTTGACACTCTTATAGTAGTTACTGGCACATTAACTGTAGGACATCAATTCAACTTAATGTCAGTGCTGGCAGGGTATCAATAGTAATGAACAGCTATGTGTAGATGGCATTACTCTCCTATCAGTCATACACATTTTTGACGATCATGCTTTATTAATGAAAATATTTATAATTTCATGTGGTAATCTAAGAACCATTGTGTGTCAAAAAAAGAAGAAGCCTCCAGATCTAAAAATAATTACAGAATGCGGCCAGTAATTTTTTAAAATTTTCTCTCTATCTTCAAACATACCTGATATTTTCCCTTCCTTCTGGAAAACACTTATTTTCCTTTGTTTTTTTCCAGAATTTGTGTGTGTATCTTGAGGAAATGTTGGCAGACCCATAAAACTGGTGGCCTGTTGGCCAGATATGTCACATGCAAGCCACACCCACCCCAGCTCCGCAAAGGCAAAAAACATCACAATATGTCATGATCTGGCCTGTGATATGATCAAGTTTGACACCTGTGTTGTAGAGGGAACAGTAGAAAAAAAATAATAGGGGTTAATATAGCCTTTGTGATTTAGAACGTAGAATAACCGGATTGGAAGGGACCTTGAATGTCTTCTAGTCCAACCCCCTGCTTCAACAGGAGACTTTATACCATTCCAGACAAATTGTTGTCCAACTGCTTCTTCATGAGCTGGCAATAAAAATTACTCATGTTTAGAAACATCAATGTTAAGAGAAATATTGCTGCTTACATTGATTTAAAGACTGACAGACAATATGTGGCATAACTCATTTTACTATCGTGTAGATAAAGTTATGATATATTCTGCTCATGATGACTGTTCTGTTCTTTTTTTGCTGCTAAGTAACTCCTGTAACAAGCAAATGATTGGGATGTTTAGGGCAGGGATGGACAATTATGGGCCTTTTACGACCTTTGGATTTCAACTTCCAGAATTCCCGAGACATCCATGCAAAGGATTGAATTCTGGGAGTTGAAGTCCACCGGTCATAAAGGGGCCATAGTTGCCCACCCCCGCTTTAAGGAGTTGGTAGTGCTTTTTTTGCTGTAAAGATATGAATGGAGTATAGGAATTTATTTATTTATTTATTTTTTATTTTATTTCGATTTCTATCCCGCCCCATCTCCACAAAGGGACTCGGGGCGGGTAACACACATAAATAAGAACA
>JAOYMU010000001.1:62774207-62784949 GCA_025802295.1 Psammodynastes pulverulentus | reverse complement strand
GGGTTTTTTTAGCGCGCGACAGGGGGAGCGCGGGGGGAGCGTTCCGGCACCTTTTGGTGCCGAAAAAAAGCGCTGGTCTTATCTCTTGAAGAAGATAGTGGGAAGAGAAATTTAACAATCCAATTTTCCAACATTGGTCTCAAGCATCCTGCCTGAAGTTGAGCCCATTGATACCAGAAAGATACAACCATAAGCACCTGTGTCCTAGCCGGAAAGTAGATGTTTTCCCAGGGTGATATTCATGCTTCCTCCTAGTATTCAATTACTAAAGCATTACATACCCTGACCTCCACATAATTCAAATGTCATTGATTTTCCTGTAGGTAGTTTATTTGTTCAGCACCATTGCCTGCCGGGAGAGAGACTTCACAATTATTTTACTCATATAGACTTTTTTTCCTGCTCACTGGACATGTGTCTGCTTGTAGAAGCTCATTCATTAGACTGACTTTGTGGGAGGAGGTTTCTTCTGGCATGCTTGCCTGTTGGGCATTTCATAGATGAAGCTTAAGCGTTTAGTGAATGTGCCATCTTAAAGAAGCAAACACTTAACAGAGCAAGAGATACCAAAAATGATCACATTTCTTTGAGATGAATAGCACCCAGTATACAGACCTGCTTTCTCTATGACCCTGGATTAATTTTCCAACCCATGCCCACCTTGTTTGGTAGCTAAAAAATTAAGAGAACAAAATGTTCTATGTGCAGAACAAAATGTTCTATGTGCAAGGGTCTGCCTTTCAGGCAACTGCAGGCAGACCCCCAACCCATCTGAAGGGGGAGATTGGGAACTATGGGAATGAAAAAGGAATGTCCCATTGAGAATAATGCTGCTCTACTGGGGATTTTTCCTGATAGATCCACAGTGTTGCATAACGGAAATCAGAACGCTGATGAAAAATATGCAAGTAGCCAAAAATTGGGAAGACCCCCCCCCCCCAAAAAAAACCCACCTCATTTTAAACTGGCCACTTAGAATGTTCAAACTGGTTCCTAGGTCAGACATAGTGAAATGATCATTCATGAATTATTTCAGTATGGAATTTCGATTCTGGCATTATCAGAAAGGCACCCTTACTGGATCTGGAATACAAGACAGTGACAATGAGATGCCTTTTTGTATTACTGTGGAGACAAACACCCAGAGCATATTGGCTTCATTTTCATAGCATTGGAAAGTATTGCAAGCTTCATCAGCTTCGAGTCAATTAGCAGAACTGTCACTGTTAGGAACAATGAGAATGTGCTTAATTATGCTTCACAGAAGGAGGAATGAGGCAAAAGATTTATTTTATACACAGTTGTAAACAACTGTGGATTCATTGCACAGAGGTAATAAATCCTGAACATTGGTGACTTTAATGCTCATGCTGGTAACAACTAGCAAGGCTGGAAAAATATCTTGGGCAAATTTGGTATTGGAGAGGTAATTGACAATGGCCTGTGCCTCTTATCATTTGTAGAAGTAAATGAGCTAATGATGGGAAACATCCAATCAGCACCAATTAAAGCCTCAATTAAAATGGCCTTCACCCAGTAGAAACAATACATCAGTACTCAACTATTTCTAAACAGCAGCTGTTTCCAAGCATCACTCATGGACATCTGGACAACAAGAGGCATTGTGTTTCTACCACCTTCTATTGTAGTCCTATTACTCTGATTAATATAAACTGCTCATAATGTAGCCACACCAATTGTTAAGAAAGAGTGAAGTTACAAGAACTTACTTGCCAATAAGAATTCCAACTAATTTTTGTCACCCTTTTTCACGTAGATTAAAATGATTGAGGCACAATTGTCAGAATTAATTAACAAGCATGGCAACAAAATCTATCTCATTGGAAGACATTGAATCCAACCATAGATTTTGGATGAATGAAAACTGCAAACTCAGATTTAACTCTGTATTGATCACTTAATTAGCAAGTTGACACCTGCTTCAAAACAAAATGGACTGTCTATTGGAATAGTATTGCAAAAGTACTTGAAGAACTTATATATTGCTGAGAACATCACAACCTCTGCACTTATTATGTTGCCTCAGCAGTAAATTTCAACATGAATGATACCAGAAAAGCAGACAGATTTGTGAGCTCTAGAATTGAATGACTGAATCATTTATACAGTACTTCCAGATCTTTTACAACTGCCCTGTTCTGAAAGACATTCCAGTAGAGCTACAAAGTCTTGACAGCTCAGATGGAACAATTGAATAATGTAACTCCAAAATCTCTGAAGCTGCCATCCATCAGTTAAAAAGAGGGAAAGCTAGTGACACAGATAAAGTCACTGCAGCAGAAGCAATAAACACTGCTTGTGATACACTAATTTGTCAGCTCCATTTATTCCTTCCAATTATTTGAGAGTCTGAGGAAATACTTTATTTTTTGAAACAGGCAGTATTTCCAATTTTCAAGAAAGGCAATCAGGAATACAAGAACTGATGTGGGATTAGCCTGTTGTTGGTCATGGTCAAGGTACCTATCAAAGGCTTCAAAAAAGATGGAAACAAATAGCCCGGAAACAGCAGACTAATTTCTGGCTTGGAAGAGGATGCTGTAACCAAATATTTGTACTACGACAACTGCTTGATGAATGCATCAACTGTGGAAAGAGGCTTCTTGCTGTTGATTGATTTTGCAGTGGTGTCTAACAGGCAGTGTTATGGAAGGCTAAGGTGAGCCTGCTAAAAATATTACAGCAGATATATCAGGAATCATGAAGTTTTGTGTGGAGAAACATCCAGAGCCTTCCCAGCATGTAATAGCAATAGCACTTAGACTTATATACCACTTCATAGTGTTTTATTGCTCTCTCTAAGCGGTTTAGTCAGCATATTGCCTCCAATAATTTGGACTCATTTTACCGACGTTGGAAGGATGGAAAGCTGAGTCAATCTTAAATGGTGAGAATAAAACTGCTGGCAGTCAGCAGAATTAGCCTATAATATTTCTTTCTAACCATTGCACCACCATGTCTCCTAATAGTGTATTTCCCTTTCTTCAACATTGTGATTGTTGTAGTCATAAGGAAGATATTTGCTAGCATTTTGTCATATCTGGAGATGAAATAATCACAAACCTAATGTTTGCTAATAAGCATATGATTTTTGTTTCTGGTGGTTTTCCTTAAGGCTGGACAGGGATTTTAATTTGGACCACATATGGGCATCTGATTCTCATTGGGAAATCCTTAAAACTGTGTTTCTTCCTGGGTGCTCATGTGCACCCCCAGGAAAACATGTTTGATTTACTGCCAATTGGTGCAACATATGTGCTCCAAATCACCTTTTTCTCTTTGAATCCAAGTTGCTGCCCAGATCTAATGTTCATATCTTTCCTATTGATAAGTAGCGATTTTAATACTTACCCTAGGACTCTTATCTCTTTCAGTCAGCCTTACTATCCCTGGCATTTTGTGCTTCAAATAAATAATTGGATTAAGTTTTATAAGAGGAAAACCTAAATTCAAATATGCTGACATATTCATTGAGAGATAAGAACTGCCTTTCCTAAGAACTTTGTGCCATTTTTTTTTTGGTAATTTCTGTGGAGAAAAGTGGTCAAGCAGCTCAGCACTTTCATTACATGTGCCAGACTACAGTATTGTATGAAGTCACAAAAGTAGAGTGTGACATTTCTGAAGTATTTGACCCCTGGGTGATTTTTTTTTAACACCCCCTTTCCTGTACCATATCACCGAGCACCAAACAGCCAATCAGCACGGGCAACAGCAACCTGACTCCACACTCACTGCTAACCCTCCATATAGGTTCTGCATCCCTAAGTCACTAGACAATGCACCCCTTAATGATTGCACCCCATCAAACCACCTTCGCCAGCCCACTGGAACTATTTATCCAGGTGCTAGGATGCCCACTTCCATCAGTGTCACCACACATCAGGCGAGAACTGAGTATTCAACAGAATCCTTCATTTAACAGGATGAGGATCAATGCTGTGGGACACTAAAAGTGCTAATAAATGTAGTGTAGAAATGTTCTTTAGTCCAACAAAATGCACTGCGAATACAAGGTGATCTGAAGTTTATGAGTTTATTGCTGCTAAAACAGTTTAGTGGGGCAGTCTCAGGCACTTTAATTTCACCAAGGCAATCCTATTCCAATAGAGATAAAAGTAAAATTCTGTACAAATCACAGGGAGACTGATACCCAGCTTAAGTATCTCCTTAGAGCAAGCGCTTCCTTTCCATAATTTCTTTCCCCTTTTATAGGCTTTGTAACCCACAAGACCTGAAGTAAATTACGCTATATGTAGCTCCAGAAAATTATGTCTTCAGACTCATTATAGCTTTCAAATAAAAATGAGAAAATCCATCACCAAACTCCACCATAAATTTATACTCCAAAGCGCTCTGCCCTCTTGTGCATTGGTTAATACAACTTTAAAAGCCTACATTTATTCCTCAGTTCCCAATAATTAGACTTTCCTAAAATCTTACAAATAGGTTTATACATATGGTTAAAATCTGTATCTCAAACTCATATAAGCCAGTCCTTTTGAAACGAAATGCAAGCAAATCATTTCCAGAATATACAGAGGTAGGAAAATATATGGAATAACCAGGGAGAGTTTTAGGGGAGTTCCAGGGAGGGAGGGAATGAATAAAAGAAAGCAATAAACATGAAAGCAAATGGAAGCACCCTTGATACAATGACCCCTGGGAAAACTCCTCCACCATCCTTAGCAGTCTGCAATTTCTGCTGTGACATCAACATCCATACATTCTAAAAAGACTTCCAGCTCTATGGGAAGTCAGGACATGGCTTTGGTAATGCTGATAGGGGGCTTCGGAATTTGCATTTTCAGTCATGGGATACTTTCGTGGTATTAAGATGGCCAAAGCAGAGAAACCTGAGCTTTATATAGATTTTTAAATGCAAAAAAATTAAAACAAGTTAGCCAACTGACACCGGTTCTTTAAAAAGGAGGGAATTGCAAAAGGGGGTTTCAATGACGTAGGGTCACAGTCCTTCGTGGTGCTTTATTAACAAGATTGATGGAGAACAGTTAGGGCAGGAGAGTCCATCTTCTGCAGGTCCTTTTCCTTACAGGCTAATGAAATCTTCTTTCCGAAAGCCCTTCTGTAAAACATAAAAAAAGAGACTGTCATAAGCACACATCAGGTCGATGATGATCCAGCAAATGCTAACATATCTAAGCCCCACAGACACCAAGGGAATCGTCTACAGGTTCTATGCTAGAGACTTAGGTGCTATGAGCTCACTTTGGAAGAGAGAATAGAGAGGAGAAAAAAAACCCACAAACCGCTTTATAGTCCCGATGAAGCTTGCTGTACTGCCACATGTTAGACAAGAGGCTGGAAGCAGCTCTGGAGGCCTTCTCATTATCCAAGCTAGAGAAAGAAGAGAAATCTGTAACATGTTACTGGTACACACTGGGACTCAAACATACCCATTCCTTCTCTATGAATTACTAATGGACGTTGAGCCAAGATATTCACACTCATCTGTGGCTGGACTCTTATCCTCCCATTCCCTGGATTATGTCCCTTTGATCTTCAATATTTATTCAGCAGGCAGCCCTATAGGAAGAGATCTATGCTTTTGCAAAGCCAGGAAAACTGCTGCTACTTTTGAGAGGATTTGAGGCTGAAGGAGGGACAGAGGTAGCCAAACCTTTCTGTGTTCCTGTAATGCAATACTGAGTGGCTTTAACTGCACAGACCTCAGAAATGCCAACCGTTCTTTTTCTAGGATGGCCAGGCTACACAGGCACTTTGGTCTTCTGTAGGCAGCTGGTGCACATTCAACAAGAGCCCTCTGGAGGGGGGCATTTTCAAAATGAGCATATCAGGCTTTTCACCCACCAGGCTCTTAAGGTAAGCCCCGTGGGATAAATGGCATGGATCAGTCTGGATGCCATACTAGGAAACAAAGGAGCTAACAAAGTCAGATTAGGGTGGAAAAAACTCTCGAGTCTTGGAAATAAATCATTTAGATGGACTATTTAATAAAAGTCAACTGAAAATCTTTGAGGTCTGACAGGCTGCCTTGCCCATTTTCTTCCTTCCTCCAGTCCTTGATTTATGCACGGGAACTTGCCTTTTGCTTTTGAAAGGGACCACACCTTTTGAGGATTGTGTGTATGTGCCTTTGAGTGAGTGCTGACTCCGGGTGACTCCCTGGACAAGTCCCTACAGTTTTCTTTGCAAAATTGCAGTTTTTAGGCTTCCCAAATGACTGGCCCAAGGTCACCAGGGTCACTTTGTACCTAAAGAGGGATCAGAACTCCTGATGCCTTAACTCCTATTACCAAATTGGTTCTACTTTTGAACATTAGGTGAATGTAGTAAACATCACATACTGTGATGCTGACGTTTTCTGAAGCCGCAGTAGAGTCCAGAAATTAAATAGTGTAAAATGCTGCTCTAAGGGTGAAGTCAGTATGGAGTACGGATGGCCATTCCCACATACCTGTCCCTTTTCTTCTTGATGTAGAAGAGTTTGCGCAAGCCATCAAAGTAGACAATGTCACGGGCAGCAATGGGGCTCTCCACAACCAAGTTGTTCAGCACTGCAATGATGTTGATTACTACCTCTGTTGGGGGCCACTTATCTCCGGAGCTTCCAGGAAGTTTCTCGATCAAGTGACTCACCACTTTGGTTGCTGCCAATCCGAAACAAAAGTGGTTAGCAAATAGTACACGGAGAAAAGGTACTTTGTCTAAAATCTCACTGTGGATGGTATAAGTAAAGCATCTAAACTGCACGAAGGGAACTCTTTTGTCAAGGCCCTGCTGCATTTTCCTATAGGAATGAATAACTCACACATTTCATCCTTGTTGCGTGCGTTCCGGGACAAGTTGCGAATCAATCCCGTCAGTGAGCGAAGCTGGTGATGGTCAGCTGTGCGGACTCTGTCCAGTACAGGGTTCAGGATCCTCTCTTGCTCCAAAGCCACCCTACTGAGAACACCTGCCCACTATAATGGACAAAGAGAAGAATGAGCTAGCAAATGATGATTCACCTGCTGAGTCAGTACTAACGTTCTAGGCCAGGGGTGTCAAACTGGTGGCCCATGGGCCGGATGTGTCACATGCAAGCCACGCCCACCCCAGCTCCACGAATGGGAAAACCATCATGAAACATCATCTGATGGCAACGTGATGCAGCAAATTTGACACCCATGTTCTGGGCCAGGGGAGAAATAATATCCAATTGATTCTTCTACTATAAGGTGCTCTATCAAAAATATAAAACTTTCACATATCTACGCCAAGAAATATCTGATTGTTGCAACAGATGACTCAGTTTATTCTTTACTTTTCCTTTACTCCCAGTGTTTTCTGGACCATTGATAACTGCCTTAATCATGTTTGGCTTTAGGCAGACAATGGAAGCCTTGTCAGTCCTTTCCTTCCTGCAGCCAACTTTATTGGTTTTCCCCTTTCTCACCCTCCGTAACAAGATGGGCAAGTTTTCAATGCAATCACTGTTCAAGCTCAAGCAACTGCAAAGTAGGCAGAGCAAGCATTCTTCATAGATATCTTCTCTATGTTTTAAAACTCTAGGGCTAGTTTTAAAAACTCTAGGGCTTTGGCAGTGTTGATAAAAGTATTATTGGCTGAACATAAGCTCACCACAGGAAAAACTTGTGCCCTTCAGGGCACAAGACAAAAATGGAGAAAGGTTGTTGGTAGCTTTGGCAACAGAGGTGCTCCATTGTTTGAGCAGGCCTACTTCATTTTGCTACACTGCTCTTTGAATGTAACCATCATAAGGGAACTATTAGAGAGTTCATCTTCCATGTCTAACTCAAATTACCTACAAAATGTCAAGTTCGCGTCTTAACTTCCTTCTCTCCTTAATACGCATTGCTTTATTTTAAAATCCTCAAAAGATACAGGCTGGTATTTCTGGAGTCAGCCTTACCCTCCGGTCTCCTGCTGTGATATTCTGAAGCGCTCCAGAGGCTGCCTCCGTGGTATGCTTATTCAGTTCACATCGCTGTAGCAGCCTGTTGTACACCCCAATAATCTGAGGGTTCCAGAGCCACTCCAACCCTTTAGGATCCTTAGAAACTTCTGCGAAAGTCACAATATCGGAGTTCATGTGGAGCTAAGGAGAAGAGTAAGAGAGTATTTAATGGCCATTCTTTGAGGCTGTGTGAACTTTTGTTCCAGCTACAATCTTCTTGTCTCCTTTACAGTTTACCCAGTTCAAAAAGGCTTTATTATTGCTCAATCCATTCCCAAGATCTTATTTCTAATCATTTTGACCCAGTTATTGTTTTTTCAGGATATTATTCGTCCCTTAACAATTCTATGCCTTTCTTATACTTTAGCATGAATTCCCTCCAACTGAGGCATATTACTCAGAGGAACTGACAGCCCTCTGGATATCACAACTACCAAAGATAATTTCTATCCCAGAAGAATTTTTGGGATTTAAGTGTGAACAGGAATAGGGCCAACTGATCTAGAATACCTTCCCATTGATGTCGGGGATTTACTACTGTTATTTAGCTAAAGAGAAAATGTATTTTGTCAAGAGCAATATGCTAATGAAGACTCTAGCTGTGGGACTGAGGCCTGTTCTTGACTATAAGGGCTGGGATTGAATCCTGATCGGGGTGGGTTCCTACCGGTGCTACTACCGGTTTGGTGATATCGCACGCACGCACCCAGTGCTTGCTGCGCCAATCAGCTGCGAGGATAGAGAAACAAACGTAGGAACGACTCTCGCACCCACCCATCTGCTTTGCTCTTCTTTTAACCTCTCAGCTGATTGTCAGAGAAATTGGATCAGCTAATCCGGTAGGTTTTTTTAACTACCGTTTTGACTGAACCGGTAGCTTTTTTTGCTACCGGTTTGATCGAACTGTGCCAAACCGGTAGCATACCATCACTGATCCTGATGTGCTCAGAGTCTAGTCTTCTTAGTCAAGCTGTGGACTCCTCTCAAGCAGAGACTTTGCTCCTTTCCTTTTTTTCTCATTTACTTTTCATCCTATGAAATAACGGCTGCTCAGAACAGGCTCAGTTGTCTCCCATAATGGCATATTTCACAGTCTCACCTCTCGGGCCTTCCTGCTTTGTGGGCTGAAGCAGCCTACAAGCTCGCTTGTCATGTTAGCTCCGTCGCTCCTCTTATATCCTTCTAGCCGCTGGAGCGAGGAAGGAGGAATTTCATCATAAAGTCGGTAGGAGAGGTTGCGCAGGACACAGACTGCATTCTCAACACTCTGTGAGGACAAAATCCATTTTTTGAAGAAAGAAAACTAAAATAACCCTTTTTATAGTATATTATTTGTTGCAATTTTCTATTATTTTCTTAATTTTTAATAGTAACTGACATAGACTAAATTGGGTTAAATTGATGTTCAGATATTAATAGTGTATTTTATATATTCTGATTTCTATTTGATTCTTGCTATAAGATCCCTTAGGCAATAATAGAGAGAGCTCCAAAAAGAAAGTATTTTACAATATTTTTTGTATCAAACATACATATTTGTTTAATGATGCATCATTTGCCTTTCAAATGTTTGCTTGAGGCATCTTATAACAAGAATCTTCATCACCTTTTGACAGATTCAGGTTGTTTCGGTGCCAGAAGCCATCCATATTGCATTTTTGCCAAGAATCTGTTAGGCTGAAGAATAACTTCCTGGATATCTCTATTCCAAGTGACAATCAAGCATTGAACTTTACTTGAAAAAGCAGACCTTTAGTCTATTAGACAATTCATAATATGATATATTTTAAATTATTACACTGATATCCACCTTTGCGCATGGAACATGAGGTGCATTTCAATGGCTGTATTCATACAACATACTCAACAAGGTCAACTACAAACTTAGCAGTTACAGTTGCATGACAAGCTAAACTTGATTTGCTTTAATTCTAGTTAGCTTTGGCTGCCTTAGAGTATTGTGTGAACAAAGGTCAGCTGAGATTTATCTTTCAATGTACCTTGCAAACCAAGTAAATAATTAGGAACAAAGTTAAGTGTGTTTTATAAACATAGCCACTGGCTTTCTTACTTCATCATTTTATTGTCACAATCGGTTTGTAAAGTAGGGCAGTCAGACAATTATTGACAGGCTAAGATTACCTAGTGAATTTTGTGGCTGAAGATGAATTCAAACCCACATCTTCTCAGCCTTAATCTGATATTCTAACTACTGTACTTGCAGCAATATAAAGTACTTCATTTTTTTAGATTATATCTAAAAAGAAAAGTGTAAATGGAAGTATTATTTTTTACAGAGATGTATTTGGCAGGTGCCCACGCTAACTAAAATCTTAATGTGAATGTTAAATTTATGAAATGTTGGTGTTCTTGTGCATTATGTATAACACTTACTGTCAAACCTTTGGTTTCTTCTTAATGCTTGCCTTAAAAATCTAGAAAGAATCAATCTTCTACAATGCCTCTTTACTGAACTAGTAGCCCATAAATAGCAAATGTTTCATTCAGCAATTTATTTAGGTAAATAATGAAATGACAGGTTAAACCTAAGGAAAAATATATTGGATGGACTATGAAGGACAACCCAATTAAATATTTACAGTAATGGAGAAATCATTTCACATTTACTATATGTGAAAGAATAACCACAGGAAATTGTCAGCAAATTTTGTCTTGGAAAAAAATGTGTTTTCCCACTTGACTCAAGCGGGATTTAGAATAAAATGAGAGCTCTCACCTTGTCCTCTGATTTTCCCACTTCCAGCGAACTATATATGTA
>JAOYMU010000001.1:62755287-62774197 GCA_025802295.1 Psammodynastes pulverulentus | reverse complement strand
TATATGTAGCTGACCATGGAATCTACCAATCCATGGCATTCGCGCATTTTTTGCCGAGTCTGCTGGCTAGCAGAGCTAAGATTCCTACAGGAGAAACAGGAAGGGGTATCAGTACAAGAATATTCCTTCAATGCACTCTCTTCAAACTCAAGTCTTTGCCCTCTTATTAAATATAATATCTCAGGGAACACTTTTCAGACAAACTGTCCCCCTCCACCAAGCAGTAAAATATACATCCAGAATATTATCTGAACCAGGAATCAGCAACTTGTGGCAGAATTACCATTTTCATCGACTCTACCAAGCAAGGCCAATTATAGGCATTCAAACCAGCAAAAATTAGGTCATATAATTCAGCCACAATCTTGACAAAGTCAAGTGGCCGCAAAATTTTATTTATATTTGGAAGGAAAGGGGAGACTATTTTCATAGTAAGAATTGTACTCTCGTCGTATCTTGCTTTACAATCCAACATAATGTTCCAGCAGCCATATATAGATGCTTATCATAAATGAATTACTCTCCATTTCAAGTACTGATTCAATTTGATCCTCTTCTGTCAGAAACATAATGTGCTGATTGTGTTGCCATCATCCCGATTCTAATCTTTGCTATGTATCAAATCGGTGACACTGACTAAAATAGCATAAACGAGGAACGCTATGGATGAATAACTCTCCTATATATATTTAGTAGAAGCATACCATACAGATAGTCGAATATTCTCTTCTATCCATACAACACAGAGCCTACTCAAATTGCCCGAGAAACTTATGAAAGTAATGGTGTTTACTATTTCTACATTAGTTGTGAACTATTTTTGCTAAATGGGATTTGGTAATGCTTGCATTTCTCTTTTTATTCCTCCCAATCTTACTAAAAGGTTATAGCAACAATGACTACTATTATCGATTAGGATTTTCCTACTTCTTTCAGATCCTATAATTCTCGTATAGCTAAAGTACCTGAGGAAGCCAGTGGCGTTGTAGAAGATTTCTGCCTCAGAGGCATTTTGCTGGATAAGAGCTGCATTCCTTGAGGCAGAGAGAGGGGTCAAGATCAGGTTTGTGAGCTGCTCCAAAGTATCCCGGGCAAGGCGGTCCTTGAGGTTATCACTCGAAGACAGATTCCAGAAAATGCCTGCAAAGCAATCAATCAGGAGACAGAGGAATGAGACAATATTTTTGCAGAAGGCACTATTCAGCAAGGTGGGAATGGCTCCCTTAGGCATACCAGACTTTTGGGATTTAGGTAGTCAGCTTTTTATAACAATACTTATTGCTTATGACATCAAAAGGAGAAAAAAGCTAAAACTAAAACCAATCAGAAAATAAAGAGGGAGAAAAAGAAAAGGGAAGCTGAATTACATCCATAGTAACATACACCTAGTGGTACATAAAACCGGTAACTTTTAAAGCAGCAGTTTAAACTACACAAAAGAGTTCAGCCAGATTTTCCTCTGTGTCAAAGTCACAAGTAGAGAATGAACACATTTCATCAACCCTTGAGATTTAAAATCACATATAGCAGGGTTTTTTTCCATGGAAAAAACAGTAGGCTACTGTTCACGCACAACACATCCAGAATTAGGTAAAAGTTGCAGTATATTATTTTATCCCTGTGTTGTTTTCAAATTATAATTATCACCACCATTAATTTTTAGAGTGCAGAATGCTTCACAATCCTTATCTTATTAATATTTACAACAATTAGTTTTTTGGTCACAGTTTCACTTTTACAAGCAGGCAGCTAAGACTAAGTTTAGAGGAAGATTTTAACTGCAAAGCCAAATTGCAGAGGGCAGATGCCAGTCTAATGATGCCCTGAGCCTGATTATCCCAAATTCAGAAAGTGCTTTGAAACTTACGGTACATTAAAAGAATTTACCAGATGGGAAGGTGTTAATCTGTCCCATGTGCTTTCCCACGTCACCTGGCACAGAATGGCTTTCCCAAGGCCACCTGAGCCTATGGCTGAGCAGGGCCATTGAGCACTATTACTAATCTCAGACCAATGTTTTCTTTGCTGGATCCCACAGCAACTCTGAATAATGCAAAACCTGTCTTTTGCTGAATCCTGGAGTGCAACCAAGGTCACTCATTCATTCGATTTTGGTATTAAATGTGCATGCAAGCTATTTCATGTCTCCTCAAACCCTTTTTTAAACTATTGTTCCAGTGAGCCCTTAATTAAACTACAGTTGAAATAAACTGGAAACTCGATGTTAAAAAAGCAGTTATCAATCAACCTGGTACAATTTTTTTTTCTTGGAAACTGCACTAAACAATTAATGGTTTCTTTTTAAAATGGATAAATAAAACAATGAAGACCCAAGACTATTCCGCCCATTTTTAAATAAATTCTAATCAGATTCAGAACCGTGCCAATTCTTCTGCTATTCCATAGTTAAATGGCAAATGTCTGTTAAACACGTATACAGACAGATTCCGAAGAAATCTCAACAACTACTCTGAAGTTATATAGCCTGTCCCTTCCTTGCAATGAATGGGGCATCTAAAGGTTTCATCTCAGGCTGGGCTAGGCTAAACATCTAGACTATTTCTGACACTATCTGGTTTCACATAGGACGCAATAGATGAGTGCCTGTTGTGAGGAAAGAACCACCTAAGCCAACATGTATACTGCGGATCTATTCTGTAGAAAAGTCCATGGTTGCAAAAATTCTGATTGTTTTCGTGAAGCCTGGGGAAATTAATAGGACTGTTGCCTGTTAGCCATCTACATCAGTTTGGGTAATGAGTAGAGACAAAACAGCAGAAACAGAGCAACTTCCTGAGAAAATTTGGACAGCAAAAATATGAAGCAGGCAGGTTCTAGTTAGGTGATGGCTGTGTATAAACTTGCACAAATCAAGTGTTGTGAGGCTTTCAACATTATTAGAATATTTAACTGCAAAGAACACAATGGCTGAATCATATCAACTTGTTGGAGCAAGACAGCCTTGTAGGCCCAGCCAACCACCATGCCTTCCAGCAACTTATCTCCTTTTTTCCCCTGTATAGCTCCTCAGCTGAGATCTCCACAAGATCAGAGGACCTACTTTTATTTAGTTTTCATATTTGTCAGCTTACTTTTCTCTTCCCTTTTCAGTAAGGATGGAAAACACTGTTCTCCCAGATACTGACTGAACCCCACCAACATAACTGAGGATAAACAATAATGGGAATTGCAAGCTAATCTCTACAAGGCTATAGGCCAGGGGTGTCAAACTTGCAGCGGCACATAATGTATCGGGACTTTTTCCCCCTTCACTAAACCGGGCGGGGGCAGGGCCAGCATGTGACGCATCCGGCCCACAGGCCCCTGCTATAGGCTGACCTCTGCCTCTTCCTCCTTGTTGTAAAGGGGTGTGAGCCGTATAGTCACAAAAGGGTTCTCCAGCTATGTTTAACTTTTGGGAGGCCTGAAAAAAGCTTTCAATAAGGCCAATAGCATCAACGTGCCCCCACCAATAACTACAAATATTGGCTGCCTAGCAACAGAAAAACTGTGAGAATCAGCTTCTGCTTCTTCCCCTTTCTAGTTTATTATCTGCTGCCACCAGGAAATGTCACTCATTCATTCTGTTTCGTGTTCATGAGCAGTCTTAACAGTCACAGCATCCCAGTGCATCAACCACTACCATAACTGCTTGAGAAGCTGTAGATGTTGAAATGTCAGGCCTCTATTCCAGCAGGCTTTGGACTTGCTTACCTACTCACACAAGTGCCCCATACTAATTAGTATGGCTACTGATTTCATGCCTCTCCTCAGCTTTTGCTAAAGCTTCTATAGCTGGTTTTGCTGAAAGGCATAAGCATTATCCCACGTGGAAAATTTGGGATGAACAGATATTTAACATGCCTTTTGCGAAGGGAAACATTAATCCCTACACTTGTTAATAGAAATGCAAAGAGTTTTAACCCAGCTTGGTAACCATTAACAGAAAGAGTATGACAATAAAACAGCAACTTGAGCCAGGGACACTTCCATTCAGAATTGCAGGCAATCAAAGGACAGGATGGCTCTTGCTGAATTCACATTATGGCTTACCTGTGCATGCAGATGAGCACAAGTTAGTAAACAAAAAATTAGGTTGTTCTTTTAGCAGCCAACATGTATTTGCTTATGAAATGAAGAGATTTGTTGCAACTATGCATGTTCGGGTAGTTGGAGAGCAGTTAAGCCACACATGGGAGGGAAAACATTGTGCTTCTGGAAAATCAGGTTATGTATACATAGAATTTTTGGAATGAAAAGGATTGGGTGAGAGAAAATAAAGTGAGACTTCAAAAAGTCAGCATTCCCTTAACAGAGAAGCAACATTAAACAAGATGAGGTGGTATTTCCTCTTGATGTGGGTTTAACTGGGATTTACCTGCTTGCATATTGGTAGAGAGGCAGATGGTTTACGAGGGAATTAACGTATGAAAACTAAAAGAGAGTCCTGGTTTGTCTAGTTTATAAAGTGGATCTTGCACAAGACTATAATTAACTTCAGGCTACTAGGAAAAATAATACAACTATCAGTAAATATATTACTGCAATATTTATTTTGGAACTTTGGGCTTGCTGATTGTATATGAAGGGCTTTGGTATACAAGAGAGCTGAGAAAACATTTCCAAAATAAACTTTTAGATTTTTGCCATGTAGTTGGCAAAAGATGGGAGATCACTCTCTTTGGATAAACTCATCCTCACTTGAAGGCAGCAAACACTTGTCTTTTCTGGGTTTTTTTAACTTCCAATCTTTTTTACAGCGGTTACAAGTACAATTATAAATTTGGCCTTTACTCCTCATAACTCTCTTCTTTCTATAATCTATCCTGTCCAAATCACCAAAACCATAAATTCATGATAATTCAATACATTCACAAGAAGGGTTTTCCAGTCAGCAATAAATGTAAATATTGCCTTTTCTCTGATCCAAAAAGTAAATGTAACAATCTCAGCAAGTTCCATCATCTTCACCAGTCATTCCTCCATTGTAGGTAATGCTGAATCTTTCCAACTTTGTGCACTCTGAAACAGTCTGTGTATTTGAATCTAAATTTTTCTAGCTTTTTTACACGTCCACCAAATATGATAGTATGTCCCTTCATGTTGTTCACATTTTCAACAGGTGAACATTCCAGCCAATTTCTCTGGTGACATACACTAAAAGCACATCATTTTGTAAGGGATCTATCTTCTCTAACCATCACCCCATCCCAATATAACAGCATCTTGTTAAGATCACCTGATCCCCTAGACTATGATATCAGGGGATTACTCTCCCCAACTTCAATTGAACTCCATTAACATTTCACAAGAGTCCAACATGCTAGAAACATGCACATGTTCAATTGAACAAGAAAGTTCAATGCACCATAGATTTGGGCCTACTTTTCTCATTGGCCTTGGTATTAAACAATCAAGAGTTTGTTGGACAGGAAGAGCAAATTTTTATAACAGAAGGCAAACATAATCTCTTCCCTCTGAGAGATCTCTCTATTCCTAGTCCCAGTTCTTCCTAGAGAAGGATATTTGCCAGCAGCTGCAACATACAGCCACACTGTGCGCCCTACTCCCCCAGCTGCTTCTCTTTACCTCTTTACCTGATATTAAGCAGAACAAACACTTAATTTATAGGAATTTCACATCCCTTTCCCCAGCCCCTCCTAATACCCTTTTCTTTGCTAGGATTTACTGAGACACATTGAAGTTGAGCTTGTTAATAGACTGACATCCCAATCTTTCTACCCAAGAGGATATTCAAGGAAAGAGAGAATATCCAGGAATTGCTAGTATTTCACTGATTCCTTCCATTCATTTGCTCCTCAATGTAGTTTTATTGTGAATTAAGAAATAAACTAGTATTTTAGGAACATTAAAGGTTGCTAATTATGAAGGGAATTTGGAACAGAAGGGAGGCAAATGTTCTGAACAAGAATGCATCTTATTGCACCAAACAACATGCACAAATAACCTAAATATGTCCCTGGTTTCATATAATAAACTAAACTTAGCATTTTTAGTTTACTGTGATGTGCAAACTCAACCTGACATTGTGTATCACTCAGTAAATTATAGCTTACTTGGCAAATTCTTGGTTAAAATATTTTGGTTTTGCATTAACTGTTGCAAATCCTTTGGGATTGTGATTGTCTATAAATGTGATTACTAGTTATATAAATGCAATTCAGCTGTGCATTAGAAGCTTCTTTCCAGATGAAAATAGAAGCTAAGGTTGTTTTCTTCAGAAAAAGGCAAATACAATTAATGCCTTGCCTGCATTTAATCTTTGTTGTTAAGGCAGATGGCAGTTTCAATTCTGGCATTAAATCTGCTGTACATTATTTCTTACCTCCCTTTCTCTCTTGATACATTCAGGTTTTCAAATCCTATCACATTTCAGTTTAATCATATTGCCACTCTATATTATCAAGTTAATCATATTGCCACCCTATATAATATTTCCATTACCACAAGACTTTTTTTAGATATAGCAATCTCTGAACCTTGCTTGTAAATTATAGGAGTTATTATATGGCAAAATTTGATGGGGTGTGAGACTCCATCCTTGAGATTTCTTTTATACCTTAAAATTTGTCACTGAATTATTTACTCTAGTTATTTATTTCCATTCTGGTTTAAGATTCTTCCAGGCTTAAATAATAATAATTAGGAGATAAGATGGCCATAGTTTCTTTCCTGACCCCTAACAATCTGTTTTCTCCTTCTCCTTTTTTTTTTTTTTACTCCTTCCTTACTCCAGACATACCACATGTTCAATTACTGTTTATACAGCGTATAATTTCATGGATTCACATTTAACGTGAATATGCAACAGACATCCCTCCAAAGTAACAAACAAGTCCATTATATCTAAAGTAGCCTGATGAAGCATTAAATTTACATCTGTAATTCATTTCTGCATGATTATGACATTAAATAAATTGTGTTATGCATGCCATTTATGCAATTATGAAATTATAATAAATACAGAAAATCATTAAAAATAAAATAACTGGCCATGATGACATACCTTCATATTTAATAGACATTTTGGAATAACAGATGTCACCTCCACACAAAGCTTCATTAAAACTTGGTTTCACTTTATAATGGAATCTGAGGTCTAGCAACACCAGAGGGAGGAAGACTTCATCTGTCTCGTGGTGCTTCCTCTGTTTAGCTATTTTTCTAGATTAAAGTTATGCTATGGTTTATATTTTATTATAATTTACCAGGTACTTATTTGGTTGAACAGTAGAAAAAAATATTAGCATTGCTTTATAAAGGCTGAATTACTTTCAGCCAGTTGATGCAGTGATATTTTTTAATTTTTAAAAAATAATAATTTAATTTTAAAAGCCAGAACCTTTTTGTATTTCCCACTAAGAACAGTTTCTCTAAGACAGAAATTGATTCCTCCTGTTGTAATATTTGGCTATAAATCACAAGGAACAGTCTCATTTTATTAAGATTTCTCGTCTTCTGACCCTTATGTTAAGTTATAGTAGAAATTAAATGTAATAGTAAGGCAAGACATATTTTTTTCAGTGGAAGGCTAGAACAATAGCAATAGCACTTAAACCTATACCACTCCATAGTGCTTTACAGCCCTCTTTAAGCAGTTTACAGAGTCACCATATTGTCCCCAACAATCTGGGTCCTCATTTTACCCACCTCGGAATGGAAAGCTGAGTCAACCTTGAGCCAATCAGGATCAAACTCCTGGCAACGAGCAGAGTTACCCAGCAATACAGCCTTTTAACCATTATGCCACCATGGCTCCTATATTTGGCAGCTTCCCTATTTCTTTCCTGTGACGTTGGAATGCATTTAGGTTCTAGTTTGGGCCGATGGGTGGGGGAAGAAAGACTATTTTGAAATTAGTTCGGAAAAAAATATGACTTATCCTATTTCTTTTTAATTTTCCTATTTCTTAGGTGGGATACAGATCCATTGCTCCCAATCCTCCACCCGCAATTTGTCTATAACAATGTTCACTCACCAGTAACATTCTTGCGTAATTCATCATCCTGCTCCCGCAAAGTGCGCATCAGCTCATAGATTCCATTTTCTTCCACCAGCCCCAGCTTGTTCTCAGCATTGTCATAAATAAGATTGCGCATGGCACCAGTGGCATGGCGCTGCACCTCTTGGTTGGAACTGTTGAAGAGCTTCACCAGCTTGGATATGGCTTGGAGACTGCGAGCCTATGGAAAGAGGGTGAATGGCACACATCTCAAGAGAGAAGAAGGGAGATGTGGACCCATCTCATCCTGTCTCATCCCCACCCATGTGTATCCGTCTCATCTTAAGCAAGCTACCTTTTTCTCAATCAAATAATCTTCCCTCTCAACATGCAGGAATCCCTCTCACCAGAACCGTTTTAACAAAGCATGACACAATCTCTTAAAGGGGAGTCATCGTTGAGTAAACCTGCAAACTGTATTAGGATCTTAGGCATCCTTTCAGCTATCAATCCATCCATCGTAGCCTCACCTGTTTCTTGGCATCATTGTCACTGTAGCATTTATGCTGGATATAAGCAGCCCCAAGCACCTGGAGGTTGGGGTCGTTGGCCATCAGATATTTCACCGCAGAGGGAAGATCAATGTCATCAAATCTGAAACCAAAGTTAAACCAAAGAGGAGATGATGCAATTTCAAATCTCCTCCTTTTTTTACAGAGATTTCTAATAATATTCAACTGATTGTTGTGCTTACCCCCTCCACCCCAAATTTAACTGTACAGGTAGTCCTCAACTTACAACAGTTCACTTAGTGACCATTCAAAGTTACAACAGCACTGAAAAATATGACTGTTTTTCACATTTATGACGGTTGCAGCATCCCCATGGTCACGTGATTTATATTGGGATGCTTGACAACTGACTCACATTTATGACGATTGTAGTGTCCTGGGGTCATGTGATCCTCTTTTGTGATCTTCTGACAAGCAAAGTCAATGGGGAAGGCAGTTTCATTTAACAACCTTGTTACTAATTTAACAACTGCAGTGATTCACTTAGCAAATGTGGCAAGAAAACTCGTAAAATGGGGCAAGGCTCAATGAATTTTTCGCTTAGCAACATAAATTTTGGGCTCAATTGTGGATGTAAGTCTAGGATTATCTGTAATTCAGTCCAGAATTATAGTCATAAATTGTTGCAGTTGTGAAGCGGGTCACCGCTTGACTATTCCTGATTTTTTGTGACGGTCATTAAGAGAACAAAGCACGGTCGTTAAGTCAATCTGTTTTATCCAGTGGGCTTCTTTGTCAGAAACTGGAAGTACATGCTGGAAACCAGCAAAAAATGTTATTATGTGATTGTGGGACATGGCAAATGGCCATAAATGTGTGCCAGTTGCCCAAAATGCAATCATATGACTGCACAGGGTTGCAGCTATTGGAACTTCAAAATTGGGTTGTAATTACCTTTTGGAAGTGTGTAAGGGAGTGTCTGTTGTAACTCTGAATGGTCATTAAGTGACTAGTTGTAAGTTGAGGACTACCTATATCCACTAAGGAAAACTTCATATATACATATACATAATTGCCCTGCCACCTGGTCTGAGGCATACAAGGAACTTGAATTTCTTGCCAAAACATAAAGATCTTGCTTTAAAAAAAGGATGGGGAAGGGGAGGGAAGAGAACTTAATAAGGGAAGAGCCTGGCAAAATAGGGTTACAGGGCTGTGATAATCAGACTATACTGTACATCAAGTTTCTAAACTATTACTTTGCTTTTGCTATTCAATATTCCCTTACACAAGCTTTTCCCCTTACATAAGTGCTAGAAACTTGCTTTATTTTTTACAAACACAAATGTAATTTCTAAGAATGCAAAACTCCAGAAAAAAAAACAACAGATTTTATGTTGTGATAAAAAAATTAAGATTCTGTGCCATCAGCTGCTTGCCCAATGCAGTGCAAAGATGTCAGAGATAGAGAGAAGGACGGATGGAGGGAGAAGGAGAGGAAGAGAGAGGTGAGGGGAGAGAGATAAAAATTAATCCATTCATTCCCAGTGGTTTCAATTCTAAGCTTCTTTCTTTCACTTTTCTCAATTAACCAAAACCTATTGCCTCACCCTATTGCTTTAAAAAAATGAGATATATTTCCGTACTGGCTATTTCTAGTCTGGGAACCAACGATTCTTATCTTGCCAATCTCAGCTGTTACACCTACATAGTCAAGAAGGAATAACTGAAAGAACCCATCTGTTATAGAAACATCTGTTATAGAAAAATACCATATACCAACACCCTGTAAGTTTAATTAGGATTGACAGAAACATCAATGCCTGCCCAGGTTCAGCATAACCTCATTTACAACTCCCGTATATGAAAATCAGTGAGCACACAGAACATAACTTGCATTATTTTCCTGTGCTGTTTAGTTTAGGTGGCTTTCTGCTCAGTAAAGGCAGGATCCAGAGATTGGTGCCACTCTTTTGCCACCTGAGTCCTTTAGGCATAACAGATAATCAGGTACCCTAACTTCCAGATTCGCCAATAAAGAGCACCCAGGCAAAGAAACAGTATGTAAAAATTGCATGCTCCGTGCCCCAATGGCTAGGTTTCTCAGTCTAGGACTATATGCTTCATGTGCCTGAACTGCAGTCATGTCATTCCCACCTTCCGCTGTCAACAGAAATTGATTTGGTTGGAATTCAGGGCAGCTAAGTGGATGAAAGCCATCTGTCCCAGTTTCCTCAGCTCAGTTAGGACCAGAGTGTTCCACCGCTATAAATTCACGGCACACTTACCCACCAGAGTAGGACTGCTGGGACATCAGTGTATTATGACCATCAAACATGTCCATGCCATGCAGGTCTTGCAAACGGTGGTTGGATTCAGCCAAACTGTGCACAGAAGGGGCCCGGGAAGTACGCTCCACGGAAGCATAAGTGTTCCCAGCCCCTCCTTGAGAGGTCTGAGTGCCACTGAAAGAACCTGTACTGAATCGGGAGCGGTTGTTGCTCTGGAAACGTTGCAAAGTGCGCATGGCTGGTGCGCGGATGACGGGCCTGTTCTGGGGGACCACCATACCATCCATCCAGTCAAGAGGTCGCTTTGCGCAAGCGTTAGAGCCAGCGCTCATCTGCCTCTCAAAGGTGTAGGATCTTTGGAAGCCCCCACCGCCCCGGTTCTTATAGAGAGTTGCTTGGGTCAGTGGATCCATCTCAGACATTATACTGTAGTGGTCATCCCCACCCCCGGGGCCGCAAAGCCCATCTGTCAGGCGCATGGAGTGCAAGGACATGGTGTCATAGTTCTGACAGTTCTGGTAGTTCTTGTCAATGAAAGACCTCGGTCGGGTGGTGGAGCTGTAATTCGTGCCATAGAGTGGGCTTTTGGGGCCAGTGCCATTGCTGACAGCGGCTATTCTAGTATTGGGCCTGAGATCCACTGCTGAGCGGGAAGACCAGCCGGCAGCCTTCACAGAATTATAGCCATTATTGCCAATCGAATGGTGCAGCTGCAAGGGGCAGGAAAGAAGGAAGGAAAGAAGGGAACGTTAATACTTATTTTCAAATGCAGACAAATTCTGTCTTTTGTACACACACATACACTCACATTTCCTTTGCGCCAGTTATCAAATCAGCTGAGGTATTTTGAAATAATCTAATCTATATAATAATGAACACCTATTACAGGGATTCTGGGGGTTACAGGCTGCCCTCAGTAACATCTACACTGTTGGTGGCTTAGAATAGGCACTATTCTTGCCCTGACACCATTACTAGGGTAAACAAGAGTATCATATGGCATCATCACTTAAAGGCTGCAGTGCTGGAAGTCAGCAACCGGAAGGACATGCATACAAACTATCCGCCCAAATCAGATTCCTTTGACACTGAATAATCAATAACCACGGGAATAAAGTGCAGTTAAATATTAATAGAAACAAGTAACAGAAACAGCTCTACTTACCAAACTTTTGTGATCTGTGCCATTGGTTTGGGATCTGGAGCTGAACTGTTGCTGTAGAGTTCTAAACTGACCATTGGGGGAGATTCCACCTGAAGTAGGATACAGAGAGGTATTACATTATGTACAGAAAGTAAAGAAAGAAATGGAAGCAGGGCAATAACTGACTGAAGTTGGTTACATTTTAAGGAGACATGCTAGTTGCATGAGAAAAATCAGAATTTCTCTTCAAATTTAGGGTAGTCCCCAACTCAGTGATAAGGACTGATCCCCTGCATTCTGATTCCCATCATCCCCAGCCAATCTGGCTGAAAATGATGGAAGATATTGTCCAATCCAGCATCTCTGGAGGGTATCATATTCTTGTACTATGGATTCCGAGATCATGGCTGGTTTTTTGTTTATCTTATTAACAGCCAAAGTTCTGGTTTCAATTATTCCCATGTTGTATTTTTGAAATGGCACAGGTTTATAATTTTATACTATTGACTGGCCAATCCAATTCAATATTGTGTCTTCAAGTTGGCAACAGTCCTCTAAAATCTTAGTGACAGGATTTCTACCTGGTCCTGCAATATGGAGGAAATGGAGATGAGCACTGCCCCCTATAGTTGGCAATGACTAGCAGAGTGAAATACCTGCAATATGTGATTCTGTCCCTGGAGATGCTAAGACAGTCCAAGCATTTGACATCCAACTGGCTTTCTTTACTATAAAATTAAAGTCCCAGGAGGCTAGACTGGTATACAGCAATCTTGCTAAACCACCAAAGATTCCTCTTATCAAGTATACTAGTTCTATATGGATTGTTCACAACAGTCCAGTTGGGCAATTAGGAAGGGTGAAGCAGCTTCCCCATCTGTTTTGGGAAAACTGGAACAACTGTAAGTTGTTGGAAGACAGAATTATGTGTACAATAACTATATTTTCTCCCTGTTTTCTGAGCTAGCCTGCTGTCCTCAGGGGCTGTGAAAGATACTGTCTCTAGTGATGAAATAAAATTCTACTTCCAATCTAGTATTAGAAGGTGCACCATATTTGTTTCAGGCAGTAAAATACTTTGGACCAATGTTAATGACCAACTAATTGCTTCCAGAAACGGACAAGCAGCTCATAAGACAATGACTATCTTGTCTGTCCAGAAATTGTCCTGCCAAATATATCCTGTATTTCATAATAGGGGCTTCAATTTATAGCTTTCTTCAAGATACATTTAGAATAGATCCCATAGCCCATATGACAAAATAATAGGTTTTGTTGTTTCTAAAGCAAAATATGAGCCCATAGATACTGTCATATAATAAACAGCTGCCAAAGAATCCAGAAAAGTGGGAGCCAGACAATCTCTACTCCACATGGGGACTAGTCTTAGCTGGTATTTTATCTTTGGGATTCTTTTCTAACAGCCTAAGTCCTATCATCTTTTGACGCTCCAGTTAGAAAATGAACCTTTATGCAATTGGATTGCCTAACCTTTTTCAATAACTGTCTAGACTCATGCCAAATACATCACATGTACCTGTTTGTCCTCTTTTGCTGTTTTGTTAGCAGTGTCCTTAATTCACCATCTCTACTTATCTCTAGTCAGAGCACCACAAATGTTCAAAATTGCAGAAATTACTGAGCAATAGCTCAGCAGCCCTTTTGCCTACCCTCTCCTCATTTAAACATCTTTGTTACTCGTAGATGACACTGAATATGCTGTACTGAAGTTGGGTCACACAATATACTAAGTCAGGAATACACAGTTTCATCAGATCAAGGGAGACACACCAAGACTAGGTGGTGACATGATCCATTTGGGAGAGAGTGTAATAAAGATTAAGCTCCAAAGTGGGTTATGCAATCTTCCCATTTAAAAAAATAAACCAAAGAAGGGGTAAAAATATTAATGGGGTAAAGGGAGGAAGTGGCCTCCCTGTAGCATATCTTTCACAACTCTATATTAAACCTTGAATCACGAGTTGCAAACAAAATTGACTGAATTAATGCAATACACTAATCCAGGGGTGTCAAACTCAAGACCCGGGGGCGAGATCTGGTGCACGGGGTGCTTAGATCCGGCCCACGGGGCCACCCTAGAAACAGCAAAGGATTGGCCCAGAGGATTCGCCTTTGCCAGCGAAAATGGAGCTTTTGAGGCTCCATTTTCGGCTACGACGGTCTCCTGCCACTCTGCCATTGAAAACAGAGCTCGTGGGGAGGAGGGTCGCAGCTGAAAATTGAGCTCTGGAGCCTATTTTTGCTGGCAGAGCACTTGGCCCACCACAAACGTCCCCGACACGAATGATGTCAAGCTGACCATGCCCACTCTGGCCCCCGAGTTCAAATTTAACCCTGATGCGTCCCTCAATGAAATTGAATTTGACATTCCTGCATTAACCGAAACCTAGAAAACTACATTATGGCTTAACACGATATTGGCAATTTAGTAGCACTCATAAATTATGTTACTTCTGTTTGTTTACCAAGCCATAAACAAACTACAATATGCCTTACCATGATATGTAATTATTTCAGAGTTGAGATTTTGTCTGAAAATATTTCCTGGAGGTGAGCCCAATCAGAAGTTAAACTTAGATCTACCGCATTTCCCCCACCCCCTTTCATTCAATCATATCTGATTCTCAGTTACTGCCTGGAGAAGCCCCTGCAGTTTTCTTGGCAAGATTTTTCAGCCATCTGAACCTGCTTGCAACCATTTCTTAAGAGTGCCTATAGGCTACTTGATTCTACACCTCTCTGAATGGCATATGTTAAAGCTGTAAGATTTTTGGTCAGAGGGCATAAGGCTGCTCACAAGTCAGAAGCTGCTAGATAGCCTTGTAGGCTATTATAATGCTGCCAAAGTAACAATAAAAAGCTTGCAATTCTTTCAAGCTACCTAAATAAATTGGTGGCAGAGACCAATCTTTCCTTCAGAACATTCTTGCTTCCCTTAAAATGGATGCATAAATTGTATGTTTTGACAATACTGTATCTGCTCTTTGTTTCAGAGAAACATTAGAGACATCTACAAAGATTATTTAAGGAAATTGTGGAGCCCTATAACATAATAACTACTTTATAATAGGGAATCTTTATCTTGGGAATCTGCTATTATGCCAGGTATTGCTGACAATTACTCAGTAATTGCAATGGTTATTCAGAAGTTGACAAATTTTAGGGAACTTTATGGGCCAAAAAGGACCATAAAACTATGTATGTTTTGCAGCTCATGGGTAATCCAAGCCAACTCTAGATAGTAGAATACCTGGAAAAAAATAACATTCATTTCACAAATCAGACTATCATTCATATAAACAATCTCAACCTTGCTTCACATACATTGATTTTCTACATGTGAATATACAGGTAATAGACATGAACATGTGGTTCTAAAGCATGGTTCTGAAATAAATATACATACATTTTTAAAATCAAGAAGCAAAATAATTCCCATACACATAATACATTGAGTCTAAAGAAAATCTCTCTATGAGCAAGATTGGGTTTGCACTGGATTATCATTTGGTGATTGTAGTACACTGACACTGCAATGCACTTACATTCAGATCCTTCTCACAACTCCCTACCCACAAACTATATCATTCACTCTCTCATTCATTTACTTTTATTGATTAGCCAACTGACCTTATCAAAATGAAAGGCAATGTCAATATGGAAAAATATGATGCATGAAATGCAAATGTACAAAAGTTGTAAAACGAAGCACACTATTTTATCCCAATTCATTGTATAAAATAAGCTCTCAGTCGATCGACCTTGACTATGAATTCAGCAATCCTACTGGTAACAAGGGAGCTTGCAATCTATAGGAAATAAGAGAGTTTTGGCTTTTGGGACAAATTCTCTATTTAGAGCCTGTCTGGATCTCCTGACCAACCCTATAGAGGACTTTACAGTTCATGCCTACTCACTGGGCTACCAATGCGGATTGGATAGATTGTATGATTGAAGCTGCAACTTTGGTGCACAAAATCCTTAATGCTACACAACATGTTATCAGCAGCAACTCACACTCTTTGTCTATCTTTAATGCCAATCCAAGACTACGGGAAGCTCCTGTAGAAGGTCTTCTCACTTTCCAGTTTGATTTTCATCCTGCTACTTGCAGCATTCCTCCTTTCTCATATATTAGGAGGTCCCTCTTGTAGGCTTAACTACCATAAATAAAAAATGGTTTCAGTCTCTTGTGTTGTCTCTTCACTGAACTCCTTCACACCTTATTTCCCAGGCACCCTTTCCTTTTGTATCAACATTAAAACACTTTTAAAATTATTTCTTAACAAAGGCCCTTTTGAGAGAGGTTTAGCTTGGCGTTCTTCCTAGAGAAAAGAAAGGAGGAGACCAGCTATCAGGGTAATCCAGGTGCAGCCCAAACACTGCTAGTGATTTTATTTCAGAAGCTGTGTAGTTACTGTAGAAACCTTGGCCAAACTTTCACAAATGTAATACTTCGTAAGCTGAGATTTAGCTATTATAATTTAATATTTCCTGTCAGATGACTCCATATTGTGTTCATGACTCTAAGGGCAGGGAAGTACACTGGTTTCTATATCCATTTTATAAGCCTGTAAAAGAAACTTCCATTTAAAAATAGCAGCACAGAATTCTTTACGTCTTTAAATAAGTACACAAAAAATGATTTTGACTGACGTGTCGACTAGACCGAGTGCATTTTTAGACAAGTCTTTTATTGTACAATTGCCCTGCCTTGTTCATGAAATTTGAAGAGCAAATCTGGAACACAATGTATTTTCTAATCCTTTCATCTCTTCCCTTTTTATTTTCTTTTTTTCGGATCACAAACATTTGTCAAGAAGGAGAAAAACAAAACCACAAAAATGCTTTTATGTGGGTAACACTAGAATCTAAAACAGAAATCTTGGTGTGAATTACACAGATACCTTACTAATATGAACTGGTAGTTAAGGCTCATTGAAAAAAAAAGGTCATTGCCCTAAATGGGAAAAAAAATCTGTATTCCTAGACAATCCCTATTTAAATTGTCAAGCAGTTTGATACTCATACTAGTTCCCTGTCTCTGTATGCTTAACTCAGAGCAGCCTTCCCCAGTTTGGGTGACTTCCTGGCATGTTCAACTAACTCTGAACAACCCCAGCTAGCAAATCTGAAAGCAATTGGAACTTCCACACAACGGGAACAGATCCACTTGGGGAGGATGGGACAAAACTTTCTAAGTGTTTAGCTATGTTGATGCAAGATCATAAGACATGTCTCATATCACTGTAAAGGAATGTATTTGTGCAAAAATTTAGTAGTGAAATACAGTAATGTTATATGTTATTTGTTTCATGAACTGTAACAATCATGCAACATTTAGGAAATTAATCAATAAACATACTTTCAGGGAGAGAGAGTAACTATTTTCTTGTTACAACCAAGAGCCAATATTTACATCAAGTTTTTGGTTTAAGCCTCTTTGTTCTCATCCCATATTGATAGTATTACTGTCTTATTTTTATCTCTTTTTCCTACTCCTTTGTTTACTCCTTCATTTGTGAAGTTTCAATGATAAATTCTATAGGGCTTTTTAAACATGTTAGCCCACAATGTTTTATAATATACAAGTATATAAGAAGAATCTAACACAGACGTATTTTGATTTGTTAGGCAGGAATTACTGATTTCTGATTGAAATTGTATCCGTACTTCCTCAAAATTCAGAGTGATTTCATAATTTGGTTCATGATGCATTAAAAAACCCTACATATTTCTTATGCAATATATAGTAATCTAGATATGAAATTAGAAAGTGAGAAAATATCAGCATGGAGACAGCAACCATAATAATTTGAGAAAAATGCAATGGAAAATATGTGATAACAATTATCTGAAATTTTGTTAGAAAGTTTAGAATACTATATATCCCAAACAAGACATTCATAATGTCTTGTTTCATAACTGATTATATCTTGATGAAAACCAAAGCAAAGCAATTATCACAGATGTTAAAAAAAGATCATGCAGAGAAAAATAGATTGTGTAAATTAGCCTAGCAGGGGTCTATGATACACTTGGGAAACCATAATTAAAACATACAATGTCAACATTAAAAGAATGAGGGAACAACTGAAAGGACTATCACAATAAAGATTTGGTGGTGCTAAAACAAAATAGGTTTTTAACATAGTGCAATGTTTAACATATCATACTTGTAAACAACATCTGTATAACTTATCTTCCCCTCCACTCCATCCCAATTTAAATCTACACCAATCTAGCCACTCTAAATGTCTGAGGAAATGAGCTGCAAGTCACAGCTTTGATAAAATGTGTTATTCAGAAATAATGCTACCAGATTCCTCCTGGCTTTTACTACTATAGATTAACATGATTCTTCCTTTACAACAGTAATCATAAATTCATAACAATTTCCATAGAGTTAACACCTGTCCTGGCACCAATGATATTAATTGTTCCATTACTATAGAAAGCAAGTAAGTCAGGGTGAAGATAGGGAACATTTTTCTTTATATCAAAGGATTAGAAAACCGGCTGTGCCTTGACAGATGCTTTCAACTTATTAAGACAAAATTTAGAGAAGTAGCATAGAAGAGAATGCAAATTCTTCTCATTTTACCAAGCAAACGCATGTGCTATTATTAAACATGACTCCAACTGAAAATAATTACCCAGATGCTATTGGTCAAACGTACCTATTGAAAAATATACCGTGATGTATCTTCTAACAAAAGAGGAAACATAATCCTGGCTCAAAACCCTACAAGGAACTCAGCTCCTAGAGCTTCTCATTAATATTGACGTATTCATTTCCTATCTCATACTTGACATCTTAGTTTATGACAGGGGCTTAGAACTGATTTAATAGATTTGCTTTCAGGCTTCCAATGAAAATTGTTCCAAAAACACAGCACAAACAGTGGTGGGATTCAACAGGTTCGCACCTATTCGCGAGAACCGGTTGTTAACTTTCTAAGCAGTTTGGAGAACCGGT
>JAOYMU010000001.1:62663790-62678693 GCA_025802295.1 Psammodynastes pulverulentus | reverse complement strand
TTATCTCCCCCCCCCCCCCCCCACTTCCCTGCTCACTTCAGGAGTTAAAGTAGGGCAAATACAGTCATAAACTTTTCCTGGGAGTTACATGAGCTTTGAGAAGCTGCACCAGCTCATTCCTGGTTGGCAGTAACACTGGTGGGCTTACCTCACTCTCCTATTAGCAATACTCTTTGCCTTTCAGCACTACCGAGTTAATAAATGCAATTGCTGACTAAGAAATTAGACCCTTTAAGAAAAGTCACCCAAAAATCCCAAAATAATCATGGTTTGCTTTAAATAGTAGTTTTGTAGAAAACCTCCACTCCGAGCGCTCTTGGTCTGGCCTCTGACAGATGCTGCATCCAGAAGGCTACCGATAGCAGTAGAAAAACTGCTAAGTCATGCTGTGGAGTCCAGTGGCTGCTGCTTCCTTGTTCCCGCTTAAAGAAGACCAGGAGGAGTCGGAGTCCAGCCGATGGCAACGCTGGTGCTTAGTCTTTGGGTGTCTTCTTGCTGTGTGAATTCCACATGCCACGCTTGGAATGGTAGTAATGGTAAAAGTTCCTGAGTCGCAAACGTTCTACCTCTAGCCCACTTTGAAGCACCCTAGAAACAGTGGGAGTGAATCAGGCGATGGAAGGGAAAAGAGAAAGAGGAGGCAGAAAGTTAGCGTTTCCAAGGAAACATCTGCTACAGAACCCTCTCATGCATAACAGGGATATCTTCATATATATGGATTAGCTGGTATGGTTTGGAGCTAGTTCAGAAGCTGCATCTGGTGCAGGAACAGCCAGTGCTACATTACCTGGCCTGAAAAAAAACCTGCCCACTAGTGATCATCCAGACATTTATCAGCCTAGATCCTGATACTAATGTCCCCAGATACTAGGGATACTAAATTGGATTGTGGAACATCAGGCCTTAAACTATTACTGCCCATTTTCTGACTGGGCCTCATTTGTTAAACTTGGTTCCGTTTATCTGCTGCTTATCTTGCCATGGGGCTTGGAATGAAGACATTTGTCTCTTAAGCCCTAATTGGTCTAGAATCTAAACATTTGAAATAGCGTCTCTTCCAATATCAATGGGCTCACATGTTAAATATGGCCAGCAAGATCCTGTATATGGCCTTACGTATACAGTAGGCATTTCCCACACAGTATGTGATTCAGATCCTGTAGTCTTCTCAATTATAGCATTCTCCCTACAGAGGTATCATACACTTGGCAGCTTGTAATAGGTTTAGTCACTTGTGTGGCACATACTGCCCCAGTATTTTTCAACAGTAATGCCCCACATTTAAATGTCATTAAATAAATTACAAATGTGTTCGTGTGTATTGCTGTGTTCATACATCTAGCTGCATAGAAGTTAAGGTGTTATACCTACTGTTTTTCCAGTTCTTATTGTACACTGTCTCTTTCAACAGGCAATTTATCAAGACTACTTCATACTTTAAGGAGACCTCACAAAGGACAGGATTACATTTAGAAGCAAACATAAATGATGGGTACATCAATTCAAACAGCTAAGGCTATAATCCTCTGCCGTCTTACTCAGAAGAAAGTGTTATTAATTCTATGGGATTAATTTCCAAGCAAACACGCATACTCAATCTGAGCAAACCTGTTGCCCTGCATAACATTTTGGGCGGTGCCCTCATTGGTGATTCTGGGATTGTGGAACTCCTTTTCTCAAGGATTTGACAAAGTCTGAACTCAAACCATTTCCAGCGGGCAAAACAAGACTGTTTGATCTACCTAGGGACATGCAGGAGTCTGTGGTTAGTTGAGCATCTGACTTACACATTGTTTATATTGTGAATATGTACTGCCTTTACTTCAAAGGGACTAGGTTCCCCCACCCTCTGACCCAATAATTTATTTTCAAAATGGGAGAATGCCTTTGATTCATCGAGAATACACTAAAGGAAACAGTAACCTTACTGTGGGAAAGAATGTCTGTGGTTGGAGAAATATTACATGTATAAATTGCTTTGGGCACAGACGACAAAAATAAGCCATGCTGGGGAATTCTGGGAGTTGAAGTCCACGTGTCTTAAAGTTGGCAAGATTGGGAATCTCTGCTCTAGAGCTTCTATAGTTGAGGGGAAAACCAAGAAAAGTTGAGAAGAGAATGTAACCAAGAGAATGTATATGGTGCTTTTTGTATCTGATTGAAAGGCAGGATAAAAATAAGAATTTTTCTGAAAAAAATTGTGCTAATCCCTACTGGTGTATTAGATCTTGGAGAAGGATCCCAGAATGTGCCAAAATTCAAACTAGTTATTGTGGCACAATAATACTTTTTTCTTTCCCATCCTGCTCCTATAGTAAGTTGAATTAGCCATAAGGGACATAGTTATGTGGGTAAGTCCTGAAAGGATTATCTTCTTCCTTTTCAGTCTATGTACAGGCAGTCCTTGACTCATGACCACAATTGAGCCCAGAATTTATGTGCCTAAGTGAGAAATTTGTTAAGTGACTTTTGTCCCGTATTACAAATTTTCTTGTCACATTTGTTAACGGAATCACTGTAGTTGTTCAATTAGTAACATGGTTATTAAGTGAATCTGGCTTTTCCATTGACTTTGCTTGTCAGAAGATTACAAAAAAGGATCCCATGATCCTGGGACACTGCAACCGTCATGAATGTGAGTCAATTCCCAAGCATCTGAATTTGGATCACATGGCCCTGGGGATGCTGTAATGGTCGTAAGTGTGAAAAATGGTCATAAGTCACTTTTTTCAGTGTCACTGTAACTTTGAACAGTCACTGAAATGAACTTTGTAAGTCAAGGATTACCTGTATACCACTTTCTTGGGTCAGTTCTACAGGGCAAAGAAATAGCAAGTAAAATAATCATAATGGCTAAAAATTAAATACAAATTAAGAATCTGTATATATTTGCTTCCAAGTCTAATTTAAACTGTTGATCCTGGCTGTTAAAGCCTAAAAACCACACTGAGATGGGCAGCAATAAGAATGAACAAATGAATGAATGAATGGCAAAATTGTGAACTTATGACTGCAAGATGCTGCAAATGACTGTTAAATGTGCCCATGTTGCTGAGCTCCTGAAGTTTGGTCATATGACCATGGGGGAGGGGGTCCCCTGATAATTCTACCTTTGAATGTGGGTTGTAACTAGCCCCAAGGTAGGTCTGTTGTAACTTCAAACAGTTGGTAAGCAACTATCCCAAGCCCAAGAGAAAACAAAGATAGCCCCCAACTTATAACTGTACATTTAATGATGGTTCAAAGTTACAACTGCCTTGGCAAAATGGCTTGTAACCTGTCCTCACACTTATGACCTTATACTCGCAGTTACATGATCACAATTTTGTCAGTTTCCAGCAAAAAAAAAAAAATGCCCATTGGGGAAGCCAGATTTGCTTCACGATCATGGCGATTCATTTAATGACAGTCATAAAAATTATCATAAAATTGGGTCCAATATCTTATGACCACAGTGACGTGACCAAAGCTGCAGTCCCAATTATGGCTGTAGGTTGACGACCATCTGAAAGTAAAAAATAAGTTAAAAAGCATTCTTGGAAAAACCTGGGAAGACTGGATTTCCCTCTATGAATCAAGGGTTAAAAATAATCAAGGGAGGGTGCAGCACTCCAGTTCTCTGTGAGAGGGAAAATGGTGTCTATGTCACTTGAAAAGGAAATCTTCAATAGGCTAATAGCCTAAAGGCATTTTTGCACAGGCTTCAAACACATTTTAGATTTTGCTTGCAAGCCCAAGTCTTTTTAAAGTCAGTTTCACAACTTCCAGCTCACATATAATAAAAGCAGACAGCACCGGCTTACTGGGAGAGGGGAAGTGGTGATAGTGGTAGTGGTGATGGGGAGGGGGGAATGTACTTCATTTTGCCCTTGCCTGTTGAAAATTGTAGCTCACTGTGTCCTTAGGACGGAAGAAGTGGAAAGCATTGCCTGCAAATAATTTAATGACCCCACAAATGTAAAAGCAAAGATATGCACAGTCATCAATAGAGACCTCTCTGCCTAATATTTCTAGCTATTTATTCAGGTAAAATAGCCTGCTTTTTCCTGTGATCAGCAGAATTCCCAACATGGGCCAAAAGAGATCTGGGGAGTTTATAGAGTGTAGTCTCACCTGTCCAAAAGCTCCCAGTCTTCCCCGCCCCAGCGGTCCCGAAACTCTTCTGTGTTCATCCCCCCAATACGATCAAAGTCGGACTTATAGATCCCAAAGAGGCCAAAGCCATTTACTTCCCAGTAGCCTGAGAAAAGACAAGCCAAGAATTCTTCCTTCAGATTTGATATGGAAAGCATCAAAAGCTTGAGCGGTCCTGTTTAGATCATAGAAATATGTCCCTTAGTGGTAGCAAATGACATCATCTCATGCAGATACAAAAGAAACGAGGAGGTAACCTTTACTTGAACCAATTTAGAGTAGGGAAAGGGGTAGGCCAGCTTGAAATTGTATCTTTGCTCAGATCAAATTGGTTTCCAATTAGTAAAGAATTGGCTCCATAATGAATCTTGTCACTCTCTTATGAATGAACAAAACGCTGGAAGGGTATGCATGTACTTTCTTAATCAAAATAATTTTCTAACGGGTCTATACACAATAGGGATAATTGCCTGCTATAACATGAGGACTTCTGAGGAACAGTTATGGGAACAGAAAGAAGACAAACACTTTCAATTTGGAAACAATCATGCAGTCTTCCTGATACAGTATGAAATGGCTTTCCTATTGCATTCTTCCAGAATGTTTTGTTTGGTTATACAATACTTTGTGTGTCTCCCATTCCCAATAGTCCAGTTGGCTTACAATGAGATAACAACTATAGGCATCCATGAAACACTTAACAAATGATCTCCTACAGTTAAGACTATAAAATAGTTCCTCTAGCTAGCTTCAACTCAATTGCACCTTCTCATCCAAAGTCCATTGGAAAAACATGGTGTTGACTGCTTTCTGAAGATAACAAGGGAGGAGTCAACTGTTCCAAACTGAGGGGCTGCCATCAGGGAGGCTTGTTTCCTCCTCATGAGAGAGAGATTCTCAGGCTGTGCTCCTGCCTTGTAGAAAAGGTAAACTCTACCTCAGTCAGATGGTTCCTAATGTTATTGAGGATGTAAGTCACAACAAATTTTAACCAAACTAATGCCTTAAAATTGTTTCCAAAAGTCTACTAGCAACTGATGCAGCTCCTTACATTTTTTTTTCTTTTGCACCTTCAAGTTACTCTTGATTCTTGGCAGCTGCCTGGACAGATCCATGAAGCTTTCTTGGCAGAATTGTTCAGAAATGCTTGGCTATTGTCATCTTCCTAGGACTTAGTGAGAGTGACTGGCTCACTCATTCCAGAGTGCAGGACATGGAATAATGGATTTAGGTTACCACGAGGCAGATTCTGATGGAATGCTAGAAAGAAGCCTTCCTAACAATAAGCACATGATGGAAAACAATGGACTGAGTTCAAGCAGTGGATTCCTGCACTCAGTAGGGCCTGGACTCCCCAACCCAGAAGAAGCCTACCTTTCTTTATTCTCTTTTTGCGGTGCACTTTTATTTCATTCTGCGGGTGCACTTTTGTTTTTGTGTTTTTATGATTGGTTGTAAACAGTTTTGAGCAATCGGAAAAGCACATGTAAATAGTTTAGTAAATTGATCAATCTATAAAAATAGCAAAATCTAATTTTATTTAAAATACAATGTTGACCTTCTCCAAGGATAAAATGTCATTAAGTCTAATGTATTCGCATTATTTATATACCAAAAGTACCTCCATATTATTTTTCATTAGAATGTACCTGAAAGAGGTTTCTAAGTCATTCTTTGCAATGCAAAAGGTAAACCTTCCCATTCTGTTTCCCCCACCCTCCTGTTGATAGTGTCCATATTGAAAATATTATGAAATAGAACTGCATATTTGTCACCAACATATATTTTATCTATTTTACCTTTGTTGGCTAGAGATGAATTATCTCAATTCAAATGTCATGCAACATATCTTCCCCCTGGCTGGTTGTCTAAATATCAGGGAAATTCCACTTATAATCCATTATGGAACATCATATAGGAAGAAATAGGCTTAAGGATAATTGTACTCAAACTATATCAGAGATAGGGAATTTGTAACCATCTAGATTTGCTGAACTACAAGTCCCAGCAGTCCTAATCAAGAGTGATCAAAAGGGAGGAGTACTGGGAATAAGAATTTAGAAAAATCTGGCATAGGATTTTGGCCTCTGGTCTAAATCTTTCCCATGCTGTCTTCTCCGCAAAGACAGTGCTCCCAGAGAAGAAGTCATCTACTTCATATTTCCAAGAATAGTTACAACTGTGAAACAGATTTCAGGAGATGAATATTGGGCAGAAAGGAATGTCTACTGCACGAAGCTCAGATGATCCAAAAGACTTTAGAGAATAAGCATATGGCCCCCATTTAAACAATAATAAGTCATTAATACCAACAGTATGGTACATATTTTAAAATGAGTAGACTTCCTCTCAGCCCTTTTCCACTAAAACAGCCACACATATGCTGATGGATTTCATTGAGCCGCCACACTTGGCAGTGTTATCATTTAGGGATTTTTTTTATGTCAAAACCACTTAGTGGAGGCCTCTTGAAAGAATAGACTAGCCAAGATTCCTAGTTCTGTGCCTGAAAAGGCAATAATTTCCCAGCAGCATCAGCAGCATCAGTAGCACCTTACCGTTGGGTTCTCGTGGAGAGCTCCCACAGCCCAGCCTCATGACAATGGGTGCATAAGCCAGCTTTCCCTCCACACAGTGTTTCCGGATGCTGTCCAGAATATTGAGGGGAAAATGAATGTGCAGGTCACAAAGGAATACAATACTGCTGCCATCCTGAGGGATGAAAGAGCATCATAGGCAGGCCATGAGTGGGGGGACAAAGTAGACATTCAGCACCTCCCACTTCTCCGGAAGACCCACTCACTTCTCCTTGGGCCTCACCTCTATGGCATCCACCCCAGCCTGTAAACCCGCAGAGCGCTCAAAGTTCCCTGTACGTTTCAAATACTGGTACCTGCAAAGGAATGGCAAGAAGTAAAGGCACAGAGAAGGGAGAAGCCAGTGGGAAGCACAGTCTGTTCAGCAAAATGGCTCTAAATACCAGAAGTTTCCCAGTATCAAGGAAGCGGCTTCAAATCAAGAAGTGGTTATTCTAGGTGGAGGAGAGTACTTGACAGCCCAGAAGAGGACATGCAAGAAATTCAAGCATTTTAACTCTTAACTCTTTAACTTTTCAACCAAATGCAAATAAATTCAAATCTTATCAAAAGTTCACCAGTAACTTTTAAATCAGTGAACTCTTCAGTTATTTTTAGAAGGAAAGTTCGTCATTGACATTTTCTTGGTCATTGTAGAACGATAATTGAAACCGAGAGACATAAAAACAAATGGATAATTAGGAGCTGTTCTTTAACTTGCAGGCCCACGAATTCAGAATGAGCTTTCTCAGATTAATTCAGGCGGCATGCTTAACAGGGCATAAATCCTATTTAATTCAGTGGAATTACTTCTATGTTTGTATCCACAGGCTCTTGTTGCAAAGTTTTAAGTCAATCACAGGACCACTCCCTCAGCTCTTCTGGCTTTTCATTACAGTTGTTTATTATTACTTTCCTCGTCCCTCCCTTTCCCCCCTCTTTTGATTTAGACTGTCAATAAGAGGGCAAGGAGCCTCTTGCTTCTTACTGCAGAGAATGGGCAAGGATGAAGTAAGGGACATTGTCACCCTCTCTGCTTCTTCTCTGCTCTTTTCTCTTTTTAAAAAGCACCCTAAAAGTGATTAACCCTTAAGTTGCCATATTCTCAAATCAAACTGGAGAGTGGCTGTTTTGTGCCAGCTAGGACTTTTGAGCACATTCAAACTGGGTTATAAAATCACAGTCACAGCTGTCTTTCTTCTTTCCTTACTCTATATTAATCTTGGGGTTGGGCTCCATATAATAGTGGTGACTCCAAGCTGATTGTCCTTTAATTTCTTATATCTGGTGTCTCTTTTAGGTTCTTAAGTGGTTCCGTTTCCTTCAGTTATATCTGCCTATTGGTTTTTGAAATAATTATTATCAAAAACATTTAGCCAAAGTAATACTAGTTGTTTATTGATACACCGATTATTCATCCTTTTCAATGAATGGGATTTATGGAAGTTGCTTTGGGACTCCTTTTGGCTGAAGAAAGAATAAAAGGTGAGACATGCATCCAATGATTTCAATGAGGTTCACTTCCTAGTGTGTAGGTTCATGGCTTAGCTTTAACCTAACAATAAAACTGATTAAAACCTGCAGCCCTAGGAATGCTGTCTGCTTATTAATTTAGCATCTTGATATTTACGATAGTTAATAAAGCTAGGAACTCATTCAAACAGATTTAATAGAGTGATGGCTTTAACTAGAGATATCACACACACACAATTTTGATCTCTGTATAACCGTGCTGTTGTAGGCATTACTTTTTTTATATACATAAGCATTTATGTATATGGTTCATTTGTGCTGTTATCCCTTGTTACTGAAGCCTCACTCCCCTACACACAGAAGAAAACAGGTTATTTGCACACGAAATGGCGAGTTCAGAGAGGAAATTGAGCAGATTTTATTAAAACAGTTTTCCATCTCCCTAGCGGTTAACTGAACCTACCATATGTTGCACAGAAAATACTGGGCAACATTTGCAGTCATTAAAAGAGGTTTGGGAGTTTTAAGATTTAGCAGTGAGGACTTAGGGAGAACTGTCGGAGGAAATGGTTCATCACTACTTGGGTTACCTGGGCAGGTGAGCCTCCTGAAGTGCTTTCTCCACATTCATGTCATCACTATCAAAATCCACCAATATGATATTGAAGTTGGCATCCTTGGTGTTCAGAAATAGGCTGGCCATATCTGAGATGAACTGCTGTACCCAGCGTGCTTGGTTCTTCACTGCAAGATATGAACAGGGATTTTTGGCATTTTAACACAAAAACTCAATAGAGTGTCCATGGGGAAACACTCCCCTAATTAAAGGCTTCAATGATCCTTATGGACACACAATAGCAAGGGCATAGGGACAATTCTCAGCATAGGTTTCAATCATGACTTCAAAAGACTTCAGAAATTTGTAGCCCATAGAAATTCGGTATTTGAGCATTAGATTATTTTAATGGCAGAATGAAAGAATTATACAGTGAAGAGATGCCAATATAGCTAAGCACTAATATAATTTCCTTATCACCTATTGATCAGTGCAGCTTTGCTCCTAGTCTCGTTATAGAATATGGGATTTACCAATGCAAACAAAACCACATAATTTCAGATCTGGGATACAGTATTCTTTATTTGCTACTCTCCTTTCATGATGTACAGAGATTAGCTTGGGAGGGACAGATCTTAGTCATTTACTCTTACCCTTCTCTCATTTCCTTCCCAAACGGAGCATAGACTGACTTTCCTCCCATAATTTCTCTCATTTCATGTCAACAAGGTCCCACCGGAGCAATAATGAGGAAAAAGCAAATTCATCTCTAGCCAAAAATCTCAAGCACGTCTCTTTCTTTTGCCTGACTTATTTTTTTTATAAATATGAAGACAATAGGAAAAAAGAATGCTAAATATGCCCATACAAAATATGCCCTGCTAAATATATTCACCCCAAATCTTTTCCGATTGATTTTTTTTAAAAAACACCCTGAAAAATCCACTTATCCAGAAGTAATAGCAGGATAAAAAAGAATATTTGTGTATTCTGAGAGAGATTTCTTTTCCAAACTACTTTCAACCCCAACCCAACTATAGTTGGTCTCCGGTTTTGTCTTGCCCTCTGCCTCATACGTCAGCCCTGGGATACAGGGGCAATCGCTTACCTGGGACGACAAAATGTATCATGACATCATGCCTCCAGCTGAGCCGCAAAGGTCGGCAGAGGATGGGTTTTCCATACAGAAGACTCCAGGCACTAGGTGATGGTTGAGATTGAGTGGACACAGTTGCGGGCCCTTCAGGGTTGACTTCGGTGCTGTCCTCTGACTTGCCCTGATGGAGCAGGACATAGATGTATTCTGAGAGCCGGACTGTTCTCTGGCCCCTCTCCATCAGCTCTAACTCCATCAGATAGCGGTTGCCTCGGGCTGTGTCTCGCCGCTTCTCAACATTAATGATTCGCAAGAGAGTGTAGATGCTGCGGGTGGAAGGACAGAAAGCTGTCATATGGAATCTTGGGCCACATCAAATACTCTCCTTCAACAAACTATCTTGTATCAGCTGATTGATTTAGCATTGTTTTATCTCCTTTATTCTGGCAAGATCCTGGGGAGAACACACACATCCTACAAATACACAAGTGTAGTGGTTTCCCCTAGAGGAGTACACCTAATTGAGGAATGGAAGGGTGAAGGGGAACCTCACACCACCCTTATCTATTCTGGTGATAACGCCTCCCTTCACATAATTCTCTTCCATTCTTACCCGCCATTCTTCTCATTGAGTTTCTCCATATACTGAGCCACCACATCCACCACCTCGCTCTCACTCAGCTGCAAGTTTCCCGAAACGTTGCACCTCAGATCATTCCAGTCTGAACGGAGCAATTCAAAGTCAACAGGGCTGACACTAAACGTCCTTTGCCAATTGATGGAATCCTCTAGCCAGCTCTGCTGAATCTCGGAGTTTTCATAGCTGTAATCGGATACTTCCTCTTCCACTTCTTCCTCCTGGGCCTTCTCATGGCCTTCAAGCCCCTTTTGCTGAGATTCTGTCATTTCTGACATCTGCAGAAAAGATGTCACTTGCACACCTTCAGACAGCACTACCTCTGAAGAATTGAAATCTAACATAGTCCTTGCTGGAGTGGTGACTTCAAAGTTTTCTTTGCTGAACAGCCCTTCTGCAGGCAAGATTGAGGCACTTGGATGCATCTGCCGCTTAATACTGCCTTTGAAAGGTTGCCTACCGTAAAACTGTTCCCATTTCCGGCTGACTTGTAGGCCTTTCCTTTTAGAAAGATCTATTTCCTTGGTGGCATTAGCAACAAGCGAAGATGTTCTATGGGCAGAGGGAGCATGGAGTTTGTTGGAGGGAGCAGGGCGACCCTGAGGGAACCTGGAGTTCCATCGCACCTTCCTTGGAGATCTAGGATAGAGGAAGACTCCAGGAAAAACATCCTTCTGCGATGGGGCCTTCTTCTTACTGGGTTGCAACCTGGTCACATATACTTTCTCTGGAGGTTTGTTTGTTTCTTTCTTGGATTGTTTCTCCTCCTTAGGACTCTGCTGCTTGGTCTTTCCAGTAAAGAACGGCACAGAAAGGTGAGGCTGGAGGCTAAAAGAGCTGCCTTTTTTGGAAGATGACAGTAGTCCCTGATCACCTTCCTTCCTTCCCTTCTCCACATCTTGTGCCCAGTTGAGAGACCGGCCATTGATGATGACATGTTCTCCAAAGGGTGCTGCATTCTCATAAGCCTGGAAGCCCTTAGACGGAGTCTGAGGACTCAGGCTAGGTTCACTGCTTGGGCCTACAGAGACAGGCTGCCTTGTGAAGTCTCCTTCTTCATTGAACGTCTCTTGCTTCTGATGAAAGCTATTGTAGTCCATATTATTCCCATAATCTTTTGTGGCTAAGGGCCTATCTTTTCTCTTCATTCCAGGGAACACATGGGCATCCAACACCCTGGGGCTCTTGACATCAGGAAAAGGGTCAGTGGGTTCAGGACTATCAGCACCTTCTTCCTCCTCGTCAAGGAAATCTAGGAAATTATTCACAAAGTAGGTCAAACCTTGGAGTGGTACCTGTGATTGGTAGATGACTTATGGGGAGGGAGGTTGTGGCAGACAATGAGATAAAGCACAAAGTTTTGAGTCAACAGAGCCTATAAGAGGAGGCTGAGAAGAGACTGTGGAGGTAAAAAGCAGCAAACATTTAGAGTGAGCATAAGCCATTGGAAAACAACCATAATATTCCTGTTTCCTAACTCAGCAACCTCCATTACTCTGATCGTAAGGCAGGGGTGGCTTTTTCTTAAATTCAATTTCCATGAATCCTAGACAGCATGGCTAATGGTGAGGGAGGATGAATAAGGCAGCATAACAACATCTGGGGGTGTGTAAGAGACAAGTTGTCCCTCCCTGTTCTAAATAAGTTACTTGATGAAGTAATGAAAAACAATGGCCTTATGACCTTCATTTTCCTCTACTGTTGTTCTTCCCTGCTTCTAGTCTATTCTAGCTAACAAGTTATTTTAGGTCAAAAAATAAATGTACAAAATTGCTGCGCACAAAATAAAAAATGCATACCATGTAGAGTCCCATTATTTGTTTTAAATGCAGAGTTTTTATATTTTGGGGACAGAACTAGGAATTTGAGTGATAGACCTTGGTTAGTTTCCAACCAGAAACATTAAGATATTTTTTCTCCCCATATAATTAATAAAGCTTTTTTTATTGAGATGAATCAAGGCTACATTTTGCAGAGGCTGAAGGTCTAATATTCTTGTTACTGCAAACCAGATTTAGGTTAGGAAAAGTATTGATTCCATTTTAAGGTAAGCAAAACATTATTCTGAGGATTAAGAGTGTCTAGACTGCAAGAATTACTTCCTTGATTGGGACGGCTTTTAGAAATCCAATGTCACAAAGATACAGGGAAGAGCAGAGATCAGTGAGTTGCTGAAGATACGGGGAGTCCTTGATTTATGATGGTAATTGGGACTATAATTTTAATAGCTAAGTGAGGTGGTCATTAAGTGGGAAATTACACCATTTGACCTGATTTTACAATCAGTTTTTACAGGAGTTATTAAGGGAATGGCTTGATGTTAAGCAAATCATGTGGTTGTTAAATGAATCTGGCTTCCCTAATTTACTTTGCTTGTCCCAAGCCAACTGAAAAAGTATCAAATGTAATTGAATATATGAATGATCCTGGGGAAAGAGAAGAGGAGATGCTGCCTAGGACAGAATCAGACCAGGGAAGGAATTGCAGTTGCTTAACCGTCAGAGAAACAAACGTAGGAAAGATCCATCCTAATGGATCAAGCAGTTAAAAATGCAGTGGGAAGTTTTGTGTCTTCAGACTTGCAAGATTCTGTTAATGTAGCCTTATATTAAAGTAGCATCAGTTCATCTCATCATATTTCCGGTCTAAGTTTACCTGAGAGAGCTTGACCCAAATCATGGTCATGCGAGTGCAAGATGCTGCAACCGCTGTAAATGCAAACCAGTTGCTGAGCGCCCAATTTGCGATCACGTGACCACTGGCGTAGTATGACAGTCCTAACTGAGGACAGATTGTAAGTCACATTTTCTGAGGCTGTTGTAATTTCAAACTATCATTAAAACAATTGGTCATAATTTGAAGACTATCTGTACAGGATGTTCCCCGCAGAATAAGGCCAGAATCAAATACTTTTGTGCATAGGCAGTACTGTATGCTTTAATCAGCATCTTGAGAATCTGCTCGTGTATAGCCAACAGAACCAATATGTTCCTTTTATATATAAGAAGAACTGATTTTCAAATTAGCTTCCTGTTACAGGAGCAGAGCTGTCAATGCTATCTAAAAAGGAAGCGCCTGTGTAAATGCATTCAGAAATCACCCCAAGACACAACCTGTCATAGGTGGAAATTTAAGCTCTGCAAGTGGATAGTACAAAAAATGTTACTGCAAGCCCTGCAAGTGGATGGTATTATTATAATACTGCTGACAGCCAAGGATTCAATAGCTGCTTGTAAAATAGGTTAAAAACTAAAAAGTGGTCTCTGATTGGCTGGAAGAAGCTGGATCCTGGAAATACTCACTATCAGGATTCAGGAAGAGGAAGGCTCTCTGGTGTAAATCCTCCTCCTCTTCATCCATTTTCATGTACTTAGAAAAGCCAAATCTGGAGGTAAAAAGAATAATGTTTCAGACACAGTGCATGTGTGCATACACAAACCCACATACAATCTGTCTTGCTCAAATATAGCTAAGGGTCTTGGCTTACCTTATCCTATTTTTCACAGATTCTAGAAGGGCATTTTAAAGACTTATATATATTGCAAGGGTAGATTTTGGTGAGTCACAGCTTGCTTCCCCAGATGTCTGGAGTAGTTGGCTACACACATTTACTCACCTGGATGCACCACAATACTGAAGGACAGAAACAGTTGTTGAAACTGTGTTTCTGAACACTTAGGTAGAAAAGAACACAAGGCATGTTGGTGAAATATATTAGTAAGGAGCAAAGCATGGGAAAGGTAAAACCCCATCTCAATGCTGATGTCAGAGAGCACTCATAATATCTAAGTCACAGAAATCTGTATTTTCTGTATATGACTCAGTTGTTAACTCAGTTGTTAACTCTGCTGCACATGACTCAGTTGTCAGTTTTAACTGGCTCCAGTATCAGGAGAGTATCATGACGATGTATGTCAAGGGCCCCCAGTCCTCTACTAAGCCTTCTGTGCGGGGTTCACATCTGTCCTGCAAATGTCTGCTGAAAGAGCCCTCCAGTCATATAACCATAAATGCAGAAGATTCTTCACAAGCTGGAACCTGAACAGATTAAAATCACAGCTCATGTGTGACTCATGTAAAGCTGCTCCTTGCAGTTGTTGATAGTCAAGAAGTGGGACTCGTCAGCATATGTAAGGTGGCATGGAGTTGCTTCTCATCCACAAGTTATTTTAATCAGTTTTTAAAACAACAAGAGTAGGGTTGGGGACATCTTCTACAGGACATCATGATTAAGTGGGACAACTTGCCTCCAGAAGTTGTCAATGATCCAACACTGGAAGTTTTAAAGAAGAGATTTCAGACACATTTGTCTGAAATGGTATAGGTTTTCTTGCCTAAGCAGGGGGTTGGACTTGAAGACCTCCAAGGTCCCTTCCAACTCTCTTATTCTATTCTATTCTATTCTATTCTATTCTATTCTATTCTATTCTA
>JAOYMU010000001.1:62640868-62656445 GCA_025802295.1 Psammodynastes pulverulentus | reverse complement strand
ACCCATTAAGGGAGCCGCGGAAAAACTCCGTAATTTTTAAGGGAGCCGCGGACAAAATCAGAAGTGCTTAAGGGAGCTGCGACCCGGAAAAGATTGGGAACCCCTGGGCTAACTTATCAAGAGATATTATAATTTTGTCAAGGGAAATAAAAATAAAACCAAGAGAATAACTGATGTCATAGTGGCCAATGATCTTCTTATTTTGCAGGTATTAGGAAGATTTAAAGTAGACATCATAATTTGTTTTTGAACATTGGAGAACTCCGTTTGAAATAGAATTGTGTACACATGATAAACATGCAATTTCTAAAAGGTATAATTTACTGAAATTGGAAACAGAAGAACAAATAAAAGAATTTACAGGTAGTCCTTCACTTATGAGTGTTCATTTAATGACAGTTTGAAGTTATGATGGCCTCAGACCAGTTTAAAAAACACTAATCTAGCAGAACTTGCATTGACCATAACCTCATTCAGGGTTTGCTCAAAACAATGTTCATCAAGTGAGTGTTTCACGTGAATCCTGTCTCCCACCAATGTCATAAAAATTGACATTTATCATCCTTTTTCCTCAAGAGCTGAAGGCAATGTCCATAGCGTCCTCTTCTCCCATTTTTCATTACCACCATGACAACTCTGAGAAGTAGGCTGGGCTTAGAAAGTAGGAGTTGCCCAAAGTCACCCAATGAACTTCCATAGCTGAGGGTGGGTTTGAATTTGGGTCTTAATTTCACGTCATGCAGTCAGCACAGCTGTCCATCAGGAGAAAAGCTAAAGACCTATTTCCGTTTCCAAGACCTTCACATGAACCAGGACCATATAATATAGCTGAACACATGATATTGATGTCAGTGCAGGGGGGGCTGGAACCTTAATTGGTCATGTGCCAAGTATGTTATATCTGGAGTAACATACAGGAAGGGTTGTGGTGATACATCAGTGTCTTTCCTCCATAAGAATCCAAGCAGCTCACAGATCTCAGAAGGGACCTTATCACCTACTTCTTACTTGGCTTCTCATCTGCCCCAAGACGGTTTTTTGCTCTTTATATTGGAATTTGTTAACTTCAGCTATAGATGGGATATTGACTGTGCTTTTGTTTATTGTCTGTACTCTTTGTTGTTTTTTAGACTTACAGTATGCTATTTACTCTGTCCCTTGCCCTATTTTGTGAATCCCAGAATAGGACCTGGGCTGGAGAAGACAGAATGGAAACTTTCTTTTTCTGAACTTCAAGTAATGTATGTTAGAACCTACATTTTGGTGGAGTGGCGGGGGACGCAATTATTTCTCTCCTACGTGATCTCCTTGAAAAGAGCAATATTTTTCAGTACTATAAACCTAAAGCTTAAATTTTCTGGATTCTGGTCTATTTCAGCCAATAAATATGCCAAGCCTTTTAAAATGGTGTGGGGGAGGTGGGGTAGTAGAGAGGGAAGAATGATATAGTATACACTGAGGATGTTAATTGCACCGTGTATCACACTGCTAAAAGAGCAATGGCTGCCTCAGCAGAGGGATAGAAATGTCAATATTAGTTTTCTTTCCTTCGGTCAGCAGGAGATCCTGGCAAGTCTGCTGGAAGTAAGGCACATTCACCCATCAAAGAAGAATAGATGGTTCCGTTCTTGTCTGCTTCTGATTCTCTGGTGCCAAGATAACTAATGCTTAGAATACATGCTTGGCTAAGCTCTCTAAGGAAAGGGCAAATGTGATTGCGGTAAAGAGCTTAACGGAGATCTTGTGAAAACAATTTCTGTAAAAATGGTGGTTTATAAAAACTGCTCTTATTATAGTTTATGAAAGAAGAACTAATTAAAGTAATTCTGTAATCTGGGGGAGGCACAAAACATGGATTATTTTAACAAGAGTATTATTGTTGTTCTTAACTATTTATATTCACCATACAAATAAAATCTTCTATTATTCATTTATTATTTTCCTAATATGCAATGGTGTTGGTTATTCAGTTTCAGGCCAGTTAACCTAAGGGATACAATCCAGGATTCTTCATAACAACAGATTTTTCCTCCCTTCACATTTCTACACGACAGCGATCAATATCTACCATTGCTATGCAGAGCCTCTTGCTTTAAAATAGTTTAACCCAAAACACAAAATATCAGGTCAAACAAGTTTTGTCAGAAATTGAGGCTTTAAATTATTCAGCATGTCTGCATGTCCATTATTCTCCTGAGACACCTTTTAACAATTTGTCTTTAAAATCATACTAGCTCCATCTCTTAAAACTAACAGAAGATTGATTTTCCTAGAAATATTCTGTCAGAACTGCAAAACATTTGTGGTTTGAGGTCGTCCCCTTTCCACCATCTTGTATTGTGCTTCTATACACGGAGAGTCTGTTACTTGTAGAAATTCCATGGCATCAGAAACTAAGGAGGCTCGGCTGCTGACACATAGCTGGGCACGTGGAAGAGAAAAGGCTTTTGCTGACAAAGTGGCTTATGAAATTGACCTGAGTCTTTAAAATGATGGGCTGGCATGGGTCTATGACAGCTTGCCATGGCCAACTCACCACAGTCAACTTGATATGGCCAACTTAGCACAGAATAAGAGTTACACTAATATTGAAGAAATAGTTGAATAGAATAGTTAAAGAAAGGGTGTCAAAGGAGGGACAAAATAATATTTGAATGACAAAAATTAATTTTTAAAAATATTTTAAATAATTAAATTGAATTGTTGAATTGTCCTACAGTGAGTGGGCCCATGGCAAGTTGGCCACAGTGAGTTAACTGTGGCAAGTAGGCCATGGTGAATTGGCTACAGTGAGTTGTCCCATTGCAGTCTGGCACTTGGGGTGGAGGCTTAAAGAATGAATGGTGGACATTTTGTTGTGAACAGTTCTGGCCTGTACCTCTTCAGATTCACAATATTCAGTTCAAAAGACATATCAGAAAATACTTCAAAAAAAGGGGGGTACTTCAAAGTAATAGTTTGGAGAAAAATCAGTTTAAAATACGTATTCTAAGCAAGCCTCAGAATATTTTCAGACTCATAAGAAAGCAGGATAGGATGGGCATTTGTGTTATCGTATCTAGACTGAAAAGAGTCTGATTCATTCATCACTGTTTCAAACAGACAAAGAGGAGGTGAGAGGTCTGAGAATTGGTTGCCTGGTTACCAATAGGATATATTAACAAATAAGATCCAGTGGATGGCCAGCTCCAAGAGCCAGAGAGTAGGATCTTCAAGTAATTCTCATCAGGACCACAATTATTTGGCTAATTCAGCTTATTTCTAAAAATGTTTGCTCTTTTTTTTCTAATTACTGCCAAGACACTAACTTTGACAGCACAATGTCATATTAAACAAAACAACCCCCCCCCCAAATATGCATCATGATATTATGGAAAACAATTCGGAAAGCTTTCAGCACTTGCCTTCATTAAAGGTTTCCTAGCTATAGTGAGAAACTACACTTTCATAACATGAAAGTAACCTCGATCTAATTCTCTGGATTGGATGTGAATTCAATTTGAATGCCTAATGTGTGTCTCTAGTTTCCAGGCCTTCCATCAGGCAACATGGAGTAAACAGTGCAGAATATAAATTTAATTTGCCCCTTTGGGGCAATAACCTAATTTGCTGTAAAATATCACAAGCTGTTAATGACACAAAAATAAAGGTCACATTGGGAATTTCAGGGCTATCACCGAAGAGCAAAGTCCTGTTGTGGCCCACCAGCTGCCAGCAGAGCTGGCGCCAGACTTGGACAATGAGGAGGTTGGGGAAGAACTTGGGCCAGTTCTAATTCCATGTGGCGACACCATCTTCCAAATTCAACCCAGCAGGATAGGAAGGAACCTTAAGAATTCAGGATTAAAACAATCATCCGCATGTTTGGATCACACTAAAAACAAGCAGTGGTAATAATATTTCATTTGTTTTCAAGTTTACCTCTAAGACGATACAGCTTGCATTAACTTACAGCTGGAAGTCACAATCCGTATTATTAGATTTCAGAATAGGCAAAAAGATTGACCAGAAATGTCAATATAAAGATATGAAATATTAGGAATAGATGTGGAGGCAGGTGGAAAAGAAATATAAAAGTGAGTAGATATTATCAAAAGATAGAAGACAAGTTCACTGGTACCTTATCTCATAAATCACAACACAGCCAAGCTGGCATGGATTTTTACAAGTATTTCAAATAACGTGAAGAGATTTTACCTCAATAAACAGATGGAGGCAAGGATTTCCTCATATAATGTCCAACTTTCTGTAGTTACTGTGGACTAACATTAAAGATACTTTACTGAAATCTGCACAGTTTCTGTTTCCTTGATCTTGCCTAGTTGTGTTGGGCTTGATAAAAGGACACTTTGCTCTGTTTTTGGGCCATAACAATTAATTTGTCTTAAGAGGATTATATATTTGTTTAACTGTATAAAATAAAAATATGAGGACAACACTTTAATGTATTCTAAATAGTATCATTATTACCCATAGATTTTAGGTTTGATATATATAAAAGAGGGCAGCTATTTAGAGCCTTTCCTCCAGTTACACTAAAGATGTAATGCTATGTTAGAGAAAGCATAATACCAGAAGGACAAGGCAGAGTGCCTGTCACTTAGTTTGCACTTCAGTTGCCTCACCAACTTTCCCATGGATATCTTTCTTGAATAGCTGGTACATATTAACTACAACATAGTTTCATTGTGTTGTCTTGCATTTTTCCATACATGCTTGCTGACTGTTTAATTTCTAAAGTGTTTAGACTCTTTGATCAAAGCTTGGCAAATAAATGCTAGAATTCAACTTTTGGGTTTTTTTTCTTTTAGCAAGCATTATTTTTTAAGAAAAAATGGTTGGGAAAAACAAATAGATAGCCTAAGAAGATTAAACAGGTAATGCTGCAAAAGGAAAAGCAGACAGGGATAAATAGCCACACAGGAGTAGCTTGAGGAGATGGGCAGAATAGAAGGAAGTGACTGCTATCTGGGGCCATACTCCACCCTCAAGGAGAGTAATTCCAGATGCTGAATAGCAGTGAAGTCTGTGATAACATCCACAGTATTCATTGTCTTTATGTGGCAGCTAAATTGCATAATTAAATATAGCTATTGTTATTAAATGCTTTGGGGTTTTCCAAAGCAAATCTCCTACATGAGATTTGCCTTCTTAGAAAGTTACTATTACCTGTCTTTCAACTAAGACAGCCTAAAGGCAGGAAATGATACTGGTCTATCAAGAACTGTATTGTTACTAATCTAGCTTTTAGGTAGCAAGAGCCTTGCCCTTCTCCATACTATGAGATAGGCTGGAAAAGTTCATTAGATAGGCACTCCTCTAATAATGTAGAGTAATGAGGTACAACCTTTCTTATTATAGTCTGCTTTGGGAAATATAACCTCCCATTTGTTCTAACTGCCTTTGAAGTTACTGACTGATGAGCTGCTTCTTGATTTTAATGTGAGTTGTTGATTTCATTTTTGCAATTGGACTTAATTTCTGCATTATTGCTGTTGTTATCCCTAAACTGCTTCATAAATTTTGAAAAACACAATACAAATACAATAAAATCTGCAGTGAGAATTGCATGAATTCCCTGTATGGAATACATCTACACAAAAACTTATTTTAGTCATCCCTGGACACAGCTGAAGAATAATCAAATGCAAAAATTATGCCAGTGATAATCTGTGTAATGGTTAAAAATATATTAAATATTAAATGGTAATATTTTACTTTTTTCCTCACCATCTCTTATAGGTCCATATGCAACCATTCCTGTTTTATTATCTTGGTTTTTGTTTTTTGTTTTTGTTTGGCAATGGAAAGAATTTCAGGCAAAGAATGAGATACCAAGAAAATCACTTTTCATGGAGTAGTAGCCATAGACCAGAGGACAGAGGCGAAAATTCATAGTGACCGATGTCTCCAGAAGGAAACGTTCCCTCACAGCCCATCTATCTTGCAGGCACTTCTGTCAATACCCCAATTGCCCTGGTTCCTTGTGCACCAGTCATGCCCCCCTACTTCTTACACAAGCCCTCTGCTTCACCTATACCTTCTGCTGGATACTTAATTACAGGCACCTTGTGTATTGAGTGCCAGGCAGAAATCTATTCATCAAGCGCCTCCTGCTGTCAGACCAAGTTATGAGCAGGAAGTGGAAGATCTATGGATTTAATTAACTCTGGCACTATCCATCCTTGCTTACAAGACAGCTGTTCATAATTCAGTATAGGAAGCATCATCTGATGGACATTTGCTGGAATGGGCGGGGCGGGCTTTGATGCTATCCTCTTCTCTTTTTGTCCAGGGACCAAAGAAGCACCTAGAAGCTTCTGATGCTCCTAGAAAGTATTTTATTTATATATACTGCTCCCCGAGAGACATTACACATACACACTTTTCCTTTTATGCGAAGCATCAACGTTTCATGTTGTTTTACAGTGCCTTTTTTATTTGTGAAAGGCAGTAACTAAATGCCTTTCATAGCTCAAATGCTTGATTCATCTGGTATTATTTTATGGAGCGTACTCACAGCTTCATAAGCATTCATAGACAAGAGACCAGCAGTGATTCTAGACATCTGAGTTGACACAGCTTAATGTGAATTAGACGCAGCTAAAGAGTCTTAGACACATAACACGGCATGGTTAGATATTAGTCCCCACTGCATATTAGAAAGATGTTATTAAAACAGTTGATTGCCCTCAATCAACATGAAGGTGCAGTTCCTTATCATACTTACTGTGGTTTAATTCCAGCACTTTTCTTCTACCCTTCCTGCAGTTTGACAAATATGTGCCTTGGGCTTCTCAGCTTCTGACCTCAGAAACCCTCAATTTAATCCCCACACAGGGAGCAGCGGTCCAACTATTTTGTACTGGGTTCAGACGATACTATCAGAGGTATCAAAAGCAACTGAAGACTGATTGAACGCAAGGTTAATTAAATACGTTTAGATAATGTATACCCTTCAAATTAATATTTCGCCTTTGCCTTACAAAAGGAAAAGTGAAATAGTTTTCCATCAGATTTTTGTTTATACAGTTGTAAGTGTCCATAAGGGAGTTAGTCCCACTTTTTCCCTTTCTAGAATGAATTTGTAGAAGGGCTTTTCAAAGTTGCAGTTTTAGAAGGCTGACTGGAAAAAGGGCTATAGTGCAAGCTGATAGCTCAGGAGTGAAGGGAAGCCAACCACTCAACACATTATTAATAAAAGAGCTGATAAAAGTTTTGAGAAAAATGACTATGAAAGAAAAAGTTCAGAAAAAAATTATTCAATTAATTTATCTAGAAGATTTCTATTCCACCTTGAGGCCTCTCTTGCAATTGATATATTCCATAAAGAGCAGTATTATGAAATAGTAATAAAAACACAGCGGTTACACAATTAAAATGATAAAAGAGCAGAGAAAAATAAACTAACAAAATCAAGCAATAACACAAACCGCAAACAACAAAATTAATCAAACTGACTAGCAGTTTCAGAAAGTAACAAAATATAATGTAATTTGGGGGGGAAAATCACAATATTTAATCAACAAAGCTTGAGCACATAGGACAGGCTTTACGTGATGCATAAAAATAATAAATCCAATAAAGTTGAAAGATGGTCCTTAGACTGCTAAACAAAGTTCAGAATTTTTATGCCTTTTTCTCTATTGTCTGATGGAAAATCTAGAGGCAAAGCTGCCCCTCTGCCTAAGAAAAGGGATCCTTATTTGTGTTTCTCTGGGATTTCGTCTATCCTGTGCTGATCAACATTTCTTAACATTAATTATATTGAAAAGATGATACTCTCACCTATCACAATGATGCCATATGCCACAAAATTGGCATACAAGGGTTCAATACAAGAAAAAAAAATCAGAATACAAGGTCTTTTTGGCAGTACATACAGATGGCCCTCACTTTTTTTTGCATACTCTCCTTATTAACCATAAACACTGCAATCCTATATTAGTACGCAGGGGGAATTGGTTTTCTAGGGCTTCAGAGAATCTTTACCTGTATAGAGTGAGATGTAAGGGGAATCAATGACTTCAAACTTGAAGCTGGGAAGGAAAATTCGCCACTGAAAGAAACAGGAGAAGTTCTTCAATTTGCATGCATTTATATTCATAAGTAATATAGTTTACCGCTGAAACTACAGATTATATCACATAAGTATAATACATAAAAATATAATGCAAACAATGATCAGATATGGATAAAATTGATTAGATATGAATACAATTGTACCAAATGTAGATATTATCCAAACTGACAACATTAATGTAATTAAGAATCAGCAATTCTAAATCTGCAACTTTCCCAGGGATCCAGCACTGGTTTACATTTCTTTCAACCCAACAACAAAATAAGATCGACTAAAAGGTAAAGGTAAAGGTTTCCCTCGCACATACAGTATGTGCTAGTTGTTGCCGACTCTAGGGGGCAGTGTTCATCTTCGTTTCAAAGCTGAAGAGCCAGCACTGTCCAAAGATGTCTCTGTGGTCATGTGGCCGGCATGACTAAACTCCAAAGGAGCAGGGAACACTGTTACCTTCCCACCAAAGGTGGTCCCTATTTTTCTACTTGCATTTTTATGTGCTTTCGAACTGCTAGGTTGGCAGAAGGTGGGACAAGTAATGGGAGCTCACCCCATTACACGGCACTAGGGATTCAAACCGCTGAACTGCCGGCCTTTTGATCGACAAGCTCAGCATCTTAGCCACTGAGCCACCGCAAAGATCAACTACTTAGTAACTAATGTAAGGGAACACACGCAAATGTATACATTCCATTTCAGAACCCATGAATGTTTCAATCATCTGATTGAATGTTTGTCTTCATGGTACTATATTATGAAAGGGACAGCAGATAATATAATGGCTGCAATTCTTCACTAAAAACAAGCGCAAATCCTATTTCACAGGAACTTTATGGAATTTTCCTTCAAGATGCATTGAGGGTATAATTCGAAAACAAAATGTCTTCCTTAATAAAAGACTGATAAATTTGATTAAATACTGTGTCTAGAATCTATTTTGTTTACATTGAGAAGACCAAACTTGAGCGTTGGCATAAATTTATATCTCCAGAGCCAAACATGGATCTTCTTCCTAACCCCAAATTTAAGGGGGTTTTTTTAAAGAGAGAAATGGTCCAGGCATTGTAGGAAAAGGCAAGATTATTCTCTTGGGTGGTGTCTCAGTGCTTTTTGACTTGCAGTCAAATCCTTTATCCTTCTGTTGAATGTGTTATTATTCCCTTCAAAGAATGTAAGCTAAGTGTTTCTATAAATGTACTAAAAAATTAAGTGTTTCCCATCTTCTGCCTGTCGTACGAACTCATCTTTTGTATTTCAAAATGCAAATATTACATACAGTATTCTAAATAGAAATGTGAATATTAATATTGGGAAGCGGGTAGGACAGCCGCCTACAATTTTATGGTTTCAATATTATTCATTCCTTTTTTGAAAGAAAGCAAATGACAAACAATCGCAAAACTGCTCTGGATATGGAAAATGGTTTCAGAATAACACTGCCTTTAGGGTAAGGGCAGCGTCATTTCAACAAAATTTCATCTCCCTCTAGGGAATACCTTAAAATAATATGTGTCCGAGAATCCTCTAAATAGAGTTCATACGTGAGAAATAGAACCTGGATTATTCAGAGAACTGGAATTGAAGGTTACTGATAATATTCCTAGAGCTGGGCAGAGAGTTATTGTCCTGTTTGTGATGCTTCCATTTAAAATATCTGAATACAAAGCAGCTCCAGTTACTCTGAGTTCCCCCTTAAAAAAATCTATTTCCCTTTCCTGCTCTTATAGGTTCAATATTTCGTGTTGCTATGTTTAATCCTGGGAGGACACCTTGAGAATAATTGACAAGCATTTGGAAAAGTATCAAAAGCATTAATGTGCCTGAGTTTATCTGCTTGTTTTATATACTTGCTTTTAGATAGGGCATATGCTGTTCATTCGTCAAATTGAACATTGACCCAGGCAAGTCACCTCACAATAGTTTTACAGGCCCAGGTGCTTTCAGCTCTTGGAGCAGCCAAAGGATGGTATATATGATGTTACACCAAAGATAATCCCATGGAGCATCTTCCCCATTGCCTGTTCTCTGGGTATTACACCTCCCAGGATGATCCAAAATCCTTTGAGAAAGACTTCACAGTAGGTACAGGCAATCCCTGGGAGGGAAGAGCGTTTACACTGAGTGCCTATTCTTCTTTTTAATTTAGAAATGGAGCCTCTTTTTAAAAAGGCTAATATTTCACCTTCAGCAGCCTGCAGTGCAGTGAAGCCTTATACAAAAGGAATACAGCTCGACTAAGAGGCAAGAAAATGAGCCTGGTTTTTTTTGAGACATTTTATCTTGCGAATAAAAGTGTTTAAGAAATTAGCAGCTAGGAATTCTTTCTCACTCTCTCCATTTCCCCCAGAGAAGACTGCAATTAATTTGAAAGGGGAAAAAAACCCCTTCCCGATCTCCATTACAAGCATGAGAAGATGGGACTTACTTAACTCTTTCTCCCTTATCCTTTGTTTTACTATAGACCCAATTAAGGGAGTTAAGGGAAAAAATACTTCCTTATGCTTGTCTTATCTGATAAACATTGATCAGATAAACATGGACAGGTTGTTTTTCAACTCATACCTCTGATAGCCTTCATTAATGAAAGTCCGGTTAATATTCTGCCAGAAATGCTTTGGGGGCTAGGGCAGTTTTGTAGGATATAAATATGTATTCAATGACAATGTTTTGAGTCAATAAACAAAAAGATGGAAGTCAGAGTTATTGCTACTTTTTTTAAAAGCTATTTGATTTTCTTAATGGATTGTTGTACCTGATGGGGAAAATAATCCGTAGCGATTTACTTACACCCACTTCCACATGATCTGATCCACGGTCATCTTGCTTATGGAGGAGCTCGAAGAAGTAGCGTCTGGAGGAAAGGACACTAGGTGGGAAGAGAAAAAAAGGAAAAGAGGTTATATCTGCAGCTTTACAGCACCTGAAGGAATTCTCTTTAGTAGCACAGACTAGAGACCGAAGAGGTGGGGGAAAGAATTTATGAAGCTGATATAATAATAGCAATAGCACTTAGACTTATATACCACCTTACAGCCCTCTCTTAGCGGTTTACAGAGTCAGCATATGGCCCCCCAACAATTTGGATCCTCATTTGACCCACCTTGGAAGGATGGAAGGCTGAGTCAACCATGACCCTGGTGAGATTTGAACTGCCAAAAATTCCAGACAGCCGGCAGTCAGCAGAAGTAGCCTGCAGTACTGCACTCTAACCACTGCACCACCATGCTCATAAGTTGCCATTGATCGTGTTTCACACGGACTGTCCAACAAGAGGCCTTGTGTGTTCCCGGGAATAGAGAAAAGCTGCAGAATAGGGGTCCTATTTGCTATACACTTTGGTCTCTGTTTACACAGAGGTATTGAACAGACAGTATCATCACAGGAATAATGAATAATATCACAACTCCCTACAGGCTAATAGGAAAGAGCTCAAAGGATCATTGCCCTTTTCTTAAATGTAAAGTACATCCATGTTTTCTATTTTCAGAGAAAAATGCTGCTATTCATCATCTTGCATAAGCTTGCCATAACTATTTGTATTTTCATGGGCTTAGGAATAGTGGATGTAACAAAAGATAAAAGGGAGAGGTAGTAATACAAGGATTAAGTGTATCAACTGGGATCTAAATGACAATGGTTTTATCTCAGCCCTAAACTTAGCAAATGTCCTTGTGAAAAGCTTTGGTTTCCAGCCTCAGTGGTTTTTTTAATCCTTATAATTTAAGTTATAAGGCCTGCCTGGAAGGATTATTGTAGAAATATTGGGAATGCTTGAAATGGGCAGAATAAATGTTAAAGATTGAATAGCAATATTTGCTCACATGCCTGCTAACATGTGCAGAAGCATATAACCTGTAAAAATTGCTGAGGCATCCTAATACTGGAGATTGAGTGAACTAAAATAAATGTTTACCTCCCTACCACATATTCGAATATATTATCATGAAATCTAACATAATCTTTTACTAATGTTGTTATCGTATTTCCCTGAAAATAAGACCAGGTTTTATATTGTTATTATTTTGGGGCCAAAAGACCCATTAGGTCTTATTTTTGGAGGATGTCTTATTTTGTGGCCACCTGCCCACTACCTCCCATCATCGGCTTGCCCACAGCTGCAATGGCTTACAGGGCTTCCTAGGGCAAAGGCACTCTTCGCTCAGACAGTAGGGAAGGAGGAGATGTAGGGCCAAGGAAAAGAATGGGGCCTTGACTTAAACCCTTTACTTAGTCATTAATCATATATATTCAACACTTAGCTGCCCAATGTCACCTTGAGGTAACAAACCAACAAACCAACAAATAATAAAATGCAATCATGACAACTTTGAACGTGTCTTCTGTTTTTGCTTGTGCAAATAAAATTGGACTTCATTCATTCAGAAGTGAAGTTTTTATCCAAACCCTGTATGTATTTCCAAATCACATATGCATAACTTTGACCATAGCTTTTAAATTTCAGATACAATGCAGTACTGAAGGTTCTATGGAAAAACTTCAAGCATTCAGAAAGCTATATTTGTTACGAAGGAGATGAAGTATTGAAGGAATAAAAAGAAGGATTAGAACAAAGGCAAAGAGGATGCTGTCAGTAATTCCAGCTATAATAGATGACCGCCCCCAGCTGACACAGGGGAGATAGATGAGCTGCAGCTACAGCAGAGATCCTGCCATGGTATCACTGCTGCCTGTCAGTTCTGATTGGTGAAAGCAGAAGACTCCTAAAATCCTCCTTGCTGGCTTGGTGCACTGCATGTTGCTGCTGCTGCCATGGAAACCATATCCATCTTCCATCCAGGGAGCCAAAAGACTGCTTTGAACTAGCTAAGAAACTCAATCAATGCAGTGTGTTATTCATTTTAATAACAATACAAACTCTCCAGAGTTGAATAAAGTTTGATAATTTTGTAAATTAGGGATTCTTAAGCCCTGGGAAGAAAACAAGAAGACTCTACATGGAAAAACAAGGCCCAGCCTACCAAAACATAAGATGGAGAGTTACTAACTTTAGCTGAGGCTTGCTGACTCAGCTGTGGCACTATCTTTGCAGAAATGACGGACATTTTTCTAATAGCAACAATATCGGACTACCCAGAACTTGCTAAGAACAGGGGCATTATGGATAGTTTACTTCAAAGACCATAGGAAACCATGATATAATTGACTTCAAAGAGCTGCTCAAATGAAACTTTAGTGGCCTAAGGAAAGTAAATAAGGGTACCCCAAAACTCTGGTCTTGAAAAAATAAATGGGAAGGAATTGATCAACCACTAGTTTATACAGATGCTTAAATAAATTTAAAGTTCCTTTTCCTTCTCAGACCAATTCTACAAAAGGGCCTAATGAATCTTCTTTGAAAAACAGATTTCCAGTTGAGACTTTAACTCTCTTCTGATATTTTTGTTTTCTAGTCCCTTTATTTCACTTCCATAGTGATTCATTAGTTTTTAATTAATTTTCTACTTCTCCAAAAGGAATACGAGCCCCCTTTCCAAATAATTATCTAAGAAGAAGGGGGATCGTCTTATGTTCACTGAATGGAGGCAGATAACTTTTGACAAGGAGATTCATTAAGAGTGAGAACTCTAGAAAAACATTTAGGGTCCATGGATGAATTGTCTTCTCTATGGATGCGCTCCAATTGTCTATAATTCTTCGTCATTGTTAAATCATACATTCAGGGCCATGTTTATTTTACAAATACAGTGCATTATACTGCTTTTTGACTGAAAAGCTCTATAGAAAACCTTTTTTAAAATTTTGGTTAAGCTCTGTTTTTTTTTTCTTTTAAACTGCCCTAAATAGCCTGTCTCTGTTGCCAGGTTATCCTTGGATTTTCTGTTTACATCAAGCTTAGATTCTTTGTTCTTATCCTTTTTCCTTTACATGATCACAGGGCTATTCAAGGAAGAAGTAGGTACAAAGGCTTTCCTTTTCAAAGAGCCCCATGCTGTGGTAAGCATGTTGGGCATTAAACATTAAGAAAAAAAGAAGAACAGAGAGACTTCTGGGTCTTTTCATAAAGTTTAGAAAGTAAATCTTCATCTGCCCTTGGTCTAAGGTGAAGAATTTTCATTCAGATTTTTATTAAAAATTGGAATGACCTCCATCGAATTGCATCCCTCAATGTGGGCAATGACACTATATTTACCTCTCCTGGTTCATTAATACCCAGCTACGATTTTTAGATAGAAGCTCAGAAGGGCCATAAAATATAACAGATCTAACAGATATAGCATATGCTATCATCTAAGAAGGAGATGGATCCAGGAGATGAATTCAGGATTTAAATGTTGGAGATTGTACCATTTCTTCACACCTATGAACCTTATGATCACTTGAACATAAAAGGCGTGGTAGATAAAAGATACAAAGTTACCTCTTTTCTGGCCCATTTAATTAAATAAATGTATTTGTGAGACTAGGAAACTGTGATGCAGTTTAAATTTCAGTGCGAATTTGCTTCCCTATGTACATCTTAATACATTTAACTCTTGAAAGATTGGTGTTAGCATTCACCGATAGCTGCATTAAGCCTAATCTTGGCATCCAAAGAAAATATGGTATGAGCACTTTTCCTTTTGAATAGGATTTGTTACTACACACAATGACTTATATAGTACTCTACACAGGTTCAGTAGTACATCCTCTAACAAGGATGTTCCTGACAAATTCAAATCCCTAACATAAACTGTACACCTGTTTGAGTGCAAGAACACAATGTTTAGAACCTGTATATGAGCTATGGTGGTGCAGTGGTTAGAGTGCAGTACTGCAGACTGCTTCTGCTGACTGCTGGCTGCCTGCAATTTGGCAGTTCAAATCTCACCAGGATCAAGGTTGACTCAGCCTTCCATCCTTCTGAGGTGGGTAAAATGAGGACCCAGATTATTGGGGACAATATGCCGAATCTGTAAATTGCTTAGAGAGGGCTGTAAAGCTCTGTGAAGCAGTATATAAGTCTACGTGCTATTGCTATTTTTTTTTCTTGGAAAGGGATGCAGTTCTTACCAAGTTTGAAAGCATGTCTGTGCATTTTAACCGATAAGCAATTTAGTATATTTTAGATGATGTATAATGCTGATTAAGATTACCAAAAAAAAAAAAAAAGCAAAAAAGTCATGGAATTACAAAATGGAAGGACTGAAAGGGATCTTAGATACGATCAAGTCCAGCTCCCTATTTAATACAGGACTCCATTAGTGAAGCATCCCTGAAAGATAACCATCCGGCACCCACTTAAACATCTCCAGTAGAGGAGAGTTCATCCCTCTTTGAGACTCTCTGAGTTTGAAAAGCTCTTATACAAACATCTACCTCCCTGTAATTTAAAACCATTGCTTATCTTCTGGATCAAAAAATTGTTCAAACTAAAGGAGAGTTTAGTTTTCTTTACAAAAATATAGTATTTGGGCCAAAATGAAAAAGAAAAGAAAAGAAAAGAAAAGAAAAGAAAAGAAAGAAAGAAAGAAAGAAAGAAAGAAAGAAAGAAAGAAAGAA
>JAOYMU010000001.1:62575821-62589639 GCA_025802295.1 Psammodynastes pulverulentus | reverse complement strand
AAAAATTAAAAATCTTTTTTTAAAAGCTCCCCCACCCTTCTGCACATGCGTGCTCCTCCCCCCTCCCCTGGTCAGTGGTGTCCCGCTTTACCAGCTTTGGTAAAGCTTAAATCTGGTCACCTTAATACCGATATTAATATTAATACCGCCATTCAGAAACCCAAGAATTAATGGGAATGGTGATTTTTTTAATGAGAGATATTAGAGAAATATTTGCTTATTTCACACTACACAGTTCAGCATACATACACAGAGCCAAGGAATTAATGTGACTCTTAAAACATAACTGATTTGATTTCTGTTTATGAAGAAAAACTGAATTCAGAAGGATGGTGAAGGTGATGAGAATTCTGAATGTGCGACAGATCATTTTTCTAGTACTTCCAAGACATGGAAGAAAATGAAATATATGAAAAAAACTAGAGTGAAAGTAGAATTACTGTAGAGACGGAAAGTTCAAGCCCTGAATGAAACAATATTAAAGACAGATTCATCTCCTCACAAGATGAATGGGAAATGAAGACGAGAAAAAAGAATGGAGAAGCTGCTTGGAGAAGTAAAAAGAATAAAGTACCAAAGATGCCTACGGGGTTACACTAATAGAAAATAGTTTTTTAAATGCTGGGTGGAGTAAGGAAGTGAAAGAGATTGGGGATAAATTTCCTAAAAGCTGCAAAACATGAAAGTGTGAGAAAGCTGGAGTATCATCTGCATAGCAAGAAAAAAACATGAGAAAGATGATTGCAAAGAATAAAATCAAAGATAACAAGGTAGCTAAGATCCAAGGAGGCCAATAAAAGAATAGTCTTGATTGGAAATAAAAAGCTGTTTTAAAAATATAAGAAGGGAGCTGTAAAAATGATTGGAGACAAAACTGAAGCGAGGGAATCTTGGAAGTCAGAGATTTGAACAGGAATGATACGAATGAAGGGGGAATCCAAATAAAAGCTATAAACATTAATAGAAAAAAATTGACTAAAAAAGAAGTCATAAATGATGTCAAAGTAATGGTGAATGATAAGGTGTAAAAAGGCATAACTAAGGAAATGTTAAAATGTGGGTGAAGCTTATTTACAGAGGGACTCTGCAGTGAAATCTATGTTGCCTTGGGTGGCTACATACATTTAATTAATTTTTTAAAATTCTGAGTAAACTTATGTTGAATTAAATAACAAAAATGCACTTTTCAAAAGGGGTTTTCGGTAATCCAGGTGACTCAATCTGAGAAGCCTGCCAGTAAGAGATACCTGAAATTCTTCCATCAGCTCCTTCATACTAGCCAAAGACTTGTACAGTAGACTAACAATATCACATAGCAATCTTGCCTCATATGCATAGTTCTGCAATTAGTGCTGTATACAGTAAAAGCTTCACACCTTTTTCTTTGACCAATGTTTGGTTTATTGACTCAAAGGCCTGAAAACAAAGAACGGCTGCCTGAGCAAGACCTCGTCTCCCGACAGGGCTATTCAGCAGACTCTTCTGAGAAGTTGGAGCACCCCTTGTCCTTATGATACCTAAATAATCTTTTTGTGAATGCATATCTAAGGTAAAATGCTGGCTTCTTGGTAATTTGAATTGGCTACAAATGCAGGATTCTTGTTTGCTTTTAACTGTGATCTTTGTCAGCCCCAAGCTTTGCTTCATTTATGTTGAGCACAATCATGCCAACTACTGTAGGGCCATCTAAAAGAACAGGAAAAGAGCCCACCACTCCAGCTGATAAAACTGGAATAGATAAAATCGAGAGGATTCTTAGAGCACTAGATGTCAGCTAGGCTGCAACCATCAGAGATGGATCTTAATTGTATATTGGCAGGAAACTGCTCTCCTGTGTAACACAAACCCCATTGCCAAAGAGAGCTTCCCATCACTCAAACTCACATTTACCACTCTTGAAGGGGAAAAGTACTCAATAAAATGCTTCTGGAATGAAGACACTGCAAACAGAGCCCTCACTCACTTTAAATGATCTATCCAGTCCATCTATTGATCTTGGCCTAAGATTTGGCACAAGAAAGGCAATTCTGGCCTTGAATGAACCAAATGCAATGCTACCATGCTGATCTGGATAAGTTGTATATGGCATTTTCCCTAAATGTGCACACAAAGGCAGCCGAGTCGCATAAACAAAGAGAAATAAACAAATCTTCAAATCCATCTGATATTAGCACAGATGTAACAGTATGTACATTTTTCAATTTAATATTTGTACTTCTTCCAAACAGGACACTGGGAATTCCTGAGGGTAACACTATATAAGAAACAATGCAAGTAATGCAATCATTACATATATAAAGAGAGACATACAAAGCATTAACAGTGGCAAGAGAGTAAAACATAGCTAGAAAAATCTATCAGGCAGATTTAAGACAAATATTAAGGGCAGCTCAAATAACCAGCCAGGAAAAAAAATGACACAAAAACAAACACAAGATTTCTCAGTTGATGTCTTTTACACCCACAGTAAAGGTGACACTTTTTATTTTTAGAGCTAAGGGAAGCATTCTTTGCCTCTGAATGCCGGTTGTAAAATGACACTAATGATATCTGCCACTAACAACTACATTCAATCTGTAGACTGACTCTGAAATACAGATTTCGTGCCCAAACCATCTGGCCTGAGTTTTCAACTTTTCTGTTTCTTCTGTGCTGCTGCTTTTTTAAAAAACAACAACATATTATCTGGCCTAATGAAAAGCTTGCACATTTTCATCCACTTTGGATTTTTCTAACAAAGAAAATAGTACAAGTGAAGTTGGTTGACCTTGAAAAAGCTAAGTTGAGTTGGACCTGTTTAGCACATGGATGGGAAACCAACAGGAAGAACCATCTGCAACAGGTACAAAATGGAATAAAGCTACTTTGTATATTCCTTCACTTTGCATGCATTTAGTAAGGGGCAGCGCTTCAATTCACAGATATCAAAAAGATAATGGCTTCCAAGCTGACACCAATGCAGAAGAAAACAATTGCAAACTATTCAGGTACTTCTGTTAAGAAAACAATACAGACCTTTCTATCAGAAATTTAGCTCAACTCAGCAGCAAGACTATTGTACGCACAAAAAGGGAAGGACACTTTGATTCCTACCATGGAAGAATGGTTGGAGAAGTTGATGGAGTTGGCTGAAATGGCAAAACTGACTACTTTGATTAAAGAAAAGAACATACCGTAAGTACTTTTGTTTCCACATGGAAATCGCTTCTGAACTTCATGCTTGACATGGAAAAGAATGAAACTCTGACTTTGGGTTTTACAGATTAGACTGATAGATCCTTATAGAAATGACTAGTTCATACTATTATGGAAAAGCAAAAAATTGTGATTTGATGTTAATGCCTTATTCTACTGTAACAGAGAGAGTCAGAAGTCAATGCTTCTTTTTCTTTTTTCTTCTTCCCTTTCCTCACTTCTCGTCCCCCTTTCCCCTCCCCCCTCACTGCTCTTCTATTTACTTTTGTATTCTGTATTTTATAACACTCTATAACTCAATTAAAAATGTTTTTAAAAAAGAAAAGAAATTTAGCTTAACTCAGGGTAGAGGGGTCCTTTTCATAAAGGCATTAACCACTTACATATTTAGTTTTTCTCCCCCCCCCATAGACCACAGAATGTGGTCAATTTAATAAAAATCCTGCAAATTAAAGAATATTTATGCAACCAAAGAGATTTTATATCATTTGAGTAAATCTCATTATGCCAACTGTATAAATCGATGCAAATGATACAATTTGCATCATTAGTGTAATGACCATATCATGCAAATTGAAGTATAATTTGGCTTGCTGCAGATAAAGTCCATAGACCCAGTTCTGGTAAATCAAGGTTTCACTATAAATTTAGTGTTAGTTTAATTTTACTAGAATTTCACTTTTTTCAATCTTACTTTTCTATTGTTGACGGTAGATGTTTAAGTTATTGGTACTTATATTATTCATTTGTAAGCCATCCAGTTTGTTGTTTATGTGAGTAAGATAGAACTCTCATAAATAAATTGATTAAATAAACACCCTTATTGCTTTGTGAAATAGTAAAAATTGGTCTGGTTCTATCTTCATAAAAGTTGAATGAAAGTTAACTAGATTGCATTTTAATGAATTAATTAAAATTTATTATGGCTGCCCAACACTAATGGATTCCAATATGTGTTATTTTTACTCCCTTACTAGAAATAATGGAGGACATTGGCCTGCTCCAAGATGATGTCTGGTTTCCCTTTGATTTCTGCTTCAGATGATCTTCTTCTGACTAAGATCATCACCATTAAACAAAGTAACTGAAGAAAAAAGGAAGAGATCAGAAAGACGAAGTCAATTAATGGTTATTATAGGACTAAATACTGGTATCTGCTGATTGCTGTTCTACCAATGGGATTCTGAGAATCTACTTCTTAGATATGCCTTAACCCAAGAATTTCTGCTACAGCCAAGCATCTTTGCAAGAGTACAATTTATTTATTAAATTGATATGCCACCCATTTCAGTGTCAAGTGACTCTGAGCAGGTTAAAAACATGATAAAACAAAGCATTAAAAAAATTAAGCAGTAAAATTTTAAACATTAAAAATTAACCAACCCCCCCCTTAAATAAAAAGGGACTGAAACATAAACTGAGTGGAGGGTGGATCTTCTCCTAATCACCTAACCAACTCCAGAATGAGCTGCCCTCATCGAGGCCCCAAACCAGTTGTCAGAACTGTTTTCAGGCCAAGACGGAGAGAGCAGATCTCACCTCAAAGGGCATGATGTTCCTGGAGAGAAGGCTCCTCTCTTGGACCCCACCAGCTGAATTCCTTGGCTGGCAGGGTCTGAAGCACGCCCCTTCTCTGGACCGAATGAGGCAGTCCAATCCCATTGAGGTGTGATGGTTCCTCAGGAAGCTTGGACCTATGCCAGAATACTCTCTGTTTTCCCGCCAAAATACAGGCTTTACAATGTACTAGCTAATGTTTTATACACTCTTTTCTCTGAACAGTGAAGCTATTATATGTTGAACATCTCAGCACAATGTGGAAGAAACGGCAAGGAACGCAACTGTCATTATTCACATGTTGCATTTTTCTTGGAGTTGGTTAGGTGATTAGGAGGACCAAAGAGAACAAAGGTAAATTTTGCCCTAGAAGCCCATTATTAACGTATATCCAAACAGAATTCAAGGTGGCAACTGTTAATCTAAAACCGGGGCTTACAAACACACCATACAGCAAAACACACCATACATCAAAAAACACTAGCACTTTGCAGAATGTATAGGTCAGCATAATAAACAAAAGTTAGAAACTGAAATTCATCATTATAGAGTGATGTTAGTTAGGAAGAAATGTTCCCCGATAAAACTAGGAAAACACACAACCTTTGCTGGTATGAACAGCTCTTTCCCTAACAGCCCATTCTGACTGGCTATTTATTCATGTATTTGATGCTGAAATATACATTTAGTGAGCTGCAGAAGGTATTTCAGAGTCCTAAGTGCCACCATTACATGTTTAGGCACCAGACTAGGCAGGACTGCGAATGGAGCATAAGAAATCTTCAGATATCCAGAATTTCAGCTGCCATGGCTCTCCCTTAAACTCTCTAGCTGTTTTCGAACAGAAATAACTATTTTCTTTATTTACATTAGCAAAAATAGTTCTAAAATAACTCCACCAGAATTGGGCTATGAATGGCGGGACTAAAGGTAACTGTGCTATACCTATTGTGGTGCTTATTCTGTAGCAGAAGTGGGGGACTATGGTCCCTTTATGACTTGTGGACTTCAACTCCCAGAATTCCTGAGCCAGCCAGCCTTTTATAAAAGGGCCATAGTTCCCCAGTTCTACCATTTCAGTTGCTCTCCCACCTTACCTTAGTAGGAAACTACAGGTAGTCCTTGACGTACAACCATTCCTTTACTGACCAAAGTTACAAAGGCACTGAAAAAGTGACCTATGGCTGATTTTTACACTTACAACCATCGCAGTATCCCCATAGTCACGCGATCAAAATTCGGACACTTGTGAACTGGCATGTATTTATGTCAGTTCCCGTGATTGTGTGATCACCATTTGTAACTTCTCCAGCTGGCTTCCAACAAGCAAAGTTAATGGGGGAAGCCAGATTCTCCATAATTCACTTAATAACTGCAATGATTCGCTTAACAACTTTGGCAAAAAAGGTCATAAAATGGGACAAAACTCACTTAACAAGTACCTTGCTTAGCAATGGAACTTTTAGGCTCAATTGTGTCCGTAAGTGGAGGACTACTTGTATGGTCAGGTTTAGTAATCATAGCCAAAAAGCAGGCTCTGAACACCACAAAAAGACTGATACTGTGTATATTTCCTCTCTTTGCAATATGTGGAGTAAAAAGACTTGCTGCCTTGCAGAGGTTTGAAAACTCAATTCCTTCCAATTCTAGCCAGCATGGCAGTGATAAAAGGCAGAGAGCTTAAGTCCAAAATCTCTGGAAGATACCAGATGGTGGCACATTGGAGAAAGGTCCAAGGCTTTACAGCTTGAGCCCAAGATTGCAGATGCCATGAACACACACCATTTTTCATCCAGTGCTTCGTTTCAACCAGACAATACAGAAGGAGAAGGGAGAAAAATCTCCTTTGTATTCATTAAATTAGGAATTTTAAGTCTGCTGCCAAGCTATTCCTGCACCTTAATGTCTCACTGTTCAAATCCAAGAGCGAATGTTTGCAGAGTCAGGACTGTGAAAAAGGAAGTAAAAGGTGGAACAATGTATTTGTTTATTCAATTTCTATAGCTGCCCATCTCAAGCAAGTGACTCTGGGCAGTGAACAATCACAAAACAATTAAAAACAGTTACAATACCGTACAAAATTAAACATATATGGCAGCCAAGAACAAAATTGAAATCATAGAAACCTTTGGGGTTCCAGGCTTGGGCACAAACCCTGGTCATCAGGGCCTTGTGAAAAGTCAACAGGGTAGGGGGTCATCCTCAACTTTGAGGGGAAAGAAGGGACTATGGCAAAGAAGGCACATTTCCTAGTGCCCGTCAGCCAACATTTCTTGATTGACAAGACCCAGCATATGATGGAAAGGCCCAAACAGGTTCCAATCCATGATCCCCTTAATCTTGTAGAGCTGGCAGTAGTTTGCTATAAAGCATTATTTTATTTATCACCTTTAGCATTATTCCCCATTTTAGTTTTCTGGTTGATCAAGCTAGCTGCAAGTACAAATCCACCACTGAAAGAAAATAAATTGAAAAACTGTTGAAGCACAGAGACAGACTGCAGGCCTCATTCCTGGGATTTGCTAACTACTTTTCACCAAATTCACAATTTTTTTTTTGAAAAAAGGATACCTTCCATAACTAACATCCCAACCCCAATTCTCACAAAGCAGCAGCACCTGACCCTATACTACCATTAGTATTCCAGAAGCAACGTGCTCTCTTCCAGTTTCCACAGCCCCAACCCATCTCCTAGGCAACAGGAGCAGAAATTTCATCCATGCAAAAAGCTGCATCACAGGAACAGGAAATTAAGTCTTCAAGTTCCTGTATATTGTTTCTAGCCATCATTGCGCCCCAACAAACCAATGTTCTTTTCCCCCCCTTTGGGATAATTGTGTTATCCTCACCTTCAAAACATGCTATGAATCTGTTAAAGATGGCATAAATGAAGGAAGTTACCAGCATTTTTAAAAGATGAAGAAAATCAAGAATTTTAAAAGATAAAGCGCACACATACACCTCTCCAACTCATCCACCCAACAGAAATACAGACTGATAGGATGAAGACAGAGATCTTGTATGTATCTGAATGTGCAACCTAAATGTTGGAGATGTGATTATCAGGATGCTACATATTTTCATATCTGGTGGATATGTAAAAAGGTTAAAGCGTTTTGGATAAAAGTTTGGTGGATTTTACAAAATATTCTCAAAAAGAGGTTAAATTTTACACCACAATTGTTTTTATTGGGTATAATTGAGGATTGTTCAGTTATAGAGACTAACCTGATTTTGAACTTGATAACAGCAGCCAGATTGTTGTTGGCTCAATATTGGAAGAAACAAGACTTACCTACAATTCAAGAATGGACTTTGAAAGTAACTAATCTAGCAGAGATGGCGAAGATATCGGCATTCTTGAAAGACCAATCAAATGAGAAATATTTAAGAGACTGGAGAAGATGGATAGAATATATTCAAAATAAGTATCAGAATAAGAATTTACAGATAGGGTTTGGATAAGTATATAGATAATTGTAGTGTTTGTATCTAACTGAATTGAGTAATTAGAGAGTTGAAGAGTTAAAAATGTTGAATGTATAATTATTTAAATTAGATTAGTAAAACGTTTGTTTGTAAAACTTTTTCAATTAAAAAAAAAAGAAAAGGTTCGTGCTTTTTGGCCCCAGGAGGTGGTATTCAGTTGTATTCTGGCTCTCAAACCCAATTCTCCCTTCTCAACAAAATGTACCTTAATAAAAAGACATTGATAACTCTCTTCTTCCTGAATGCATCTCGGCCTTTTTAAACATATTAAGCAATTATCACTGTTTTATTTGATAGCTATAAGTTTAATGAAATTCTCCCGGTGTTTGATTCTGAAGTCTAGAAATAGGAGAAAATTTCTCTCTCTACCTTTGATGATTTTATACTGTCCAGCCCAGTATGTCATTTTATATTTCTTTTTAAGAATTCCACCATGAATTCTGGCTGAAGCAAATTTGAGTACTACTGTACATTCACATTAAAACATTCACATAAAAGGTTGCAGAAACAGATAGATTTCCTTGGAAGCATCCGATAGCAAAGTGCTTAAAATGTTTAGGTAGAACAACTATGCATTTAGGTGTGCAAAACTCTTCATTTACTATTTTGTGAAAAAAAATATGCTAAGCAATAGCCCACTTAAACTTTTAAACTGTGTCAAGATATTTGGTTTTAATATTCTGCTTTTGCAGTTTCCTTTAGTATAAGATACTGTTTACAAAAACAAAAGAAAGTCTGTAAAAAAATTTAAGCCCAACTACTAACATTTTCAATTTCATGGTTTTCTTGTTTAGATTTTCAGTTACAGTTGTATTTCTTCTAGTTGATTAACAAAATTATAGCGGATATTTCTTATGGACTTTTCTTTTTATGTACTTTAAATATTTTAGGTAACATAGAATATAGCTGCCCAGCAACAAATGAATGTGAAATCACAAAGCGCAGACGCAAATCCTGTCAAGCTTGTCGTTTTATGAAGTGTCTAAAAGTTGGCATGCTGAAGGAAGGTAAGGCTGATAAAGCTCTTTTATAGAATTGTTCATAAACACTGTTAGACTTATAATTTAATCTGAGACACTCAATGTATTATTTTCAGGTTATAATTGTTTTTTAAAAATAAATATAATTGCTCCATAAAGATGGAGATAAATTTCTTCAGTTTAATTGCAAGCAAACTGTATTTTTTCTGATACATCAGCTGAACATTATAGTTCGATATTTGTACATTTTCAAATGCTGTTATCCAATAGAAATACCCACAAAATGAAAGTCTGAGGGAAAATGCTTCAAACAATGTACATAATGTTCTTAAAAACTCAGGCAGTTACAGTAGTCCTCAACCTATAACTGCTGAAGTTTATTGTCTCCCGGAGTCTACCCAAATTCATGTTCATTGTGTCAATGATACTATCTAACCATCTCATCCTCTGTCTCCTCCTTCTCCTTCAATCTTTTCCAATATACAGCCTGGTCATATTACTTTCCCTGTTTTGAACCAATCAATTGTACCGTGTCTAGTTCTAACTGTTGCTTCTTGACCCATATACAGGTTTCTCAGGAGACAGGTAAGGTGGTCTGGTACTCTCATCTCTTTAAGAACTTGCTACAGTACACAATCAAAGGCTTTAGAATACATAGTCAATGAAGCAGAAGTAGATGTATTTGTGGAACTCCCTTGCTTTCTCCATAATCCAATGAATACTGGCAATTTAATCTCTGGTTCCTCTGCCTCTTTGAAACCCAGCATGTTACAGCTATTAAGAATTCAATACACAATTCCTATAATTTTAAGACATATTTGGATTGTGCTTGCCCATCAAATAGAAAAATATTGAATAAGTAAACACTACTTTTTTGTATTCTTTGGGATAGTATGATATGATCTACACATCTCCCAAAGCAGTTGGTCAACCTGAAGTTTTGAAATCTAAAATTGTTTGTAATGTACCTATCTTCCTGCAGCAGCAGCCTTCAATCTTCTAGATTGGGACACATTTTTTTCGCAGACATGATTTTCATGATTTGCTTCTTTGTCATATATTAGAATGCCATTATTTCAGTTCATCTTCCATTGGATTGTAAGGTCCATCAATTCAATAGACCTTAATCTAGGAAAAAAAGCAAACTTTTGTATTGGTGAAAGCAAGAAAAAATGGGAGCTACAGATTTTAACTATTTGGTCATTTACAGGTTTATTTAGCAATGCCTTTGAATTGAATAGAATTTACTGCTGGATGTAGCTATAGAATAGAAATTTAGATAAAAAATAGAATACTGAGATTTAGGTTGTATTCCTCAAGAATACAATTTTATATGTTCATGTATGCCTGGTTCAGGCAAATATGATGCAATTACATATAGTGTCACAAATTTCCAGTCTTATTCAGAGAAATCCATATTGAGATACCCCAAAAGGCCATGATGTAGGTTAAGCATCTATATAAAATGCAGTTTGCATTGAAAATAGGTTTGATTTTTCCATTCAGAAACTGAAGTTCACATTTTGTTTTCTTCAGAAACCAGTTTCCCTATGACCATTGTTCATAAGTCAGCGTGTAGAGTCATTCCTGAGTTGGGTGACCTTACAAATCTATATAATAAACAAACATGGACTAACCGAGCAATAGCAGAAAAATTAGGCCTATCACACCCTTTCAGACATACTCTTATTGGATTATACTTACTTAGAATAAACCTCATTTTGTGTATGGTTGCTTTGGCAGGCATGAAGGTCCTGTGAGCCAAATCCTACTGCCTTTAGTTTTATGCTGGATAAATTCCTTTCTAATTCACTGGGGACTCTACCTCATTAAGAGATACAGGATTTGGGATTTTTTTATTCGGATCTGGATAGGGCTTCATCCATATGGAAACCCTAATTTGTTTCATGTTACGAAACTATAATGCAAAAACCTTTAATGGAAGCTTAACATGAAATCAAATATGAACAAAGGTGTGCATAAGTGCATCAACATGCCTACCATCCCTGTCCTAATGTCCTTTTTATTTGTACTTGTTTATACTTACATGTTTATACGTTATATTCATACTCATACTTGTTTTTCTCATATATGCTTGACAAAATAAATAAATAAATAAAACAAAACATCCTGAAGTTGTTACTGCTAAATCTATTTGTCCAGCTGAAGGAAAAAGGCATTGTGCAGATTGAGTCATAGTGCCATTTTTTTCCTTCATGTAATAGGTTTTTGTTTTTTCCTATCATCTCAGTAACCAAGATTTGTGAAAGTGATCAACGTTGATCTTTTCCTCAAGCTATTTATGTTGCTATTCCTCTTTTGTTTTGTTTTGTAAATAGAAGGCTTTTTGTCCTCTACCTTCAAGATAAGTATTCTCGTAGAAAATTCACCCCCAAACTAGGGATTAGGGATCTCCCATCATCAAACAACAAAGCGACATTTCACAGTTGAAAACATAAGTGCAAAACTGTGCCTTTCTTTTTCCCCAGCATGGCTAATGACAGCTTCAAACAGCAATTTAAACTAGGGAAATATTGAAGGTTAAACACTCACTGTTTAATCTCTTTCTTCTTTGGAAAACAAAATGAAATTTAAAAATGAAGTTGCAATAAGATAACTGTGGCAAAAATTATCCCCTATGTTCCTTGAGAAAACTTTATTTCCCTTCTTTATGTAGGTTCTGGCACCTGACAGAGTATGCTTCTACAGATATCCATTTTTAGACTGATAAAGATTCCTAAAACAAATAATTCTTGTTTTATTTCATTTTAGGCTTGTTTGTGATGCAACTTTAAAGTGTGCTATCTCAGATATGTATAATCAGTTCCATATAGAGGGTTCAGCAGTTCTAAATGTCTAGTCTTGAGATGGCAGCATGAAATTTGAGGACATTTCTGCCCTAAAGAATATGTGGCATGTGCAGGAATTGACCTTTATTTGACTTATTTTGTTTGTTAAATGGTTGATTTCCAAATCTTACAATGAATTGTTTTTTTCCCCTCTTAACTGAGCTTCAGGGAGACAATTGTTTGATCCAATTTCCAGAGAAGTGGAAGAAACTCATTATAATATGAATCAATGTACAACTTAATTACTCAAAGAAATAGTTTTATATTTGGTAACTAATGAGTTGATGCTCATCAGCAATGCTAGAAATTCCTTCTAAAAGCTAGTTATTGAGAATATCTGTCCTATCATTAGAGATTTCTTAATTACCTTTTAAGTTTCACAGATTTGAACCAAACAACATATTAAGAGCCAGTTTCAGGGGCTAACAGGAGATGTCACCCTTAATCTTTACTCAGTCTTACTCAATGCTCAGTAAATTAAATGTTTTTAATATTTGTGAAATAAAGGGAGTCATTAAATTCTATTTAAGAAGCAAATTCTGTACAATGAAAGTTTGTACTTTTAAAAAATGGAAAATATGTTGCTTATTTCTGCTACTTAGGGATACTTACAAAATTCAGTAGAATGGAGAATCAAGCATATTTATTCTTGCTATAACCCTTTTTGGGTATATTGTAGAATAGGATTGAGTAGCTATGTCTCAGGTTTGTTTTTAATGTATACTTTAAAAAAAAAAATTCCCATGCAGCATGCCAGAGGAGGCCATTTATTCAAATGTAAATCTGTTCAATTAAATTATCAGTCTGTAATAAAATTTACTGTTGCAACCTTCATGTTGGCTACAGCAGTTGCTACATGCTGATGGCACAGTATGAATAAAAAATGACAGCCTAAATCTATTTACTTAAAAAAAATGGTTGCAAGACTTGAATTACTCTAGCTTTCATAAAAACATAGTATCTCCTTTGTGGAAAATGGATAAGCATATTGGACAATATGGTACTTATATAAACATTTTTATTAATACATAAATTAGTGTGAACAAGGCAGAAGCCTTGCTATATCCAAATAAGTACAGTAACAATCTGTTTTCAGTGTCCAAGCAGATGCTACTGTAAAATGCCAGATTTTGACCTTTCCATGGCAGATGTCTAAGTTCCCAAAGTTCTCTGCCAGTACTATATAGACAACAGACAGAAAGACTTTGCATATATCTAAAATATTGCTGTTCTATGTTACAGCCAGCCAGCCTGCTATGCTGTTTTTGAGGGTATTTGTCACTGCATTGCTATTGTGCTCAAAATCTCTCCAATGCTTTTAAAAAGTTGATGAATTTTTGAAAGATATTAAAGTCTTACATAAACATGCTGAAACATGCTGAAACATACTGTGACCTCAGTCTGTGGGCATAGATGTTTTGGCCTGAGCTATTACCAAAAGTGTGCAATTATAATCAAGGGTCAGAAAATGAATATCTGAATGTTTAGATGTATACATCCATAGCACAGTAGTATTTGCTGCTGTATATATAAAATCCCCTGCTCAGCACTTTCATGTTTTAATGGTTACTGAACATGTTGGTCACCACTGACCTTTTCTATTTCTTAAAAGTTTGGGTTGGGTGGTTGTGCATTCCTTAACATTTTAGGCTTCTTTTGGATCTTATGCTAAAGTTGGTTGGGGAATTCTGGGACTTGAAGTCCATACATCTTAAAATGGCCAAGGTTGAAAAACGCTGATCTAAAAT
>JAOYMU010000001.1:62554504-62564644 GCA_025802295.1 Psammodynastes pulverulentus | reverse complement strand
TTTCTTTCTTTCTTTCTTTCTTTCTTTCTTTCTTTCTTTCTTTCTTTCTTTCTTTCTTTCTCTTTCTTTCTTTCTCTTTCTTTCTTTCTTTCTTTCTTTTTTAGAGTAGAAAAGTCTATTTAAGGAATAAATTAATATGAGTCTATTGGGGAAACACATCTTTCTCCCAAGACAACCAGCATGAAACCATCATTCAAAAGACAGTATTTTTCAAAGAAGACCGGTAATTTGAGCGCTTCAGATTTAACCATCACAATTAATTCTGGTTTTATTCACAAAGGATCAGATTAACCCAGATTTTTTTCGCCTCCCACCAGATGTACGCAATAACCATGTTAGAGCAGGGGAAAATATAGTTGATTATTGTTGCTATAATACACAGCAAATCTACACTGCTATAAAGAGACAGTTGTTGAGAAATGTCACAGGCTGTACCTCTTGCATTTCATGTCTCTGTTCTGTATCTCTGTGAGAGTATCTGCAATAGGATGGCATTTCAGACATCTGATGTAATTTCAAACATTTCTAAGGAAGACTTTGGGAAAAGGCAATAAAACATGTATGCATTTATCATGATAGTGGCTCCATGTATGACTTTTTCATTCCCTTTTTTTGTGGTAGAATATAGTCTGGATTCCCAGGAGGGAGGGACTTCATTCCAGAAGACAAAGAGGCAACAAAGCATGGAAAGTGTGGAAAAAAAGAGAATTAAGAATCTGTAGATTCTCAGTCATCCAGGTCATGGTTGTCCCAAAGGTGCTTTTTCAAGAGGCAACTGGACTTTCTTGTTTTTTCTTCTTTGAAGACCTTTCACTTCTCATCCAAGAAGCTTCTTCAGCTCTGACAGGATAATGGGGAATGGAAGGATTTATATTCCTTGTGGACAGCTGGTCATTTCATCCTTTTGGAGGGTCCTTGAAGCACTTGGAGGTTTATCTGTGTCCTCAAGGTCCCCTGAGTAGTGTTCCTGGTTTCTATAGTCTGCTTTTTCAAAAAGCACCTTTGGGACAGCCATGACCTGGATGACTGAGAATCTCTACAGACATTTAGCCATACAGTTTGGGATGGACACCTTTTGAATGGCGTGGGAATCGGAATGGATCTCCAGAGGGGGGAAAAATTGCAGACAGAAAAAATTGGAACAGAGTCTACAGCAGTGATGCAAATAGTTGCTTTAGTTTGGCAAGATTTCTGTCTATAGGTGAGGAACAAAAATGGAAAGTGCCCAGAATTAACGCCACAAGTCTTTCTTGATTCTCAAGGTCTTAACGGGGGTTTTTTTTTTGGCCTCAAGAATGGCGTGCAGAATTCTACAACATCCTTCTCCCTCGCCATTGTTTCAGGGCATCTCTCAGGTAGGGTAGCAGTACAGCAAAAACCACATCAGAGTGTTCAGGTATCAGCTCTGCCGTCTTCCTACAGGTGTCATGGCTGCACACATACACGAAAGGGGCAGACCTTGCCCTGCAACACTGCCTGCATCATTCTGATGAAAGCAGCAAGCTTTTATGGACGCTGTTGCCTTATCTGTTACATTATCTTTTGTACTGACCATTGGGTCGTGTGGCTTCATGGGCAACTTGTCAGAACAATAAGGGACAGCATAGGTCAGAGAGAAATAAGAGGTATAGATAAGTAGGGGTGTGACTAGGCTACCATAGTCTTGTAGGTTATCTGCCAAACTGCACTAATAGATGGCAACAGAACCCATCCCCCCCAAAAAAAAACAGAGGAAAAAAAGAAGAAATACTAATCTGGAAGAACAGGAGGCCAAGTCATCGTACAGGCTGGCAGGACACTAATGACAGTCTGTCCTTTATCAGGCAGAATAGCTATTAAAGCTACTGAACTGGTGATGTTAAAGTAGGTCACAAAAGATGTTTAAACAAGGTCCTTTAGCAATAAGAGTCAATGATTGTCAGTGATGGGCAGGGGTATCGAGGCCATTGCTGCTCCAAAGAGTTAATGTACCAGGAGCTTTGACAACTAAGCTTCCAAATGGGGAGAAGGGAAACTTGCTTTGCCCTGTTGTCCTACCCACTAATAGGCTGGAGAAATTCTACCAAGTAATAAGGAGGAATAAGAGTTAATTGCTTAAAGTTTTGCAATTAAGACATAGCAACAGTGAGGTTTAAGTAATGCCAAGGCAGTGACACTGATCACATTAAATCAGCGTGCAATACGGAATAAAAATTCTCCCAGCTTCTGACGGCAGGAAAGGTCATAACCCCCAATTGCACGATTTAGTTACTTTTTCAGAAAGACCTGATAGAAAAGAAAACCTATTAAACAGACCATGCTTCCGATTTCCATGGCTGCAGCATGTACAGTATATACTGTATTTCCTAACTTGCTATTCTTATAGCGATATTCATATTTTACACCAACAAATCTGTATCAGCAGCAGCCCAAGACTGGGTTGGAAAATTTCTATAGGCAATTTAGTTTCTGCTACCAGGCAATGGCTTTCTCGCTATTTGGCAGTTCTGTTAAATGTTTTTTATTTGTTTTTGTGCAAAGGTTCCTTTTCATCCCATGCACTTCCTTTCATTTCTCTCTCTCTGTTATAGAACTCTGTTCTTTCTATGAATTGGCATCAGGCCCGTTCCTTGCTTAGCTATGTAGCATGTTCTAGCATAGGGGTTGGCAACCTTAAACACTCAAAGAGCCATTTGGATCCATTTCATTCAAAAAAGAAAACATTGGGAGACATAAAAAACTACCGGGGGTTGAAAACCTCAATAAATCGTGGGCCGGCAGGTGTCACAAATTGGCAATTATGACACATATTTTGAATGACAGGGAGCCACAGCAGAGGGATGAAAAAGCCACATGCGGCTCCAGAGCCACAGGTTGCTGACCCGTTCTAGCAGATCTTTACCAGATCTTTGGGATTGTCTGATTCTGGGATTGGTTCTGTCAGCATTCTGAATTAGATGTTATTTCAGATTCTTGACTCATTTTCCATAACCCCCTTCTGACTGTTGATTGTCATTTTCCTTACTGTATCTCTGTTACTATGTGCTGCTTCCTGGGTAAATCCAGGTGCTACTGGTAAAAAAACGGTTGATATATGCTATTATTTAAATATTGCAGCTCATCTGGAATCATTTTTTCCCCTCTTCTTCGGTAAAGTTTATCTGTTTCAATTTTTAAATCCCAGTGCCTGTAGCTTTTGGTTCTTATATGATAGGTCAGCACCATTCCTAACCAGGTTCTGTATTTTAATTTATTCCTTCTTCTTTAGGAATGTTTAGTCTTCTTTAGGAATATTTGCATAAGCATTACATTCCAACACCTTTATGTGTGTGTCTGATCCAGGTTGCTCCAATTCCAATACTCCTATGTTGTCTTATCTGCACCTTTTGTTGGTAAATGGTCCTGCAAAAGTTCGCTAGATAAACCTTTCTTTCCCAGAAATCATCCGATAGCTTCATGCTTAGCATGCTTTGATTTTGTTTCCCCTAGCAATTGTGTTAAACCTCTTTTCCCTAATAATTTCAGATTTACAAATTTTCTGAATATTAATGTACAATTGCAACTCCTCATCATGTCTCTCTTAACTCGTCCCAGATTTCATACCCTGAAGCATAGTTTTGAATCAATTTACAGTTTATTGAGTTCAGCCCTAGAATTATTTCAGGCATTATAATCTATTCTTTTTTATCCAAACTCTCCTTGCTTGGGTTTCCTCTGGACTCTGCATCTCCAAGGCCTTCAAAAAGGTTCAGTCTTTCCAAATAGTGCTTTCATCTTAATGTTCCAGATGCTGTATTCTTTTCCTTAACCATGAGATTCTCCAATTCCAAAGTCAGCACTGTTTTCAGAAATGTTATGCTAGCTTTGAAGATCTGAAAAAAAAATCTCCTAATTTACAAAAAGCCCTTGATGAATAACCACAAATCATGGCTTCTGAATGCTTCTTTCAGCTGTATGCTTGGCTAAGAACCTGGAAATAAACTGGGATGTTTTGTGACTGGGATGCTTTAGGTGGACAGATTTTAATTCTGGTTCCCTGCTGGATCCATAATTTTTTTTTTTTTTACTGTTGGTTTTACTGTGGGTAGTTTAGTTTGCACACAGCAAACTTTCAATCAATTCCCACATCCACATCAGAACAAGCATTGTGGGTTACTCACTTCAAGCAACATGTGACTGCAAGCTGGCAAAAGCAAGGAGAGAGATATGAATAAAAGGCAACAATTTACATTATCTGTGTATCTCTAGCTTTATATCAAAAAGTACCGGTACTTTCAGAACCACTAGAATTAATACTGTGCTACTTTACATGGGCATTATTCCAGCTCTTTGCTGTCATTGCCATTAATTGGGTGGAATAGTGCATCATAGAGCAACAACTTTTGAACAAGATACTCAAATCAGCTAACATACAGAAAGCATCAAAAATCTGAGACCCATGACTCCCAAGGGAATTAAATTTGGGGAAATTGCATCTGTTTTAGCTGCTGCTGTGGTTGAGCTGCTCCTGTAGTTACATCATGATCACCTTAAACTTTCTGTGACAGTTTCCCAGCCAGTCTCATAATCCCCTACCTACTCCCTCCCCCACCCAGCAGCAAGGAATTGACTCATCATGTGGCTCTTAAAGGAGCAACCATTTTAAGGTGACTGAAGAAAGATCTAGATATTTTAATTACTTTGCCTGCCCCTTCACCAAGACCTAAACATGCACATGTATCTATATCCCATCTTTGTTCAAGACACATACTTAGTGCTCATTCAAGGCACATACTTAGTGCTCATCCTCCTATATTTCTTCACAACCCTGTCAGATAGGTTAGGCTGAAAGTCACCAACTGTGCTGCTGGGGCTACAGATGGAGTGGAAACTAAATCACTCTGGTGTCACCTAAATACATTAGTCAGTATTCTTTAGCCCTTGCCCATACTGTTTTATTTTTCAACCACTTTTTATTCTAAAATTGAGTATAGACTGGCTCCCTTCTTCAGTCGCTGGAGATCAGGTAGTCCCACCTCAGCCCTCAGGAGGTCACTGATCCTACTTTTAAACTGTCCCTGACAGCTTCCTACACTTCGTTAAAGAAGTCAGCAGGGATTCTCACTGGTTCTGCAGTGAGAGCTGCAATGTACAATATTGTGTGGTAAAAATAAATAAAAATAAAAATATCAGCAGCATGCTTATGCCATGTTTAAAAAGAAGGGGGGCATCACGGCCCAGACATGACACCAAATGTCAGGGTGCAGTCAGGAGGAGGGAGATGAAAAAACAGAGGATGAAAGGCCTGCACATCTCCAGAATCACAAGGAAAAATACAGAATGAAGAGAAGAGAAAAGATGGAGGAGGAAGAAGCGGTAGATCAACTTGGGAATATGTGGCAATCACTAATTTCTGCAAGAGTCTCTCAGCCTGACAATATCCACCTTCAATAACAAGTCCTCAACAGAGAAAGAGCAAACTAAAATGCAGGACTTGCACAATGTAGAATTTCTGCTGATGTTGGTGCCATGGTCAAAGTCTTCCCTCACCGTCATGCGTTCCTGTTCTCTGGACAAACCACCAATTTCTGCTGTATGAAGGGAAACATCAGATTAGGCAATATGCCACCTCTACCTAATGAAATCCTCAGTTCATATAGCAATGATGAATCAGTTAGAAACAATGTCAGGAAGAACATTAGATGACACAACTGCCTTTTCCCAAGGAAATCCTTTGGTGCTAAAGAAGTCCTTCCAATTAGGAATGGATGAAATCCTTATATGATTATTCAAGGACAAATCCATCATTACACCAGACATTTAACACCAGACTCCAACCAGCAAGCCAAATTTATTCAATGGATCCTCAAGATAGCATAGAATTGAGAATGAATATACTCCACAGTGATGTTCTATCAAACATCACATTAAATATTTTTTTTTATCATGCAAGCCTGTCAAAAATGTCAATAAATGCTGTTCATTTCTGACTGGGAAGAAGAGACTGGTTCTCTGGAAAGCCTCCAGACTCTCTCATTATCGTTAACTAAAGAGAGCAAATAGTAAGTCTAACTTGAAAAGTATCACAGTCGGGAAGCCACAATTAGCTGCAAAAATTTGGATCCATTTATCAGCAGATGCCCCCCAGGTGCCCTCTCTCCTTGTAGGAAAGAGATCCCAAGGATTGCTGTGACAAAGGTCTTGCATTTAAAAGGCACAATGTCCTATGAATGATTTTAAATTCATCAAGCCTGAGCAAATGAAGGAAAACGGGGCAAAATAATAAAAAAAACCAACCCTCAGGCCTGGATTTTAATTAGCAATGCTTTGTATAGTGGAATTCCACCCTGTGCTTTACAGAAGAGGTGAAAATAAAATCTTTTAGTTAACTCCATCATTACCAACCTTGGCAAGAATTTGGGGTGCAGAATATCCAAGAGAAGAATCTAACCCAGCTCAACCTGCTGTCTTCCAGAATTATTGTACTTTAGGTCCCATAAATTTCAATAGTATAACCAGTGGCTATGCTGCATGAAGATTATTAATTCATTCATCACATTTGTATAGCTGCCCATCCCGTGAAAATCCAACACATCTGGAATGCAATGCATACAAATTAATTTTGGCTCAAATTCATTGTTCCAATTTTACATCAAATTCATTCCACTGAGGCTGACACAATTTCTCTGGCATGTAGCTAGAAATGGGACTCAGTTCCTTATATACCAACTTTGGGACGAGATATTAGCCTTCCTAAACCACATTTTCTTATTACATTTAAAATCAATTTGATTCTAGCTCAAGACCCTTATTCAGAAAGCTGAGCTTAAGCCATGGTTCCTTCATATAATATACCCCAGGGAGAAAGGCTGCTGCAGCACAACCTTGATTAACTTCCAAGAACTGGCATGCACTAAGAGACAGTGAATGGAAAAGAGGAAATGTGTTGGCCCAAAGACTATGATCAAAATCTATGGTAACTGGGCATAGCTGGAATAGAGAAACATAATCCAAGAGACATTTCTGTTTCTCTGACTCAACCCTAAAGATGATATTGTTCTGTTTGCAAAGCACATAGAATTCAAATTTATAATTACTCATATAAATCACATTATTCTTTATGAATGCCTCCTTTGTTTGTCCCACCTGGTGTAAGCTCTGCCTTTCTGCACTGTACTTGGGAAGTTCTTACAATAAAGCTATCAATGCACCATCGTGCGTTTTTCAACCAGCTGGTTGTAGAATCTGATGCTGTTTTGGACTGAGAGAATGTGGCCCAAGGTGATCCAGCTACCTTCTGTACCCAAGGGAAGACTTTTGCAGAACCTGGGTCTCCCTACTTCAGTACTGTGAAGTACATCACTACATTAAACTGATTCTCATAATTATTCCTTATTAATTTATGCATTAAAATAGGTAAAGGCTTTATCTATTTAAGTTCCTTCTTTAAGTGCCATTATATGATTAAGAAATAAAATACTTGATGCTAACATAATTATCAAAAGCTCATACTGGCACAACAATACATATTTATGAGCCTCCTCATCGTAAGAGTTTACAAATAAAACAGCTGTCCGAACCCCAGCGATGTCTATAGGTCAAGTGTCATGTTCTTAAAGTACCTTACTCTCCTTTTTAAATTTGCATTGAATCATAACCAATGGCTTTGACCTGTAATGTCTTTTACTCCTCCATCCTCCAAACCATCCAGCCTTTCCTCAAACAACTATAGCTTCTTGAAATGCCCTTCCTAGATCTGCAGAATATAAGCATCTTAGCTAATAAATAATGGAACAGCAATAATACAAGTGAAGCTAACATGAAAAAATTAGTGTTACACTAAATGCACCTCAGAAACTGAGATATAGTGTCTGATCAACTGTGCTTGGGATCAAACATGGATAGGAAGAGCAAGGGTGGGAAAGTTGGATTTTTGTGAGGAAATACTGCATATTTGGTATGAGATAGTTCTCGTTTCTGCAGAAGGCAAGGAAGGGTTATGCCTGATATCTGCTTATAAAAGAGAGCTGCAAAGTGCTTCTTATTCATAATTTAACATTGTAAGGGGTTTTTTTCTTTTTTAAGAGCTTTAAACTATCATAAGGGGAATGTGGAAAACTGAAGGTTGAAGAAAATCAGATACCTGAAAGCCAACACATAATGGAGGCACTCACAAAAGGAGGATGAGTGAATTTATTGGGATTCATCCACATTTTGATTCACTCAGTAAGTAAAGACTGGTTTTCTTTGCTTCTTTGCAATGAAAGGATCTAAGAAGAAGCTTCTTCTTCAGAAGTGGTCTCTTACTATATATTTAGACTTAGCTAATATTTGGCTCCTCCTATTTCTGAACTTCTCTCCTGCACATCCTTTATCTAAGAGCTGATTTTTGGTATTTCAATTCTTATTTTCTCCTTGCCCTCTTTTTCTCTATTTTAAAATCAAGTCTATTAGGTTATAATTAATTTGGTTTGCCAATTGTCTTTGAATATTCTGATGCCCAGCAGCATATGAATATAGCAATCAAAGAAAAAGAAAACCTAAATAATTCCACCCAGTCTCTAGAATTGTGAGCCCCACTGTATAACTAGCTCAAATACAACAGAAACCTAAAGGATTACTCCTGATAAGAGTGACACTCATTGGAAATATTGAGATTTCCCATTTACTGCTTATCCCATTTTCTTTACAAAAAAATAAAAAAACCTTTATTTTTCAATAAGTTGGTTGAAATCAGATTTAGGATTATACTTAGTGGGCTTTCTGTCTCTGCCAGCAGAACTGATTCTTATTTCTCTCACTTTGGCAGAAAACCTAATCTGTTCTTGAGGATTAAGGGTTAGGGGTCAAACCAATTTTGGAAGAAGGGAGGGCTACTTTGCAGACACAACTACTTAGAGCAGACAGACTGAAACAGTGAGACAGACAAATCACTTCTGGCGTAGTTTCACTGATTTCAAGGATTCTCGTTTTAAGCATGACTGAGTTTGGAACTAACCTGTAAGATTTTCAATCATTACAATAGTCATCTTGGTAAAAAATAAAAAAGGAATTAGGGATCAAATAATCAGAAGTGTACTATGTTACTAAAATAAACAATAAAAACAGAAATGGCAAAAATGTTGCCCTTTGCTCCTTGAGAGTGACACAGTTAGTTCACTTTACTGTCATTGTACCTCGTACAACGAAATTAAATCAGTTCCTTCTGATGCAGCCAATAACCCTTTTAAAAATGCTGGGACACCCTCCAAGAGGTTTGCCTTGGGACTAAAAGAACTGTCCTCACAACCCTGAGTTCCTTCCTATGTTTTGCTTCCCAAGTCAATTACAAGACCGATAATATATAAGTGTCAATAAAAGTGATGATTTTATAGTGGCTTTCACAGTAAAACAATTACAGAAAGTTTCCAAAGAAGTAACCAAGATGATAATTCTTAAGGAAAAATACATACTATCTTCAAATCCAATTTTTAGATCTGTATTTAAATTAGGTGGAAGCTACCCTACCCCCGAATAAGTTTCTACCAATCTTTTCTGGTTGTGTTTCCCTTTTGTTTGCTGTATACTCTAGTTTTTATTACAACCTTTTCCTTTGATTGGATTTTTGCAGTTTTGTATCCCCATGGAGTGTTTCTAGAAGCGTCAATTCGCTTCTTTCTGAGACCCCCTGCTAGCAATGTTTTCCATTTTTATTACTTTAAATTCAATTCTGTTCAATAGATGATTACACACAGTCAAATAATACAATGTGTCATCTTCCGTAATGAACATAAAAATACTACCAGGCAATTTAGTATGAAATAGATGCCAATCGTCTTGTTTTTCTTCTTAAGCATTCCTATATGTTGGCCTTGATGTTAAGAAGCAATGGAACCTTGAAGTTACATGGGTCCACCATTGAAGGAAAATATCATTGTGCCAGGATAATGTTGCAGGAACCAATCAGGGTCAGTTACCGGGACCACATTCTGGTGAGAGAGAAGTTCCCTGAGGAGGGGCTCCAGCACAAAAGCTTGGAAGACTAAACCTCTGATTCCAGTGACCAACCCAGATTGGATCTTACATGGGTTCCTCAAATGTGATTCACCAGATATTATTAGGCTACAGTTCCTATAATCCACAGTCAGCATGGATTGGATGACAGGGGTTGTATAGTTTAAAACAATGGTTTCCAGCTTGGTG